>BLSF01000019.1:202911-617278 GCA_012862575.1 Parietichytrium sp. I65-24A
TGTCCAAAAACGACCTTGCGGTGGTACCGGTACAGTAACCAAGTCTGCAGCTCGCTCGACGCGAGCTATAGGCTAGCTCTAGAGGAGAGAAAAAGAGATGCCAGACTTTACTGTCAAGATTTGACTTGTCCAAAAACGACCTTGCGGTGGTACCGGTACAGTAACCAAGTCTGCAGCTCGCTCGACGCGAGCTATAGGCTAGCTCTAGAGGAGAGAAAAAGAGATGCCAGACTTTACTGTCAAGATTTGACTTTGCACACGATCTTTGACGGCCCAGCTCGCGGCGAGTGCGAGCCACCGCCTGTGAGGCTTGTGAAACGCCCTGCCAAAGCAGAGTAAGTTCTCGCGGTCAGTACAGACACAGCCAGTAGCACCTCTCTCCTCTCTCCTCTCTCCTTTCTCTGTACGTGTGTGTGTGTCTGTGTCTCGCGTGCGCAGGCGAAGCAGTGAATCTTGTAAATGTTAAATTGACAGCGGGTGTGGTGAATGTTGTGTGTGAAGCCATTTCATGACGTCTGCGACACTCTAGGTGGTGTACCACCAAAGATACAAAAGATCCTCTTGGTGGGTGCCAGTGGATGGATGAGTCAGTGAGTTTGATAGCCAACTTAACTATTGGTACTTACTCGATGTCAGCACCGGTGAGTGATTTGGTTGATTTGGTCCTGAAAACCCGGGAGGCTCGACCTTGCAACCTCACGTTCAAATTAGACCCATTTCAAAGTTTGCAATCATTTGCAACAGGCTCCTAGGCTCTACAATCTCTGGAAAGTCGGATCATCATATGATCAAGCAAGCTCTGGCGTCTGACATTGGTGGATTCGAAGTTCTGTTTGACGTTCTCTAGCTTGGCTGACTCGTCGCGGTCTCGTCCATGTCGAATTGGCTGACAGCAGCACCGCAACGCATCGACATTTGCCGCTGAGAGAGCCTCCGTGTCTGCAAGTCCTGGCCAGCAAACCCCGAACATACCCACGCCGAACAAAGCGCGAACATCTGGGAGCTCGCGGCCATCGTGACGCAAGAACAGCACCCAGTACCCAGTGCTTGAGAACCAGCACTGACTGTGAGCACTGACTCTTGCATTGCGCGGCTCGCACGTATCGCTTCGCCTTCCAGTACCGGTACTCGAGTACGTAGTACATCCATCCATCGTTCACATTCCCGCCACTCAGACGCTCAGCTGCACAGTAAGCTAAGGTCAGTCACTCAGTCACTCACCACGAACGCTACTTAAGTGAGAAGTGGGAAGTGGTAGGCGAGGTAGGCGACCTGGAGAGAGGGAGGGCTTCGACGCATTTCGACGCACAGTGGTACTGTGAGTACAGTCGTATCTTTGTTTTGTCACAGTTGCCATCTGTTGGCAAGTCTTTGGCAGCTTAGCTCTCGACGATTGCAGGGCGTTGCAGTGCGCGCCCGGAGGAGCTTGCATAGGATCGCAAAGGAAGCCGTTCGCAGCGGAGACCGAAGATGGAGGCCAAGATGAGCGGCAGAGACGGCGCAGTGGCGTACTCTGGTGCAACGAGCGGAGGCGCAGTCAACTTGGCGATTGGGGGCATGATCCAGTGCGCTGAGGCGGCGACGCTCGGCATGCCGTTCGAGGTCTGGAAGACGCGCATGGGCAGATACAGAAACGAATCCACGATTGAGTCGCTTAAGAACGTGTACAAGAACGGCGGGGTGGGCGCTTTCTGGAAAGGCACAGGCCCCAAGATGGTGGAGTCTGCCACAAAAGGTGCAGTGCTCATGTACTCCAAGGAGAGCGCCAACTCGGCACTTCTTACCATGGGAACTGGCCCGACCGCTGCGGGGCTGCTGGCCGGCGCATTTGGAGGCTGCTGTCAGACCGTGGTCATCTCGCCGATGACTTACCTGGTGACCGGGGCAGTCACCGGAGACCAGTCTATCACCACGATGGATCGCGTTAAACAAACCTATGCGAGGAGTGGTATAAAGGGGTTCTACCCTGGCGGAACTGCAATCGCTTTTCGCCAAGCGACAAACTGGGCAAGCAGGCAAGGATTCACCGAGGCAGTGCGCGTGCGCTTCAAGATGTTCTTTCATGGGCGGGAGGACGCAAAGCTCACCAAGGCCCAGGAAGTCGGTGCAGGAGTTGTGGGCGGCACCCTTGCATGCTGGAACCACCCTTTTGAAGTCGCGCGCATTGAGATGCAGGCAAGAGCTGATCAGGGACAGAAGAGCTTGTCGATGGTTGGTGTATTTCGTGAGGTCGTTAAAGAGTATGGTGTGGGCGGCTTGTTCAAGGGAATCGTGCCACGGATTGGGCTCGGAGTTTGGCAAACTCTCTTTATGGTGACTGGCGCAAAGCTGCTCAAAGACCAACTAGAAGAATCCGGAATATTGAAAAAGTAGATGTTTTTTGTTTACCTCTTGTCCAGCGAGCTCGGGCAATCTTAGATTTCTAGTCTGGAAGAGCGCGCCCGGCCCCTTTCTCAAATTTCCTTTCTCAGCGTGCAATTTACCAAAGAATTGGACGCAACATCTCAAAGTCGTAGCTGTTTGTTGTCGTGTCGTGAGGCAGCTAAGCTCTCTGGACGCGAGGACGCGTGCTAAAACGAAATAATTGAAGAAAAAGGGGGTGTCAATCTTAATTGAATATCATCAGCGATGTTAAAAAGAGAGTTGGAAAGCAAAAACAAACACCGCGTAGCCTACATCTTACGTGATCCAAGAGCAGTTTTGTACTGAACGAACTGATTCAGATCTTTGTATTCACAGTGTAGGCGCCAGCCGAAGAGGTGCCTAGAGCTTGCTTGCTTGTGGCGACGGGTTCAGGATGATTC
This sequence comes from Parietichytrium sp. I65-24A, assembly GCA_012862575.1. Lineage (NCBI taxonomy): Eukaryota > Bigyra > Thraustochytrida > Thraustochytriidae > Parietichytrium > Parietichytrium sp. I65-24A. The sequence goes on from BLSF01000019.1 coordinate 205,716, forward strand.
TCTTTCCCGGTATCCCCGCTATTGAAAAATCCTTGTAAGAGGTGACCGTGGAAGATTGGCAAGTCTTGAACGCGCATGATCACACTCTTTTCGCGAAAATTGCTTGGAATAAACTCTGGATTGCCCGTTGCTGTGAAAACGATCTCCCCCTCCTCGTCACCGCTCTCCAAGGTATACTCGACGACCCTCTTCCGAACGTCATCGCGGAGAGTGCAAGTGACAACATCACCTTCCACGCTGAGATTAATTCCAGTCATGGATGAAATGAGTTGCAACTTGTGCTGTAAGGCAGCGAAAGCCTCTTTTTCAGGAGGTGGCAGTTCGTTACCAGTAGATGACTTCTCGTCGCTGCTTGCCTCCTGGGCAGGAGCATCATCTTTGGCGTCCAACTTTTCGCCTAGCATCTTTGCGATTTGAGAAGAGAGCTGGGCCTTCTCTTCACGCAATTTGGCGACCTCGTCTTTGAGGTCACGCTGAGCCTCGTCTCTCATCTCAAGCTGCTGAGAGTAGTGACCAACCTGTTCCTTGAGGATCTTGATCTGCTCTGTCTGGGCTTCAGTTCTTAGATGGTAAATCTTTTGACTGCTTTCCAGGAGAAACTCGGCCTCAGACTTTCTCAGACGAGTAAATTCGTCAAACATTTTCTCCACTCGAGAGGACTGTCTCTGTGGCCTCTCGGCTTCTATGGACTGGTCGTCAACGACTTCTCTGAGCAATCGTAGTTCCTCTATGTGATCAAATACCAGCTTTTCTTGGAGCTGAACCTGTTCTAGCTCCACTTGGTCGGCCAACGCACGTGGGTCTGTAATTTCCGCCTCCTGCAAAACCTCCGGTTCCTTCTCCTCTTCTAGAGTATCAGAGCTAGGATCGTTGGCACTTGCGGCAGGCTCCGCTTCGCCCTTTTCCTTAGTGGACTCCTCTGCTCCATTTGAAGGTTGTGAACCCTCGCCATCGGCAGCTTTCTCTTCCATTTCTTGATCATCCTCGCCTAGCTTGCTTTCTGTTCGAAGATTTTCCTCGCTTTCTGCGCCCTGCTCTTGGTCTCGCTCTTGCATGTCTTCGTCGACTTTTGCGTCGTCATTTTCTTTGGGCGAGTCGTGTGCTTCCTCAGCTCCGACATCATTAGCTTCAGGTTTGTCCTGCAGTGCCGCTTCAGTGTCTGTCATTTTCACATCGTCCGGACTGGCCACGTCGTTGCCAACTTCTTCCGACTTTGCTCCATCCTTGCCTTCATCCAATCTGATCTGATCGTCTTCATGATCCGATTTGACCTCTTCATTGTCATCCTCCGATTTGGTTACATCTTTCTCGGCGGCTTTGTTACCGCCTTTCTTTGCGTCGCGCTTCGATTTGGCTGCGGGCATGCGAACCTCCTTTCCTTTCCCCTTGGCAGCTCGAGCAACTGGCCCTGACTCCTTGGTCTGCTCCTCGGAAGACGCCGCGTCTTTGAGTCGCTTGGACTGCCGCGGAGCATCGGCAACATCCGCGCCCTTCCTCTTGCCAGCGTTCGCCTGAGCTACGCTTTCCCCAGCCGTCTCCGTCTCCGTCTGCTTGTTGTTCTTGCGACGGTTCAATTTGACCTCCGTCTCCGGCTCCTTCTTCTTGGCCTTCTGCCGCCGCTTCGTTTGCGCCATCTTCCGATCTTCCGCTGTTTCGCTGTTCCGCTGGGCAGGAATGACGAACCCTTCTTACGCGCCGCCCTCCCGAGACTGGAGACTGGAGACTTGAGACTTGCGCTGGCAAGTCGCGTGCGAACGAGAACGTCTGCTTTCCTTCAGCGCTGACGCTGGTCAGTCGCTGTTGCTATTATTGTTTGTTGCCTCTGTAGCTGCTCCGATCTGAGCGGCCACTGGCGACCTTGGTTGTTTGTGAGTGGATTCTGGAGAGTTGAGAAAGTCGGCGGCCGCGGGGACACCCACGAATTGGCTCGAGGTCCTCGGCGAGTACACGGTAGCAATGTGGGCTAGCAAATGGATGGAACACTAGCTCTTTTCCTCTCTCTTCTCTCTCAATTGAGATTGAGATTGAGAGATTTGAAAAGGAATGTGTTTGTGTTTTGGTTTTTGGACTCGTGATTTTGAAATTTGAATTGTGGGCTAGTAGTTACTTTAGACCTCAGTAGTGACAGTTGCGTGAACTTCGTTAAAATTTGTGATGGGACGAATAGGACGAATGGACGTTCGACAGGTTCGATGATGATCGAATATGATCGATGGAATCGATGGGGTTGATTGTCGGGGTCGATAAGTTCGATAGGATTGATGTGGGATCTTTGGAAAAAGGGTTTGTCTTCAGCTCTGAAAAAGAGGACTTCTTGATTCAATGTCAATTCTCTAGAAATGCGAAGGATGGTTGAATGCGACGAGTGCCCTAGCTATGATTGTACGGCGGATGCAGGACGAGGATCCTTGGCGGAAGCCAGCTTCCCGAGTGGCGTGGTCTTGGCGAAAATGGCGGACTTTGGCCTGTACAACTTGCGAGGCTTTTCAGGTTCGAGGGTCACTGCAGACGTGGACTTGGAAAGCTGCTTTCTCTTGACCTTCTTTCCGAGGACTTGTTCCACGGATGGAACTGGAGGCCTCGAGAAAAGCATGGGGACGTCAGCATACATGTCCCTATTGACTTGTCTCAGAAAGTTCGCGTGAGATTGAATTGTCGTCGACTCTGCAAGGGCTCGTGGGGATGAAACTCGGCTCTGGGTGTGAGTCTGCTCAGTGATACAAGGCTCGTTCTTACCCTCCTGAGTCAGACGATTACTTTGCAGTTGCGAGTCATTTTGCAGCTGCTGTTTTGGCGTCGATGGAATTCCAAAAAGCTCAGATGCAAAGTGATGTAGCCGCCTTTTACACGCAGTTCCGCCGTTTGTTGGGGTCGGAGGGAAGTGTGCATTAGCTTGCATTTCCTCTTCCAGATCGAGCAGAGCCTCGCTCTCGCACTGCTGGTCAGCCCCACGAAACACCCGCACCCACTTCTCCCTCTTCCATCTGCGGAATACTTCTTGTATACTGCGGGCCGCAGCCTCCCTTTTGTCATGCTCTCGTTGTTGCTCTATGTTCGTCTGCGCCCGGATCTGCTCCCACACCAGAGTTGGTACCTGGAGCTCCAGCCTTTGAGCTAGAGCACGAATTCGGGTCTGGTCCAATGTGTGCTGCTGAGGAGAGCCCGGGTCTATCTTGCGAAGGCTGTTCCTCCTCATATGCCCAAGCACAAGCAAAAGACCGTGAGCGTCGTTTGGGGATACGGGACTGCTGGTTGGTGACTGGGAGGGGGATCGCTGCTTTCCTTTCTTCAATTTAAGATCTTGAAAGGTCTCCACGAGCCTGCCATTTAGGTAGTCTTCCACCCCAGATTTGCCCCGCGCAAATTTTGAGGTGGGGTCGTACGCGAGGTACCTTTCGTCGGACTTGTGGGCGTACGAGCTCATTTCTTTGCGAATCATCTTTGGAAACAACATTTGATTTCTTTGGTTTTCTCGCACCTCGCGAATTTGGGTTTGTGCTTTGGACAGCACTTGTTGAGCTGATGGAACCTTCTTGATGCTGGCGTTCGCAAAAAGCTGCACAGTCCACAAAGAGGATCCTTCCACCGTGTTCTTGCTGCCACCGACGAGAACGACATGTTCCTCTCGTGTCGTCAAAAATGTGTTGTTGTGCTCCAATCCGACATAGTCCAGATGAGAAAGCGACCTCATCTTTTGGTCGGCGGCAAAACAAGACAAGACGTTTTGCGGATCTACTATGCGCCACTTTGCAGTTAGGAGGGCTCGATAATCGCTATCCACTGCACTCACCTGCAAGCCCTTTTGCGATCTTACAAATTTTGTGCCGAGGGCTTTCTTCATACTCACCGTACAGAACCCCACGCGGTCTCCGAACAGAACCGGAGCTGTACTATGCGGATCGTCCAAATTAATAATCACGAAGCGTGCTATGCTTTTGGCCAAGGACACCTCCTCCTGCGTGCTCGACAAGGACAAATAGGTGCCGTTCTGAGGGTTGTACAGGCCAACCTTGGCACCGTAAAATATTTTCTCGCGGGCCCTCATCCGCTTACGCGTCGTTTCTTTCCCTTGCAAGTTGTCCAAGTTGGTGATCTGCAGGCGCCTCACTTTATCCACCTCTACCCGATCATACTGCTGCTGTTCCACAACTCGAGTCAGCTGTTGACCCCAATTTAATCTTTGAACACGTACGTTCGACTTTTGGACGCGCTTCCACACTTTAGATCTGTTCTTCGTCAAATCAAAATTTCCGTCGTTGATATCCTCTAGCTCCACGCGAAGGTCAATCTCCTCCTCATTTTCGACTTTGGGTGGGAGCATGACCTTTTCCTCTTTGTCTGGATCATTCTCACTCTCATTTTCATTGTTCTGCTCGGCAGTCAAAGGCCCTTTCTTGCTAGAGTGGTCAACTCTTTGCGACGCCCAAATTAGTTTCTCCACCTGGCTTCTTGTTCTCGGCCGCTCTGGCGAACGAGTTCCGCTCTTGTCTCTACCTTTTCTTGACTTCTTCTTCGGCAGCTTCTTCACCTGCACATGATCTGCATAGTACGAGCTGATGCTATTCCTTGGCCGCACCGGGCTCACGTTCCCTGTTCCGTCAACATACCTGCCTCTCGTCATGCGCCTCTGCCTTCTCTGCGCTTCGGCTTGCTTCTCCATCTCGACACTCTATCTGTGGCAAGCACCCATACCCGACAGACACCACAGCGTATACTCAGTAACAAACGCCCAGTGCCGCCTGCTTCTATGAGCCTCCCAGCGATAATCTTATTCGCAATGTATGTCACGCGTGAGCTCTTTCTCCGAGTACAACTGGGCAGTCCTCGCCTTTCCATCGTCCATCATCCATCTGTTAGACCATCGCTAAGGTGAAGTGCTACTTATCTCTAGGGCCTCCGAAGGTCCGTTGGTTGGGGTTAGCAGTGGACTATGCTCAACTACGCTCAACTCTTCGCTGGCTCGCATGCAAATAATGCCAAAAGCGTCCGGTTTTTCGGTTCTCAAGTTCTCCGGTTCTCAAGTTCGGGATCGAGGCGGGCTTTTTGACAGTGAGTGAAAAGTCACATACCAGCGCGAGTGCGTCCTGGGCTCGTTCAAACTCGAGAGAATCAGCAACTTGAAGCGATTTTAATCAGCAAAACATCTTGAATGGAGAGAATTTCGTCAAGCTTGTCTTGCATGGTGATTAGATAGCACGGCGCTACTCAAGAGCCTATGCATCCAGTAAGCCAGACTCCACCAGCAGTTAGAAGAAGAGAAGACTGACGAGCTTGCCACACTCCATTCCACTGAACAGCAAGCCTATTGATCGTTTCCGCCGCTGCATCTACTGAGTACTGAGTACTGAGTTTTGCTGCCGAGTGAACTCAGGGCTTCCAAGTTGGAGCTCGCTTCATCTCAGAGGCCGAGCCAGGGTCTATGCTAGAGCTCTGTATAGCTATCATAGCCTTTAGTTAGCGAGAGCTAGTGGCGTTCAGTGAGAAGTGAGAGGTGAAAAGTGTCGCGTTGTTATCCATTTCTATACGGGTGTATAGGCTCACCACAGGTGTGCACAGAAAAAAATAGTGTTTTAGTACGTGTACACTACAGTGGTTGCGCTAGTTGCGCGAGAAATAGACCAACAGGAAGTACTTTAGTTGAGGAAGAGGTCCAAGTGGTTCAAGAGACAGGAAGGAATGGAGAAAATGGAGGGAATGGAGGATAAGGAGTGAGCGCTGTGGCACCGAGACAAGAACGGAGACGGTCAGGCAAAGCGCGGGGTGAGTAAATGCGCATTGCTGAGACGGGAGTTGGCCCCATCCTTTCTTTGATTGTTTCGTTTGTTTGTGTGGATTCTGGTTGTGGAAAAAGGAAAGAGGAAAGAGGAGAGAGGGAAGACGCTTGCGGGAATGAAAGGCTTGAAAAGTGCAGCGATCGCCGGAGTGGCGCTGGGAGCCCCGCTGGCAAATGGCCTGAAGGCTGTGCAGATGTTCACGTATGATTCTGGCACCGAGTGCGCGGGCACACCGTGGCGTGACTCCCTGGATATTCACAGCGTGGTGAACGTCTGCGTCCAGTACAATAGCGGGGGTACTATTCGCTCTTCATGGACGCACATGTCCACGGAAGACGACGTGGTGTCGGTGGTGACATATGACTATAGCGACGGCCTGTGCAGCGGGCAAAACACGGTGCAACAAAGCTTTGAGTTCATTGATGGTAAGTGTGAGTACAACCAGAAGTTCTCTATCGTAGAGGTGGACAATAGCTTTGCAGCCGTCTTTTCACAATCATTAGCTGGCACTAGTGAGGAGGAGTTTTGCACCACCAACGGAGGGGGCTCAGGCTTGGCGACCGAATATATGGCGGGCACTCCGCTGTCTTCCGGTTTTGTTAAGACCGGTGTATGCAGTATCAGTTATGGCGGCCCCTCGTTCATGTTCGCGAAGGATGGAACATTTACGCAGTATGCCACTGAGAACTGCACGGGCGCCAAAGTAAAAAGTGGCGTAAACTGTGCATCAGCGGGATCCTTCGTCATGATATCTGGGCCTTCTTCTGAATTCACCAAATTTGTCGAAGGCCTTCAGTCATCGGCGAAAAATAGCAACGATACCTCAGACGCCAAGTTGTATGCCGCTCCTCTGCTGGTCTCTCTCGCTTTAAACCATCTCGTTTGATCCTCTTCTGTATTCGTACCATGTAAAGTAAACCCATGACTTTGACTTCGTTCTTCTTCTCTTTGTCCATGAAGTTCCCGTCTCAAATATTTCTTAAAAATTTCGCTCGAACAATGGAATGCAAACAGCTACGTGCCCATGCTCTTCAGATCAAGTTGACAGAGGCCCAAAGGTGCGCGCCTCGTCGAAGACGCGCGAAACATCGATGTGTGGGCACCTTGCAGAAGTCACGCAGCACATCGCAGGACTGTCAAGTAAGACAACCTTGTTGGCAACGCGCTCAAAGTCGTTCCAAGTCTCAGTGCGAACGCGTAGGGCTTCCAACTCGATATTTTCAGCAAATATGTACATTTTTTCACTCCCCGCACACGCTCAGACACTAAATTTGACCACAGCATCCCGTGCTTGGTTCTTCAGGCGCTGGCTCTCCAAGCTTCTCCGCTATGATGCGCCTATTTTTTGAAGCTTTCCAGTTCGGGATCGCATTAGTTACCATCTGCGAAGTCTCAACTCAGCAGTTGTACGTCTGTTCCCCAACATTATGGTTGGCCACTATCATTCGCTTCCGCTGGAAGACGTATGACGAGAACTTTGCGGACGAAGAGACGAATGGTGAAATCGAAGTCTTGGGTTTGCTTTTACACGGGTGAGATAATCAAACGAGATGGTTTAGAATGAGAGTGATCAACAGAGGAGCAGCAAACAACGTGGCGCTTGATGTGTCGTCGCCAGGCAGTGGTTGCGGGTCTTCGATGAGTTTGACGAATTCAGAAGAAGGTCCAGAAACCAAGTAGATGAAGCCACCTGTGTCTGCGCAGTTTACGTCAGTATTTGCTGGTGTGCCGGTGCAGTCTGGAGTGTTGTATTTCGTGAATGTTCCATCGGTTGAGAGCAAGAGTGACTTGGAGCTGCTCATGAACGAAACACGTGTGCACACACCAGCCTTTATAAAACCGGACCAGTCTGGGTATCCCGCCAAATAATCACTCGCCAAGTCTGAGCCCCCGTTGGTGGCACAAAACTCTTCCCCGGTTGTGAATGATTGCTCCTTATATGCAGCTACGAAGCTGCTGTCCACCTCTACGATAGAGCGTCTCGATAAACTGGTGCAGTTCCCCTCCGCAAATCTATACATTTGTGTGAAACTGCGCCTCTCGCTGCACAGGCCGTCACTATAGTCATATCTCTCGACCGTCACCACGTTGTCTTTCGTGGTCATATTGTTGTACAAAGAGCGAACAGTATCCCATTGTTTGTATTGGACGCATTGGTTGACCACATCTTCCATTTGCACAGTTTCGCTGTCCGGTTCGCCTAAACATTCGTAATCATCAACATCGTGAGAGTACGAAGTCTTCAACACAGCCTTCAGGCCATTCGCAAACGAGGCTCCCAGCGCCACTCCGGCGATCAGTGTAAATTTCAAGCCCTTCATTCTACAAACAAGAGTCTTTCGTCGACTTGAGCTCCACTTTCAAAAACTCGGGATTCCGATGGATGATTGGGGTCTGCTTGAGTGTCTGCATTGCAGCTATTTTCTCTGCAGAGATATCACAGAGTATTGAAGCGACCTTGCTCACATCATCATCCAGTTCCACGAGATTTCGATCTGCACATCTAATCACCCACACACACTCTGACTGACGTATGCATGTCGCAACGAGATGTGCCGGCTGTGAGTACTACCATGCCATCAATGCCATCGGTATCTTTTCAACGATCTCGGCTGGCAACTCAACTGGAAATGATCCGGGTTTGCTTACCAGTACTAATACATAACTTATTTAGTACTCTGACCGTCACGGTGTGTACCTATGAACACGCAAGTGCTGCTCACAGTCAGTACTGGGAAATGAGAAGTCTTAGGCCGGGGATCTCGAGACTGTACTCCATCCAGTTAGGTAGCTAAGCACACAAACTGGTCGAATGTCACATGTGAGCTGTGATGATGGGTCCGTAGAGCTTATGCGTTTCCGAACTGGAAAACTGAAAGAGATATCGGAGAAAATTAGAATTTCAGCGCCTGAAGATCCAAGCACGAGATACTCGGCATATTTTGCGCCTGAGTGAAGTGAAAAAAATAACTGTTTGCTGAATTCTGAAAGTCTCCGAAGTATGTTCGTACTGATTTGAAGTGAGATTTGAGCTGTAAGCCAAAACTTGTCTTGGGGAGCCAAAGCCAGCACTTTGCAGCCGGGAATATTGGAGCGATTATGGCAAGGATTGCCGCTGGTCACAATCGTTCGCTTCCGCTGGAACTAGACTTGCGCTGGAACGTGCTGAAACTGTATAATCGTGATGTGCAAACGTAAGTTGCAATTTTCAATTCAAATAATTAATCAGACAATGACGATGAAATTAAACCACGACATCCATGTTTCACCTCCCCTTGCCGTAAACAAAGTCACAGCAGGAAAACTTCTGCGATGTCTCGACATCAGCAGTCAGAGTACATCTGTTCCCCAACACCATGGCTGCGGTTACCGCTGGTCATTATCATTCGCTTCCGCTGGGTCAGCTCCGACTTCCGTTTGCACATCACGATTATCACGTTGCGTCAATCTTTTTACAGTTTCAGCACGTTCCAGCGCAAGTCTAGTTCCAGCGGAAGCGAACGATTGTGACCAGCGGCAATCCTTGCCATAATCGCTCCAATATTCCCGGCTGCAAAGTGCTGGCTTTGGCTCCCCAAGACAAGTTTTGGCTTACAGCTCAAATCTCACTTCCAATCAGTACGAACATACTTCGGAGACTATCAGAATTCAGCAAACAGTTATTTTTTTCACTTCACTCAGGCACAAAATATGCCGAGTATCTCGTGCTTGGATCTTCAGGCGCTGGAATATTAATTTTCTCCGATATCTCTTTCAGTTTTCCAGTTCGGAATCGCATAAGCTCTACGGACCCATCATCACAGCTTAGCTGCCTAACTGGATGGAGTACAAACTCGAGATCCCCGGCCTAAGACTTCTCATTTTTGTGAGCAGCATTTGCGTGTTCATAGGTACACACCGTGACGGTCAGTGAGTTCCAGCGCTAGCTAAGTTATGTGTTAGTACCGGTAAGCAAACCCGGATCATTCCCAGTTGAGTTGCCAGCCGAGATCGTTGAAAAGATATCGATGGCATTGATGGCATGGTAGTACTCACAGCCGGCACAACTCGTTGCGACATGCATACGTCAGTCAGAGTGTATGTGGGTGATTAGATGTGCAGATCGAAATCTCGTGGAACTGGATGATGATGTGAGCAAGGTCGCTTCAATACTCTGTGATATCTCTGCAGAGAAAATAGCTGCAATGCAGACACTCAAGCAGACCCCAATCATCCATCGGAATCCCGAGTTTTTGAAAGTGGAGCTCAAGTCGACGAAAGACTCTTGTTTGTAGAATGAAGGGCTTGAAATTTACACTGATCGCCGGAGTGGCGCTGGGAGCCTCGCTTGCGAATGGCCTGAAGGCTGTATTGAAGACTTCGTACTCTCAAGTTTTGGGTGATACCGGATGTTCAGGCGAACCGTACAGCGAAACCGTGAAAATGGAAGATGTGGTCAACCAATGCGTCCAGTACAAGCGATGGAATTCTGTTCGCTCTTTGTACAACAACATGACCATCAAAGACAACGTGGTGACGGTGGAGAGATATGACTATTATGACGGCCTGTGCAGCAAGGGGGGTAGTTTCACAGAAATGTATAGTTTTGTGGATCGGAGCTGCGAGGGCGATTCGGTGCTCTCTATCGTAGAGGTGGACAGCAGCTTTGTAGCTGCATATAAGGAACAGTCATTCGAGGGAGAGTTTTGTGCCAACAAAGGGGGCTCAGACTTGGCGAGTGATTACTTGGCGGGTTACCCAGACTGGTCCGGTTTCATAAAGGCTGGTGTGTGCACAAGAGTTTTTTTCATGACATCCAGGTCGCTCATGCTCTCGACCGATGGAAAATTTAGGTTATACGACACTCCAGACTGCACCGGCACCCCAGCAAATACTGACGTATATTGCGGAAACGCAGCTAGCAGCACCAGCATCTACTTGGTTACTGGACCTTCTTCAGAATTCATCAAACTTACGCACGACCCGCAATCACTGGCTGGCGGCGACACATCAAGCGCCGCGTTGTTTGCTGCTCCTCTGTTGACCACTCTCATTCTAAACCATCTCGTTTGATTATCTCACTCGTGCGCGTGTAAAAGCAATTTCAAGACTCCGGTTTCGCCCTTCTTCTCTTCGTCCGCGAAGTTCTCCTCAAGTTCTCGTCATACGTCTTGCAATTTTGTATACAAATTTACATTAAAAACGAATTGTCAAAAATTCAATCAGAGCTTCTGTCAATAGAGTACAATCGAAACCAACGCGTGCATGGAAAGCTTTTTGTCATGGTGCCATACTCTGTGCCAGTGAGAGCACAATTCCTCTGAAGGAACAATTTTCGTTCGTTCGTTCGTCAGGGAGGAGGATAGTTTCGAAGCACGTTCCGTTCCAAAGCTAAATGTCACGGTCACGGTGGTGCGAGATATACGGGAGATGAAAGGCGCTTTGTGCGGTTTGGGCAATTGCTTGTTTGGGGAGCCGGCCGAGGAAGACGAAGAGAGAATGCTGCCTGAGAATATCTCCCTACTCACGTGGAACATCTGGTTTGACAGAAGGTCCAGAGATGAGCGCCTTGCCGAGGTCGTGCGAAATATCGTTGCACTGGCGCCCTCAATCGTGGCGCTGCAAGAAGTCACACAGGACTGCCAAGATAAGCTTGTTAGCAATGCGCTCCTTCGAGACTTGTACGATTTCAGCCCTTTCCGGGTTGGACAGTATGGGGTACTCATGTTGTGTTCCAAAGAGTGTCCGTGTATATTCGAAATGATTGACATGCCAACGAGAATGGGGAGGCACCTGCTCTGCGCGAAATTCCAACAGGACGGCGAAGACGCTTTGATCGTTTGCACGGCGCATTACGAATCCTTGAGCAATCACAAAACTCGCATTGCCCAGCTTCAAGTAACGGAGTCCACGAGTCAGCCTTATGCAAATGCTATCGTTTGTGGAGATTTTAATTTTTGCTCTGAGAAGAATTTCGTGCCGTGGGTGTCAAAATTGGAAAACGACAGCCTTCACGAAATCATGCCGCTTTTTGTGGATATCTGGCCGACACTCAACATTGATGATGTTGGCTACACGTTCGACGGGAAGGTGAATCCAATGATTGGTAAGAGTGAGCAGTCCAGGTACGATCGGATTTTGTGTCGCGGCCCAAAGCTGAGACCCACCTCCATTCGTTTAGTAGGAACCGCGCCATTCACGGAGGACCAGTACGGAGTCGTGCTCCCAAGCGACCATTTTGGCCTGTATTGCGATTTCTCATTTCTTTCAACCTAAAAGTGGCATAGCCGAACGCGACAACAGAGGAGGAAAGTAGTACGGAACGAGATAGACTTTTGACAACGACATAAATACTTTTAACTGCCGTCAGAGAGTGAGGTTCTCGGCGAATTCTTTGAGGGAGTCTATCTGCATGACGCTGTGCGCAGAGGCAAGACTTCCCAAATAGGATAGCGGAGAGCCGTCTAGGCAGACTCGGCGCGCTTCCTTCTCTAAAAGTGCGACGGTGCTCCAACCAAGCGTGCTGCTTGGCCATGCCACGTCTTGCTCCACGTGGTCGCCAACGTACAGGACCGAGTTCCCTTCAGAATATAGTACATTTTCACACAGCCATGCCGCGGACCCACCTTTGTAGACGCGGGCCGTAAGCTGATCATCAGTAGTTCTGGATCTGTCGCTGCATGCTGTCGTATTTTCCGCGTTAAAAAATCGGGATTTGGAAGCCTCAATGACGATGAAATTAAACCACGACATCCACGCCTCACCTCCCGTTGCCGTACCCAAAGTCACAGCAAGGTGCTCCCAAGTCGCATTAGTGATTAGCATCAGTTTCGTTTTCCCCTCCTTCTCCTTGCTTTGCGTTGCACGAATTTTCTTGATCCAGCTCTTGAATTTCTTGGGCATTGGCGTCACAAAACCCTTCGCGCCACCGCTTTCCTGACTCAAGATGGACTCGAATCCGTAGTCACAGAATTTACTCTGGCAGAAGACAACGACTTGCCGGATAAGGTCATACCACTGCACTCGACATTCTTTGCTCTCTCTCGTTTCAGGAGTCATATTTTCCACAATTGCAGTCACAAAGGCAGCCATGGGCTGTTCGAAGCGAGTGCTCAGCGTCTTGTAGCGGGCCGCGCTTGCGTTGACATCAAGCACCAGCGGCGTGTCCAACTTATCCTGACTCACATAGCCCGCGGCTCTCATTTGCTCTGGCGTGAGCGGCTCCAAGCCGTCGAAGCCAAACACTATCTTTTTTGCGCCATCCAGTTGCAACAAATACAATGTATGAGAGTCTAGCACGAGGCCACGTTGAGCGATTGATCGATAGTCGTCAGTCAGCACGATCTCGCGAACTTCGCACTTGAGATGTTTCGCAGGCAGGTCTGAAAGCTCCCCCAGCCTCCGGACATACGCGTTAAACTTGACTCGTAGCATTGTGGTCCAGTCATACTCCACAAGAGTATTGTCCAAGTCGAACCCGATCCAATCGTACTGGGTCCATTGCAGGCTCTGTCTGGTTAGACGATTGGCTCGCGCAGCGCTGAGCGCCGCCTTGTATTCTTTCCCCTTTACGAACGATTGGGGGCTTATGTTTGCCTCTCGAAGGACCTCAGCGTGGGCTTCAGGAGGATGCTGAGCGCAGATTTTCGCTGCTTGTCTTAGCAACTGAGCTTGAAACATGTGGGTATCTGTTAAAAATAACCCTATTAACCTCAAGAACGTGTCTTCTGGAAGCAACCCGTACCCGAGTTCCTCTACGAGGCGATTTGCAACATTCGACTCCAGGAAACGGATCTCCCCGAGGTCCTCCACCCCTTCTCTTGACAATTTCCACGCGCGTTCCGGATCGTAGCGCATCAACCCTCGAAGCGCCACGGTGACGGCGGCGCGTGGGCCCGCATTCTCGGTCATTGCCACGGCAAGCCGCTCACCTTGCTGCCGAGCGATGCAGAGGACTTGCACGGCCTTTTTCGCGGCGTCCTCCGGCGCCAGCTCCTTTGCTAACGCGTCGGCGCTCTTCGCTGCGCCTTTCACCAGAAGCGTTGCTACTCCGCTGTCTCCCCCAGCGCACGCCATCCAGAACCCCACGTCCTTCCCCGTCGTCCGTCTGCGTCGGAGCATGTTTTCCCCTGGCAATGTGTTCCTCCTCCAACGCTCAGCTACGCACTCATGCTCTTGTTTTCCACCGTTTTCGACCTGGAGCCACACTCCGCGCGCTCTGACACCACGCACTTGTGCGCCTTGCGAATTCGAATGCACTTGGCCCAACACTCCGTCTCCGCCACTCTCACCGTCCGCTCACGCAGGAAGGACCTGAGCTTGCGTGGATGCGTTGAGCGCCGTAAAGGCGAGGCACTGCAGGTGTGGGGAGCTAGTGCGCGGAGGGTTGCCGGAACGTTCCGAGTAAGGATGCGTTTAGCGGACTGTACGCCCCGCGGACAAAAGAGAGAGCGTGTCCCCGCAACGATACAAGCTGCTGCCGAGGTGGGCTGTCAACTCACTCATTCACAGTCAATTATTGAACAATGATGTCCAATGTCACTCAGCTAACTCAGCTAACAGTCGAACACCAACTCCTCCCTCGGAGGCGGCTCCTGAGACTCGCAAAGTGGGTGGGTCAGCTATGACCTGCTACAGCATGGAGAGCAAAGAAAGAAAGCAGTGGTGACTCTGATGGCCGGGCTCATCATGTCGGCGTTGGGCGCGTTGAAGTCACCCCACCTTCCGATAGGGTTTGTTTACGCTGTCACTTCGTGGCTTCACTTGCGTTGAAGCTGGGCCGCAATGCATCACTGCATCACTGCATCGATGGTGGTCAAGATTATCAAAGATTGTCTAAAACTTGTCAAAGACTGTCAGAGATTGTCCAAATCATCGAGAGATGACTGTTGCGGATACGGTACTCAGTACTGTGAGTATCTGTGAGTACCGGTATTTTGGTACTACTAGTACCAGTACCGGCGGTTTACTCTTTTCCCACAAGTTGAAGTAGATGAGAAAGAGGTGCCAGACACCTGCGATGGATTTCGTGTGCACCCAGGAGCGCGATCCCGCAAGATTATCGTCGATCCTTCATTGTCTGTGAACAAAGAGAACAAAGCCAATGTTACAGCACTGCTACCGCGGCCTCTATCACTTGCTACCATCTCCCTCCCTCCCTCCCTCCCCGCCCACCACCGCGTTCCACACCGAGACACTTCCACGGGCCTCCTTATCCTCGACACGCGCCCGTGCGCCTACTCGCGGACCTAGCGCACCCCCAACGCCCCCATCGTGCGTACGTGCGTACGTGCGCGGAAAGCGTTCCGCAGAGTTGCGGAAGTTGTGTAAGCTGCGGGAGATTGTGCGTGCTGGTTTGGTGACTGGGGAAAGTGCGGGTTTGCGACTTGCGAAGCTCGCTATAGCGCACGCAGCAGCAATACAAAGCAGGGACATATAGCCCTTTGTTTCATTTTGTTTCTCCATTCTCCATTCGTTCCGCAAGGATAAGAGAGAGCCCCGGTGTAGAAGCTGCTCAATCAAGAAGTTGTCTGCGACCACGTTTTTGGCAGTGCAAGTTTAGGAGACTGTGAAAAGTGCGATTTGGACTTTGAAAAGTGCGATTTGGAGGAAAAGTGCGATTTGGAGTCCGTTGGGAGATGGGAGGATGGGCGTGCTGGGGTGACGGGTGGAGAGAAGTATGCGCGTTTCTTTGCGTGCTGTTGGCGGACGCGGGACTGTGTCTGGCGTTCGACATGAGCGCCAAAGGCCTGGGCTCTTGGCGAGAAGGCATTGTGGCGCTGAGCGCGGGGCGATGCGCGGTGAACGTGGTGACGCTGCTTCTGTCGCTGAGGTGGGGGATTGTGAACAAGCATATCCAGGCAGAGGGCCTGGCGGCCGCGTATTCGGTGCTCTCCACGCCAGAGTTCAAACGGCCTCTGCTGCGCGGCCGCAATGGGTCGGTGTGGGATGAGACTCCGGAGGTGAGGGCGTACCGCGAGAGGCGACGCGCTGAGATGTGGCGGAACTTTTTCCTTGGAACGGCGTTTGTAGTGAACACGCTGGTGACATTCTACGTCTCCCTTCGGTGCGTATACATCGACTTTGTGACAGACTCTGCTCAGGCGCCTTTGCTCTTCGCGATCATCATATTGGCATCGCTGGAGTTCCACGTGCTCAAAGCCGCATGTGACGCAGTCACTCGCGTCAAAGGGCATCGCATCGATGGTCTCCACCCTCACAAACTGTATTTTTGGCCCAAGCTTCCATTCCACACGTGCGACCTCTGCCAGGCGCGCATCGCTGGGAAGGGGTACCGGTGCAAGCGATGCGACTTTGATGTTTGTCATCGCTGTTTCGCAGCCGCCATTAAACTGGAGGAGAGCTCCAAGGCCGGGGGCGAGAGCGAGAGCGAGAGGGCAAGCTCCCCGATGGCCCTTCGCGGGAACGGGAATGGGGTATTGCGTCGTGACGAGGAGCCCGAGGCGAGAGTTCTTGTCATGGACAATGCTGCCTCTCCTCGCTCGGCGAATGGAACCCGGCATGTTAGCGCAAGTCTTGCGAGTGGCGCCGAGGAGGAGAATGCGGGTGAAGAAGATTGCGATCTTTTGCATGACGATTCCGCTGCCCGCCGAAAGTTTTTCGAGTCAAAGCGAGAGGCCCAAGTTTCGGCCGCAATTAAGAGAGCTGAGCAGAAGATCATCTGGTCGCTCCTAAAGCCCCACTCCGCGCTCCTCTTGGTCTCTGCGGTCTTCACTCTCGGATTTGCAGTCTCAAGAATCGGACTTCCAAACTTTCAGGGAAACATCATTGACGCAGTGTTCGAGAAGGACGTCGATAAATTTCACGGGCAGGTGATCATGCTCGCAAGCTGCAGCGCAGTGCTAGTCGTCTTCGGAATGGTGCGCGACGCCGCGATATCGGTAGTAGGTCGCAGAATTGCGACCGAAGTTCGCAACAGGCTCTTCGTGGCAATGATGCATCAGGACCTGGAGTTTTTTGAGAGAAATATGTCGGGGTACCTCACTGCGAGTATTACGAACGATGTGAACGCGATGGTGGCTCCTTGGAAGTCCATGCTGACAAACACCATCAGCAATGTCTTCATCGTAATTGGTGGCGTGGGCATGTGCCTTATCACTTCTTGGAGGCTTGCTGCAATCGCTGTGACCAGTCTCTTGCCGATGGGGTACGTCGCCCATGTCTACACAAAGTGGTCAACGCAAATAAACCGAGAAATTTGGTCTGGGATCTCGGATGCAAACTCGGTGGCGACGGAGGCTCTTGCAAACATCCGCACGGTAAAGTCCTTCGCAATGGAGGAGAAAGAGGTGCAAAGATTTGTTGGAGCAACGAACAATGCTCTTGGCAAGGGCATTCGGGATGCCATCGGCACCGCGATCACAAACGGAATCTCGCAACATCTAAGCGTAGCAGGCACGGTACTTGTTTTGGGCTTTGGTGGATGGGAAGCGCTTAATCATCCGCACACTCTTTCCCCTGGAGAGCTGGTTACCTTTCAACTGTACTGGACGATGGTCAATACGGCGTACAAGAGTGTAAGCGACAGCATGAACGATTTTAGCAGAGCACACGGGGCTGCTCAGCGCGTGTTCGAGATGCTGGCCAAATTGGACAAGCTTAGTGTGGAGCGGGAGAACTTGCAGCGGACCGAGGTGGTTTCTCTGGATGTTTCCCAGCCGGTCAAGATTGAATTTAACCATGTAGACTTTTGCTACCCTGCAAATCCCACCGCGCGAGCACTGCGCAACGTAAGTCTCACGATAGAGCCAAATGCTGTCACTGTCCTTGCAGGGCGATCGGGAGCTGGAAAATCTACACTGTTCAATTTACTTTGTCGATTCTACAGCCCATCGGGAGGATACATCGCGGTAAACGGCCAACCTTTAGAGAATATAGACAGGGGCACTTGGCGCAAAATGCTGGGTCTGGTATCGCAAGATGTTCCTCTTTTCGGGATGACGATTTTCGAAAATTTAATGTATGGGATGGAGCCTTCGTCCGTTACTCCCCAGGAGGTGATCAAGGCCGCAAAAGACGCGAACGCGCACTCGTTCATTATGAATACCAAATATGGATACCAAACAAAGCTCGGTGAGAGAGGCGTGCAGTGCAGTCTCGGCGAGAAAGCGCGGCTGGCTATCGCTCGAGCTCTGCTGCGCAAGCCGAAAGTTCTTCTCTTGGATGAGCCAACTGCGAATCTAGATCCAGAGTCTCAGAGGCTGGTGCAAGAAGGAATCCAGCACCTTGTCGCTGCTAGGTCCTCAACTGTCATTTTGATCACCCATAAGGACTCGCAGTTCGTCCAAAACCACGCAAATAAGATATATGTGTTCGATGCCGGAACAGTGGCGGAGCAAGGGACGTATGACAAGCTTACTTCCGACGAGTCATCCTTGTATTTCCACTTGTTTCGCCGAAATAGAGCGATGGCATCCTGAGCTACGAAAAGGCGGCATCCCATCGCATTCGCGTCGCTCGGCTTAAAATGTGTTTTGTGTAGAGTAGATATCAAATATTCTTGTACGTATTCAGGTCGCTTTGAGCTGGTCCCAAAAGCATTTTTTCTGGCCGCTTGAGTCGATGACCAACGTGGCCTTCAGTTATTTCGACCAATTCGCAAATGTGATTTCTTTCTACGAGGCCTTGATGGACTTTTGCGAAGTATTCTCCTCAAGTAGCACCGCGATTCTTGCCGCGAACGCAAACACGCCTATCAGAACGCTAAACCAGAACGCAGGCCTGTCGTTGCTGCTCCGGGCTGCATAAATTAGCTGCGCTCCAACAAAGAGGATGTCCGCAATCAGGTGCGCTCCAAGAACTACTCGTCTGAGCACCGGTCCAGCCTCTCCCTTCTCACGCATTGCCAACGCCAGCGCCACCCCACTGAAAGCGATTGCAATTGCTGCGAACCAGCGCCAAAGCTCGGAGCTGAGCCCGTTAATCTCTTCCAGGTCCTTCGTACTCACCAGCTGCTGCAACGAATACTCGGGCCATAGCAGCACAAGAGGAAGAAACAGCAGCGCGTTGCTCCAAGCCTCAAACTCCAACATCCTCCTCGCTAAACGCGAGGCCATCTGGACTTTCAAAGACTTTGGCTGCTTAATGCTCTGCTCCGCCTCCGCCTCAAAGCTTCACCGACACGCTGGGTGTGCGAAAGTGCGCCAAAGCACGCATACCAGTAGCGCGTTGACCAAGAGTATCCACGCCTCTACCGCCTACCGAGGAAAGCGTAGGACAGAGCTCGAAACACAAGAGCGCGCGAACGCATTAAACTTGACCGACGTCCGCGTTTTATATTTTATACGAGTTGGACTTGACTTGTGCAACGGCGAAAGTGAACAGACATTCACAATTCAAATTATTGCCAATGCCAGTTCGTGACCGTAGAGCACTGTGCATGCGCAGGCGCCAAGGATTTGGTCGGAGCAACATATACCTCGAAACCACTCGGGGATGGCACAGAGAAAGAAGAGAAAGAAATCGAGTCAATGGGTTCACTTTACATCGTTACAGAAAGAATTTTGATCAAAAGAGGTAGTTTAGAATGAGAGAGATGAATAGAGGAGCGACACAAAGCTTCGTGCTCGAGCTATCGTCGTCGCTGTCACTTGAACCATCGCCACTTGAGCCGTCATCGCCACCCCCCGATGAGGTTGGTGAGAAGGTTGGCTCAGGCGTTGGAGCTGTCACCGATGACTGCAGATCTTGGATATACTTTGTGAATTCAGAAGAAGGTCCGGAAGCAATGTACGCGGAAGACATTGATGCGCAGCTTACGCCAGTATTTACTGCGGTGCCCGTGCAGTCTTGAGTGGAGTACTGCGTAAACGTTCCATCAGTTGCGAAAGTGAATGAGCTCAGGTCTCCAAAGCGATTGCACTCTCCGGTTTTCGCAAAACCGGACAGGATAGAGGTAGACGCAAAGTATTCACTCGCAAAGCCTGAGCCCCCGTTGGTAGCGCAAAACTCTTCCTCGGTAGTTCCACTTGACAATTGTACAAAGTAAGCTGCAAAGCTGCTGTCCACCTCTACGACGGAGCGCTTCATGCCGTTCGAGCACTCCCCAGCGGTGAACTCCATGGTGGCAATCGTCGAGCTTCGCTCTTTGCACAGGTCGTCACTGTGGTCATATACAACCACCGACACCACGGAGTCTTGCGTGGACATGTGAGCCCAGGTAGAGCGAAGCTCTTCGCCGCTCTTGTACTGGACGCATACGTCAAGCACGAGCTCAAAATCAGCACTCACCTGCGCCGCGGTGCCCGAGCATTCGTAGTCACCATACAAGGTCGACTGCACCGCACTCAGACCTTTTGCAAGTGGGGCTCCCAGCGCCACTCCGGCGACCGCCGCAGTCTTCAAGCCCTTCATTTCCGCAAGAGTCGTCCGCCTCCTTCAATTCCTCTTTCGCACCCGGATGAACGGGATCTGCCAATCTTCGCCAGACCTCGATCACGGCTTCCACCTTTACAGTAAACCTCTCCTTTACCGGTATCCTGGCCGTGCAAGCGAGCACGTGCACTTTTACGCTTTTACACACTCAACCAGTGTACCTTTCGCTGCAGTAAGACTTGAATTAAATCAACTGTGAAACCTTCCTTCCTTGGCGCCCACGCATTCCCTACGAGTGCGCCTGTCTCGGTTGCCTCTCTGCCTCTGTCTCTGCCGGTGGAGTGTTCGTGTCACCGACATGCACGGACAGCGAGATAACTTATGGACCATCCACGGTTGGGTGTGCACGAAACCTGTAACCTGAAACCTGCGCTTACTTCGTTGCTCTTGTTCTCTAAGCTTGCTGATGCTTGCTGGCAGGGAGGAGCTAGCAACCAGGGTGGAATGACCAAGTGTGAGAAGGCCGTAAAGGCTTTTGACAGAAAAATCAATCAATCAATCAATCAATTAAAAATAAAATTCAATCAGTAAACAATCAACTGGTGTCGTTAGAGTGCGCAGCTAAATTTTTAGTGCCATGTGTTCGCGATGGATTGCTCCGCTTCCTTTCCACCTCCTCGTTTCAGAGATTTTCGCAGCCAAAAAGCCAAATTTCAAACTAAAACGAGGTGCGAAGTATCGCAATCGCAAAGATCTTGCTTGGAAGAAGCTGACATCGTACGGTAAGCTTTCAGTACTAGTAGACATGTCCCGACTGTCGTCCCGGCACAGGTACACGCGAGCTCACACAAACAAGCACGCAAGGGCGAAATGAAACTTGACTTGCCGCACTAAACCAGCCCCAAGCCATGGCGATCCTTCCATTCGACTTAGAATTGACTGAAGTCGTTTTGAGTGTTTTGAGTCAACAAATGGACAGTTCATTAATAGTCAACATAACATATACTACTGAATTGGCTGCGAGTACCATTGCTGGGAGATGAGAGTGTGCACCCCCACTCCACGTTAGCCCCTTCTATATATGATGGTAGCTAAACTATGCGATCTTATGTTGATGTAGTAGGTCGTACTGGCCGGCCATTCGGGTGGGGGGCAGGGAGAAGAGGTGCCCGCTACCCCCCAGAAGGGGACGGCGTCGGGGCGGGATATCCCGCCATTCAAAAAATTTTAAGCCCTGTGCAGAGCACAGGAACTTTTCACAGCAGCCAAAGTGAATGGGCCCTGCTCCAAGTCCGGAGGGGCTCTTTTGATGAGCCCTTCTCCTGCCTAAGGTAAGTTACCCATACAGAGATCTGCCCCCGAGAGTACTCCCCAGGCTCGGATCGCGTGTCACGGGCTCATTTGCTCACTCGAGTCTTGACTAATCTTGACTAGTCTTGAATTGCCTTGAGAGGAGGATTGATTGATTGATTTGAGCTCCTTCTCTGCCAAAAAGAAGAAAGCAGAGACGTGAGCCGCGTTGGTCGCATTGCCCACGTTGTTGAGCGCATTGCGACGTCCGTCGTAGACCGCACTAAACGGAGTGGCCTCAGTTGCGCCAGAGAGAAAGGAGGCTTGTAGTGGAATCAAACATCAAACATCAAATATCAAATATCAAATATCAAATATCAAATATAATAAAGAGGATATAAAAGATGGGTCGCAAGAAGCGGAAGGAGGCGGAGAAGACCACGCCGTGGTGCTACTACTGCGACAGGGAGTTTGAGAGTGATGCGCAGCTACTGCAGCACCAAAAGGCAAAGCACTTTCGCTGCCCCGAATGCAAGAGAAAATTCCTCAGTGCGCCAGGAATGGGGGTACATATGAAGCAGATGCATCAGAGGGAGCTGACGGTTGTACCAGACGCCATAGAAGGAAGGACCAATCCGCGGCATGACATTTCTGGAATGTCCGGCTTGCCGATGCACGAATCTGTAGTCGCAAAGCGATTCAGACCGTCCGAAGAACAAGCTTCTCAAACGGCTACGCCACAACAGCACCAACAGCACCAACAGCACCAGCACCAACGCGAGCACCAACAGTTCCCACCCGCAGCGGGTTACGGATATCGTCCAAATATGTACAACCAACAACACATGGCAAACTTTGGAATGCCACCAGTTGGGATGAACCCCATGGGTATGCCCCCAATGGGCATGCCTCCAATGGGCATGCCACCAATGGGCATGCCACCTTTCGGGACACACGGGCCGATATCTCCTCATGGCATGATGCCAATGCCTGGCGGTTTTCAGGGACAGCCTCACATGATGAGCAGACAGAGTTCTGGGGGGTTCAGAGGCAACGAGTCTTATTCAGCGCCAGATCAGCAACGGCAAGCTGCGAAATCGCAAAACGTTGTGGATAGTATATTGAATCCCTCAACAAGCTCGTCAAGCGCACCGACCAGCACGTCGGACCTGCCAAAGCAAGAGGCTGCACCAGAGGCTGCAGAGCCCTTAGCCGCGCCTGTCCAAAGCACAGATCAAGCTGCCGCCACCCACATTCCGGAGTCCACTAAAGAGATGCCCCAAAGCGATTCCTACACGAGACCGACACCTCCAACGGATCCGTCACAAATTCCGAGCTCTCCATCACGTCAGGCAGCCGGTTCTCCCATCAAAGGAGGGTCACCCTCGAGGCCAGAAGAGCAGGCTGCTGCGCCGCCTGTCGCGCCTCAAAACTCGGAGCCTCCCAAACCGGTACAACCAGAAGGTCAAATAGCGACGATAGCGAACGAAAAGGTCGAACACGATTTGGAAGGCTTAGTGTACCGGTTCGAAACTGTCTCCATGGAAGAGCTAAGGGCTGCACTTCCAAGGTATCGATACGATCCGACAAAAAAGACTGCTCAGCTCTCTCAATTGGATGCAGCGCTGGCTGCGCATTTTGATTGACCGTGAAAGTAATTTACGCATTGCATTTGTATTCCTCTCTCTCTCTCTCTGTCAGCGTGTAGCATTTCCTCCACACCCAACCCACACACGCGAGGAATCAATTCAGCAAAACTGATAGATCAGCCCTTAACAACGAAACAATATCCGACGACCAACAGAAAGAGGCTCATAAGGCAACAAAAGCTTGCTGTTCTCGTTTTGATTTTAAACAACGATATATACTCTGCAGAAAAATATGTGCGACTAGGCCTGCTCTTCCCTTCCAGCCGCTGGAATCTTTCCCATATCGATTTTGGCCTTCGCGTTTTTGGTAAACTTGGACATCTTCCACTCAGAATCAGTTTGTGTCTTGGACTCATCGGTGTGGGACTTGAGGAGAGTAGAGCATTTCGTTTGTCTTGGCTTTGGGAGGCGACCCTTTCTAACCTGGCCAGATGTATCCACGTAGTGCTCCGCCACCTCCTCCTCCTTCTCGTTGTGAAAGATAATACTGTGAATGTCCTCACCACTGAAAGAAGAGGAAGGCTCGTAGCCGCCATCGCCAGATGGCCCACGAGTCTTCTTACGACCCATGGGCTTGGGCCTCTGGAGGTGCGGGGCATCGCGGTTCTCGCGGAGGAACTGATTCACCGCTTTGGAGGTCAGCATCTTGTTCTTGACAGCCTCCTTGTTCACCTTGCGCAGGCTCACGCCCATCTCCTTGCTCTCACTGCGGGTCCCGCTCACCCAGGTAAGAACGACTTCTCCGGCACCTTCTTTATCAATCTTGTTCTTCTGTCCATAAATGAAAGCGTTGTCTTTCAGGTTTCGAGTAGGGTATTTGACCTTGCCAATCACGCGACGCACGAGAAGCTCGTTGTGATGATCAAAGACCCCAGGCTGGGCCTCTACTTTGTACCACTGATACCACAAGTCGAACGGGATGCCCGCCTCCACAATATCAAAGTCGCCGCCAAGGCACCGAAGCGCGCCTTGAACCTGCACGAGATTACGCGCGTTCGTGGGCACTTCGAATTCCGTCGCAAGCATGTGCAGGTCCTTGAACCTCACAACCCCATCGCTCCCTGCAATCTTGTCATACTTGACCTTCGCGTCCGACTTGCTGACTGCCATCTTCTCCAGCCCGCGCTGCTTTCGGTTAGCTCTGCTGCCTTCCTTCTTATGCTCCCCGCTTGCTCGCTCACTGCCTCGCCACCGAGTTGTCGCCCGATCGCACACTGCCACCCAAACCCAGATGCAATACTGGTCTGTCTCGCATGCAAGCTTGCTGCACATGCGTCTAGCTCCTAGCAATGGCGCAAACCACTCTTTAGGTAGTAAATACGTGGATCAACCTGCCTCCACTGTCTCTCCCCATTGCATTTCGCTTTGCGAGGCTTAGTTGATAATTAGGGGATACTTTAGAAAGATCCGTTGACGGATCAATTTCGGCACTGTTCATGTGCGGAGTTGGAAAGAATCACTCGATGTGAAATGGAAGCTTAGGTTGCGACATAAGAGATGGAATCGGAAAGGGCGTGTGGCACTTCTCTTGCCGGATAAGAAAATGCGTTTCCATGGTCCCAGTGATTTTCGTGGCGCTGGCCAGATTGGGCTCCTTGAGATTGTGGGCAGATTTGCTACTCCAGTTAGAGCACGATGAGACAAGCACTGGTTTGCAGTGCCAAAACAAACCACCAAAGTGATTCGTTTTGATAAATCGGAAAGACATTACATCTTTTGCATCACAAAGCTTAGTTTACATTCTGTTATTTCGCCGCGCGCCAATATTGGCAACCAGAAGGGATGGTTGCAAAAACGGATTATTTGTGCCAACACGAAGCAACGAACATTCGTGTAGTTCCCTCGGAACGAACGAACGATCCAAACGATCCAGCCAAGAGCACCCGTTTTGGCAGGGTTACGAAAAACAATTTGCCTCACTCGAGCGCAAGACGATGACTCTCATCGACATCAAATGCTATCTGGACAGCTTTGCACTTCGAGCTCGTCAAAACTGCTCGTCAAAACTACTGAATACGCCTTTCCCTAGTAGAGAAAGAACGAATTAAAAACGTGCTGTCGCTTACTCTGCCAACTTCGCGTGCTTGGACCGACTAAGCGCCAATTGTATGCTCTCCAAAAATTTTCTCTTTCGACGCTTCTTCCGGGAGCGAGAACGTGAAGATCTAGCGGATGCGATACTTTCCAGCTCCGTTTCCCTCTCCCGAGGACGCCCTCTACGCTCCTCTACCGAAGGTGGAGGCATACTAGCCACTTGTCGCCTGTGCGGCGCTTGAACCCGGCTCGCTGAGGAAGTGGAACCTCGTCTTGACATCAAAACTGTCCCCTCCATCTCTTCCTCGTCAAAATCGTCATTTTGTGTTGCCTGTGAATCGTGTATGTGCTCCAGCGGAAGCGCGGGGACTTGAGAGTCCTGCCTAGCCAACTTCCCCACACTTGGAGCCGGAGAATGGATCGCCGCTTCAGTTGTCCGCCCGTGTGCTCCAAAAGAACGAATGCGACCTGAGGTCGAGGTGAGCTTTTTAATTTTCAGGGTGACCTGGTCGAGGCGATCTGTGAGAACCGACTCAACTCGAGGAAACGTGCTGGCAAACCCATTCAATGCAGCGCGAAGCGTTTCTCGCGTAGCTGCAGACGCCTTTTCTTGTTCCGCCACCTTTGAAACTACGTGATGCAATTCCCGCTTCAATACGTCAATCTCACCGACCGCTTCCAGGTGAGATTTTTTGAAGGCCTCTGCTTCGCTCTGGTGTACCTCACACTCTGTCTTCCAGCGCTCCACCGATCCTTTCAAGCCCTTGTTGGAGGTAGCCATACTTCTCAACTGCTTTTGAACTGCCTGCAACTCGTTTTCCAACTCAGCTTTATTTTCAAGTTGCACCCTGAGCTGAATCAGCTCTGCATTTGCTCCGTCCAGAGTAGTCGTAGCTGTCTTCAGAGCGGCCTGCGTAGATAAGAGCCTCTCTTGACGCACTCCATCATCCGCCTCCAGTTCACGAATTTTAGTCTCGGATCTAGATGTCGACTCAGCAGCGGAGGCCTCCAGCATGCGCACCTTTTCGTTTAGTTCTCTTACCAGTTGTTCAGCACCTAAACTCTCCGCCCACTTCTCTTCGAGACATGCTTCTAGTCGAGCAACCTCGCCTTGGGACTCTTTGAGCTGACTACTGAGCGACGTGTTAGCAGACGTCAACTTTTGCACAGATTTTTCAGAATCCAGTACAGTATTCTTCAGCTCGTTGTTTAAGCGCTCGATGTTCTCTTTGAGCCGTTTCTGCGCATACGATTCGCGCTCGGCCACTGTTGCTTTGGTAGCTTCCAATGACGTTTGCTTCCTTCGGAGTTCTTCAAGCGACGCCAGAGCAGAGTCCCTTTCTTTTTCAACACCCTTCCTCGCATCGTGCTCCTGTTTCAAAGATTCCTCCATTTGAAAAGCAGACTTTTCCAGCTCGCTCTTAAGGCGTTCAATAATCTGTTCAAGCCGTTTCGCCTCACGCACGTAGGATTCACGCTCCGCTCCAGTTGCTTGGGTAGCTTCCCATGACGTTTGCTTCCTTCGAAGATCTTCAAGCGACACCAGAGCGGAGTCCCTTTCTTTTTCAACATTCTTCCTCTTAGTTTGCTCCTGTTTCACAGACTCCTGCATTTGCTGGAACAAAGCAGTGAGTCGTTCTTTCTCTTGTAATGAGCTGGGCAAATCAACTTGTTGCTTAGACCACTCTGAGCAGAGCCTCTTCACTTCTTGACAACCCGCCTTCAAGGCACCGAGCTGTTTGGTAAGCACAGGCACTTCCTGCTCAACATAAGAACGAAATTTCTTCCGAATGCCCAACGCCATCGTCAATTCGTCGTTCTTTTTCTTCAAAGCAACCTCCCGCTTCTCAGCTTGAGATTGCTGTTCTTCCAGCAACTTTTCAAAACTGGATTGTGCACTCTCCAATCTCAAGAAAGCTGCATCTTGATCCTTGCGAATCTCGCTAACCCACACCAGGATGTCACGTATCGCCTTCTTCAAGAGACTTTTCCCGCCGACGCCTTCCGAAGTGAACGTGCTCGCTTTCGACTCATTTAAAAATTTTATCAACTCCTGGTACGCCTCCAGAGGCTCATTCGAGCTGGCTAACGTTGACTCCGGCGCAGACGAAGACCTTAGCGGGCTCCCTCCTTTGGTTTCTTTTCCGACCTGTGCCATCTCCACGTCCTCTCCGTCTAACATATCCATGTCTCCATCCTCATCAGAATCCTGCACCTTCCCGACAAGGCCAGCATCAGAGGACTCCTGTGCGATAGCCTCTGCAGATTTCTCCTCATCCGCGGTGTTTGATGAGCGCTCTAACCCTGCCGATTTAAGACGTTCAGCGCACTGCTCGAAAATTGAGCAGTAGGTATCGACGAGGGCGTCTACTCCAGTAAGATCCAAGGTCGAAGGTACTAGATTGCAAGACAATGTCAGCTCGCCATTTTGGCACAACACGATGCCATCTTTCACCTCACAAAACCCGCAATCCCAAAGCTCCCCAAAGCCGCCAAAGCACCCAATTATTCCAGACGCTTTGTTTCTATCGAAGGCACCGATTTTGAAGATTAAATGCATTCCTTTCACATCTGATTTGTTTTCAGCAGAGATGATGTACCGCTTCGTCAAAGGCAGTCCCCCCTCCATGTCTGCGTGAAGATTCGTGCAAGTTGAGCAACGCCACTTTGATGCGTCCTCCTCGTCTGAGCATTCCGCATGGCTGGGGCTTCCGCAGATTTGGCACATCACGAGGTTCGGTATACTCTGCACGACATTCGTTCCTAGAGAGTCGTAACACTTTACGCACGATTTTTTTGTAGGGATCAAATCTGCTTTTGTGTCCGGGCTGAAGCGATAACCGACTTTAGTAACCCACGAGCCGGCGGCTTCCCACGGACCAGAGAGCGTTTCCAAAGCTAATCCTTTCCCAGTGGCACTTTCTTTCTTCTCCACTTCTTCATCGAAAATGCTTTCAAACTGGACATCTTCATCTTCACTCTTCTCCTCTTGCTCAGCAGAGCTATGTTCAGTAGTTGCCTGGCGCTCCTTCTCAGCTACGACGGATGCTCTGGGCTGGTTTTGCTCCTCGCCTAAAACGCTCATCTCCCCAAATAGATTTTCGTCCCAGCCGCTTTCAAAGTCGCCATCATTCTCCTCATCCTTGGCCTCATCTTTGGCAGCTGCATTCTTCGGCAAGTCCTCATCAGCTGGATCTCGCGATGCAGCGTTTTTCCTGTTGTCTCCCGATTGCTCGGAGGGCGGAACGTTCCAAGCTCTCGTGCCTTGAGAAGACACAGTTTCACAGCCACTATTCAGTGATTCTAGTCGATCGAAAAGCTGCAAAGGAACCAAATATGACCTCTCTTTAAGCCATTCAGTTGTGCCAATCTCATCTCCATCGGGCCAGGAGGAAGATGCAGGCACTACCTCTCCATCTTCGATATCAATAAACAACTCAGGGAGCGGCAACTCCGAAAATATCTCGTTGACAGTCAAACCTATCGACGCCTCCCTATCTATCCGATCGAAACGCAAAGCATATTTTTGAATCCTCAGGCCCACGGAATCCGTGTTCCGCGACAATGAAAGTGACGTGATGCTATCCGCTTTGGCTCTGGCTACACAGCTTGAAACACCGTCCGTGATAACGAAGCGCACATCGTTGCCCACAAGTGCAACTTTGAGCACTCCAACCACACGAGATGAACAAACGTACTGGGATTTTTCACCAGCTATTGACGCAAATGGCGATTTATCACGCTTCATGGTGTGACACATCACGAGCACATCCTCCATAAACTTTGAAAGCCATGGTGCATGCTTCGAGGGGGACTCCATCAGTCCTCGCCCTTCCTGCACGGCCGCAGCTCGAGCTATCTATTCTCCTTTCCTCGCCAATCCCGCAGCCCCAAATTCCAAGGTCGCACCGCTCCACGATCCACCTTTCCAGCTCCCAAGAGCCGTCTGCGCGCCCTCAGCACCAGCAGTCCCGACCGACACTTTCGCCGATTCCCGTACGCCAAAAGCAGCGGTGCAATTTTCAAAATCCGGTCGCGACAAGGATGGTCCAGGGCCACTCCGCTCTCCAAGTCGCTGCGCCAATACGAGACTATACAATTCCCTCCTCAAGCTCGCGCCGTGCTCCAGCGTGCTCCAGCGTGCTCCAGCGTGCTAGTGTATTGCGTGGTGTTCGCGTAGCGTGCTTGCCAACCCTTCCGCTTGGGCTCCTCGCGTTTCCCTCTCTCTCGTAAACACTACGGAAACTCTTCTGTTCTGCTTTATTTTTTTGAATCTGTGCTCAGTGTTAGTGAAATTTAGCGCTTGCTACGACCTCGAGCCACGTTACGCGAAATTCTTAACAGTTGCAAGTTAGGAGGACAGTATAGGAGCGCTCCTAAGGGAGAATGAGGTGTGGAGACATGTGGAGACTTGTGGATGGAACAAGTAGAGCTGGGTTAGCACTCTGTTGGTAATATGTGTGGTAGGTGGGTATAGGGAATGCGGAGTTCCTTGTGTTCCGATTGTTCCTTGCAGAAGTTGAACAATTTGCAATGAGTACTACCAACATGTGCCAACCAAGCTTGGGGAGGTACTGAGTGAGTACACATCACTTTACAACTCACACTTTCCGTACAACTCATAAAAATTTTGTTTCACAATGTTTCAGATCTGTTTTAAAACGACCCAAGTCTTGCCAAGGAGAGTACTGACTGTGAGTGCAATTCCCTTTTTTGGAACGCGAGAGAACGTGAGTGTTTTCTCATTTAGTGTTTCAGGTGATCGACCACTCCTTAATTCTGCTAACGAAAACACCGAAACGGCTGGTCAGTAGCGCCTAACCAAATACTACTGATGACCGTTTCGCCAAAATTTAACTTGAACTTGACAAGTTGAACTTGAACTTTCATTTTCCACAGCACATTGCAATTGGATTTCTGTTTTAAAATTGTCAAGTTCCAGTCAGAGTTTCACGACAAACCAGGAAAGAGATGAAAGATGAAACCGAGAACCACATTTCCCCACGGGAAGCGAAGGAAGAGAAGATGACTTGCAGTGCGAATAATGCGAATAGAACTCTGTTGCATGGTGGACTGAGCTATGAGTACAGATGAGTACAGAGCAGTTTTGTTGAACTTTGGGAGCGCGAGACAAGTTGTTGGTTAGTTGCCAGCACCTGCACTCAATCAATCAATCAATCACTACTTCACTCGCAGCACGAGGGGTCTGTGGACTCGGCTGACTAACATCACAGTCAGTCAGTCAGTCAGGGTAGAACAAGTAGTCTCGCTCAGTAGACTGAGAGTACAAACACAGAGATTGATAGACAGCGAGCGAGTGCGCGGGCGAGCAAAAGCTCTCGAGTGAGAAAACGTCTGACAAGAAAAGCGGCTGGAAAGGGCGTTCACCACGAACACGGAGTTTTGTTTGCTGCTTGAGCGCAACGGAGACGGGAAGTTGGGCCGCGAAGATTGTTTTATACGTGAGTCCGGCGAAGGAGGTTCATATGAGCACAGTGCTGAGGTAGTGGGTTTTCATGGACGTCAAGCCGTCGCTGGCTCTGTGGAGTCCAACGAAGCCTTCAGAAAGAAATAATGGCGCAGCAGGATCGCACTTTCGATTCCGTGGAGGGTCGGGCATGCAAGCTCCTGGTGAAGAAGGCGGCTTCAAGGAAATCAAAGATGAGAGTATCAAGTCGTTGATGTTCAACAAGTGCAAAAGCTCTGCTTCAGCGGCAGAGAAGATGATAGAGGAAGGGCTTGGCATCGAGCCTGATTTGTGGGAGGTGCTCCCTTTGGATAGATTCAGTAGCTTGGACGAGTTCTCTTCTTGGCTCAAGGAGAATATGGTGGATACCTCAAAGTGGGGAGTTGGAAACAGCTCGTCGACGCAGACGCTTTTTGAACAGTTGAGAGCCGGAGAATCGGTGCTGCTTGTGAGGATAGAAGGTCCTGAGCCTGTAGATGAAATTAAAGCGCAGAGCCCCTCCAAACGAGCCATTCACCCCCTTCAAAATCGCCTGCGAAGCGCCTCTTGCGTCTCCAAGCCGAAAACTGTTCTGCGATGTATTCGCACTGTCCGCGTCAAGCTGAAACACCGTTTCGGTCGGGACTTCAAGTACTTGGTGCAGTACTCACAGGAAGTCAAAGCCAAAGGAGAAATTCAATACCGAAATATCTTCCTCTCTTCAAGGATGAAAAACGGAGAAAACGCTTTTGATGCGGCAAAAAGGAGCGTTGAAAAGGAGTTAAAGAACATTGGTGGGAAGCACGAAGAATACATTTCGCGAGCAGATGTGCTGATACCAAATCGGAGCACAATTTCCTTGGTCCTCGAGGATGCAGAGAGCCCTTCTTTTCCGGACCTTATGACTCGCTACATACTTTTTACTGTGGAGGTCAGCGTCAAGTATGATTTTCCCGACGGGCCTTTCTTTTCGGTTGAAAAGTCTCTCTCTACAGGCCTCGCGACCACTCATAATTGGAAGTGGAAGTGCAAGAGAGAAGTGGAATTGATCGAGCAGTCTCCAATGTTTGCAAGTGTCGACTTCGACAAGAAGGTCCTTGTCGGTGAAGAGAGTAAAGCAGGAGTCGACGAAAACACTGTGATGTACGACCTGTCCGACTCGGATTTTAATCCGTTCATTTCCAATGCGCACCTACGACGGAGGCTCAAAAGGTGGGGCTTTGATAGCTCGGAGATCGCGACCATGTTCGCAATCGCTTCAGCAACTGCCATCGCTGAGGGGCAAGGCGTGGAAACACCCCAGCCCGATCGCCCAACTTGGATCACGAAGGAGGTGTTCATCCAGTACTTTAAGCCGTTACTAGAGTCCATGTTTGTTCATGGCAAGGAAAAATTGCTGGAAGTGATGTCCCAAGAGCACTTGGATATCCTCTCTGAAATGTACTTAGACTGCTCAAGGATTTACCCAAAGCTGCTGCATGAAGGCTTTTCCAATTCGTTTGTACTTCAGGTCCAAGCTGTTGCTCCTGGCAAGTTTGTGGATCCCACTATTGTCAAATTGGACAGCCGGCAGCGGATGGAGGAAGAAGGCGCCAACTATTTAAAATTAGCAGAGTTCATGGGGGACTGCGCGCCAAGCATTTTGAAGTACGAAGTGGATCCTTCCGACAGTCGCAAGATTGGGGGTCTCAAATTCGAACTCGTTGGTGCTGTTTGGATGCTTCCCGACTTTCGTCAATCAAAGTCCGCGGTGGAAAGTCAGGCACACCTTCTCAACACCTTTACTGCCCTCTACAAACACGAGCTGGCCCAGGAATCCAACGCTTTTCAAGCCCACGTCCTTGGAAAGCTCGGGGTGAGCGAGCGCAGGGCAAACAGTAGCGTGAAGAAAACGTTATCCGAAGAGAGCTTTATAACCATGGAGCATTCCCGCGAGATGAATTCCCGACAGAGCAAACACTCCCCGGGGTCCATGAAAAATATTACCGAGGTGCAGGAATCTAAAAGCCATGATGGCGACTCGACTAGTCGGCTCTCAACAAGCCGGAGCGAACTCGGTGTGAACTTCTCCGATGAGTTTCGCGACTCAAGAGATGGCGACCTCTCTCCAATTTTCAACGAAACATTGCCTATGGAAGAAGATAACGATCTTGCGGACGTGGAGCAGGCAGCTGAAGTATTTGGGAGCGTTCCGCTTGTATTAAAAGAAGTGTTTGGCGAGATTCTTCGAACCACAACGCTCTCTCAGGCGAAAAAACTCGAGGAGGTCAACCTAATTGAACAGTACAGAATTTTGGCACTCATAGATGAGGTCATCTTACAAACCCCAAATGCGATCCCTCGCCCACATCGAATCGATATTGAACGTTTTGATGCGGATAGAAAAGTGCGCAAGCTGTTTGAGACATTCAAGACTTTATGCACCAAAACCGGTCAACACACAGCCAAGCATTCCTATGAAATGAGTTTGGTGCATGGCGACTTAAATGGGCAGAATAGTAAGTTGGGGCAAGGTTTTTGGTGCGAGAGCGAGATTCGCCAGCCAGCTCGCAAGTCTAACAAATCGGGATGTTCTGTTTTCCAGTTTTGATTGACTCAGAGGGAATCGTCTGGTTAATCGACTTTGCCCTCTCGGGGATGGGGCACATCCTGCAGGATCTATTAAAGCTAGAGTCGTGCTTGCTGTTTGAATACGTGTCCGTGGAGAGTGACAAAGAGCTGGAGGTGTTCAAAGACATGGCGAGGGCGTTAATTTATTGCGATGATTTGAGGCTGCAAGTTGTTTGCGAAAGATTGGATGATCGCTCTAAAATGGACACCTTCGATCCAAGGATGGAAGAGAATATGATTAAAGCGCGGTTCACGTGGGAGGCAATAAAGACGGTCCGAATGTACATGGGAAACTATGCTTCTGGAAATCCAGAACCCGTGCAAATGGTAATCGGCATGCTCCACTTCTCCCTCAAAGCGCTCTACTATAGGGATCTGGAGGACAAGCGGTTGCCACTTTTTATCGCAACAGAATGCGCTCAAGTTCTGTGTTCTCAGCTTGAGCAACAAGGGTCTTTGAAAAAAGTTGTCTCCGTGTCGCACGGCCCAAGCGGGGAGAATCGAGTTGCGTTGATGAATCGTGAATTGAACAATTCTCAGCTTGAGTACGAAAAGAAGCGGCATTTTCATGACATCTACTTGCGGGAGTCGTTCGTAGTGGACGTCATCACACGTGAACGCATTCGAATCGCAGAACAGCCTGTTGAGCTAGAGCTAGTCGACAATCAGTCAAAGAAACGCTTCATGGAAAACAAGATGGACGTGGACGAGCTAGAGATCCAGCGTAGTCTGCAGAAACGGCTGAATGAATGGAAAAGTTTTATGAGTAGCGAGAGCGACTCCAGACTGGCAGGAAGGAAGAATGGGGTAATTTCTGCAACGCAGATATTCAGCGACTTTCAGCGCAAGATAAATGTCGTCATCTTGGGGGGCGCAGCTTCCGGCAAGTCGTGTTTGCTAAGACGCATTATGTTGTCGGCGGCCGATAGCCAGACCGGGAAAGAGTCAGATGTGATTCCGGTGCTCATTCTTG
This sequence comes from Parietichytrium sp. I65-24A, assembly GCA_012862575.1. Lineage (NCBI taxonomy): Eukaryota > Bigyra > Thraustochytrida > Thraustochytriidae > Parietichytrium > Parietichytrium sp. I65-24A. The sequence goes on from BLSF01000019.1 coordinate 239,805, forward strand.
TCATCTCTCTTGCGAGATTCTTGAGCCAGCATCCTGAGAACGCGAAAGGGGACCTTCTAGACAAATTCTTGGCTCATCAGTATGGTGAAGGCAGCGCTCGTGTATCATTCTTGCGCAAAATGAGAGAAGATGGCCGTCTCTTTCTTCTATTTGACGGACTTGACGAAGCCGGGGACTACAAAGGTGTCATCGAGGAGTACATTCCAACACTCACTACTTCTGTACGCCGGATGGTGATCTCCTCGCGTCTTACAGGCTTCAATAACGAACTTTTCAGAGAGTTCAACTTCTATCACATGTCTCCGCTGACAGAAGAGATGCAGACGCGGATCATATCGTCCCGTGTGAATAACGACTCAAACTTGGCCCAGTCGATCAGGAAGCAGTTGGAAGACAAAGCGTTCTCTGAAATATCAAAGAACCCGCTAATGTTGACTCTCCTTGTGTCTTTGCTGAGCAAGACGCTAGGCTCAAGAACCGAAACTTCGCTCGAAAGCTTCCAAGAGCGGATGTACGACTCAGGAAGTGAACCTCGCACTCCCTCCCCAATTCAAAACCGAGCTTACTTGTACGAGCACGCTTTGGACCAGCTTCTTAATCACAGCTCCATGGTCAAGTTTGGGATGAGAAGAAACCTCAACGACAAGAAAAGAGAGGTCACCATCAAGGTCATATCCAGCGACCTCTGTAGGCTTTTCCTCAAACTTTTGGCCTACCACGCTCACAAAGAGCGCATTAGAGACTTCGACCGATCACTTACAACGAAGCTGGTAAAAGAGGGCCACTTTGGTCCGGGCGTTTCACAACGCGATGTCTCCTTCGTGGTGTCCACACTGAACAACGCAGTCTCCGATGGGCGCTGTGGTCTTTTCTCTCTCACGGAGGTGGAGCAAAAACGATCTCAAGCAACTGGCTTATCAGGTATAGATGAGAATGACGAGCTTATGGAGCAAAGCCATATCATGCGATTCGTTCATCTTAGCTTCCAGGAATTCCTCGCAGCGCAGCACATTGTGGAGACATTAGCCGATACGCTGCCGGAAAGTGATGAGGGCCTGGAAACGGAGTCTACCTTAGAGCCTTTTGCAAAAAAAATGGCTGAATTTCGACTTCTTGGGGAAGGCAATGTCCTGCACGATCACTGGTGGCAGGGCGTTTTAATGCATATGTCTGGAGTGATGTCGCCCCGCGTGTTTTATGCGTTTTGCAAAATGGTAATGCTCGAAAAGGACCCTACCAAGGCGACTGTATTTTTGTGTGCAGAGATGTCCAAGGAGGTGTTTAAACGCAAGGTTCTTGGCCCAGCAACAGACGTGACCAGAATGCGGGAGACTGTGGACACATTCTTGAAGGGCTGGTTCCAGCGGTACACCGAACTGGTTGATCTGATTCGAGCTCTGATACATCAGTCGAAGAACATCCAGCACTTTGCGCTTCGCGAGGTGCGTCAGTTCTGCGATAAACGTATCACTTTGGACGCTCTGTATGGTATCGTCTTTGGTCCCGATGCAGATGCGGAAAGCGTGAAAGCTGGTCGCAGTACCGCTCCATTTCTTCGACATGCGGCATGGTATGCAAAGGTCTCTGCGCTGCACATTATCAGCTTTTTCCCAGAGATCAAGAGCGACCCTATACTTTTGGACGTTGTTAAAGACCTGTGGATGGATGAGAGCCCCATCGTGCAAAAAGATGCGGTAGAAAGCATCAAAGCCCTCGGCGCAGAGAAGGAAATGAGTATTCTGTCTGAAGTAATTCGTGAGATCAAGGACGAAATCGAATGCTCGAATGGACACCAGGTCATTCAAGCGCTTGGTATCACTCAGTCCCCAGTGGTTGAAGAGCTCTTGAAGCAATTGGCCATGGATCCGGAATTTTCTTCTCCGGCAACTGAAACCCTCAGAGCATTTCCGCTCACGGACGAGGTTGTTGATTGTTTCTGCAGGGCCATAGGTCATAGTGACAACGTACTAGTACGCAAAAGAGCTGCTGAGATCCTGATTCTGAATCCCCAGGCTAAGTCCATTACCTTTCCAAATACAGTGGACAGCGCCTTTGAAAAGTGGATTCTCGAAGACGATAGCGAACACGTGATTAAGGCTTTGGAGACCATTCAGCAGCTTGGTGTATACACGGTTGCAGTACGACATGCAGTTGAAAAACTTGTAAAGTCCTTGAGCTCTTCAGCTCTTCTTTTGAAGGACCAAGTCCCTGTCTGGATTGCTGCAGTGGATGCGGCTAGTGCTTGCGAAGAATTGTCACGCACGGATTGGTACTCCAGGGCAGTTCAGAAGGGAAGACAAGACAAACACCCCGCGGTGAGGTGCCACTCAATCCGAATGCTCGAGTCAGCAGTTCGAGCTGATGAAGATCCAAAGCAGCGTTCCAAGTGGATCTCGGATATCAAGGAAATGCTTCATCGTGATAGTAATCCTTCTGTTCAGCAAAACGCAATCGAGGTGTTGCATCGCTTGAAGGAGGGGTCTGTGTTGATGTTTGTGAACCTCTTTGCGGATCCGCAGAACAACAAGGCGGTTAGAGGTTTGAGCGCGAAAATCGCGATAAAGTTGCTTCAAGACAAGGGAGAAACGCCAAAGGTCAATTTTCAGCAGACTCTAGAACTACTCTTTCGTGCCTCCGCTGAGCACACAGATGAATTTCATACTCTAAGCTTAGTTGCTGCCGCCTCTCTCTGTCTCTGCATGTTGAGATCCGGAATAGCTACCAAGGATGTTCCTGTAGAGCTGCTTTTTGAACATCTACTTAAACCCTTAAGGCAGGTCAGTGATGGTGAAGGGATTGCCGATTTGGGCTCTGTTGCCGCCATCAGCGATTTGTACGAGGACATCTGGAAAGCGTTTGGCGCTACACGTTGTTCTGGTCTTCTCCACGACCTTTGCTCACTGTATGAGAAGGTTCATCCGGACAGCAAAGAGCAATGGGGTGCAGTCCTCTTGCAACTCGGCGACGCTGGATGGAGGTACGAATCGCCATCGCTTTGGTCGGATCTCTTCTGGAAGGACTCCTCGGACGGGACGTTAAGACTCTGTTTGCTTTCTCTGGCTCCGACAGACTTTGACAGTGTGTCTCAGCAGGTGATTCAAGCGCTTGGCCTTGATACCACAAGCCGGTTTCTTCGCTCTCGATGCCTGATTTGCCTCGTCCAGCATGGGAAATGGGAAGAGCCAGCCGTCCAACTTGCAGTGCAAAAATGGCTTTTCCAAGAGGACCGTATGGCAACCTTGGACGCCCTGGATACAATTTTGAAGGCCAATATCGGTGGAGAGATTCTCCTCGAACTGATCCCTCGAGTGTTGCAGGGCGCTGTAGCTACGATTTGTCCAAGCGAAGTACTCACCGGAAGTGGCAGCCACACTCGCTTGGTTTCGATTATCCGAAATGTAAGGGATACCAACGATCTCGCCCAGGGTCTGCAGAAGGGAGATTCGGCCCCAATTCAAATTGGTGAAAATGCGGTCCTTCAGGTCTGGATCGTCAAAGCAGCGAAGCAAATTTTGCTTCAGCCATCTGTCGAGTTCACCGAAGCTGACCTGCTTCGAATGCTGGAATCTGACGAAACTGGGATGCTCATAGCATGCACGGCTCTGGAGAAAAAGGAGTCCGTGCAGATCACTGATGCGATTGCCTTCAGACTGTTTGCTTTACTTGAAGAATATGGCAATACTTCGGAGGTTTCTGGCATGAATTTGGAGACCCAGCGCAAGATGGGTGTGGTGAGCATCGACGCAGATTTTCCCCCTGCCCAGGTTGTCCCGTATGCTGCTGCATACACGCTGAGAGCACGTTTCAAGCGGACTCTTCCGTCTTCATGGGCAATGCAAAAGTACGTGACGCATGACCGGGCGATTATACGCCAAACAGCCTGGGCTTGTATATCTGGCTCACCAAGTGAGCGCTTTTTTGCAGAACTAAAGAGTCAGCTTCTGGATAAAGATGAGGAGCTCACAGTTCGGCTGCAGTGCCTAGAAGTATGCTTCGACTGGATTCGAACGGTCCAGTCATCTCTACTCAGGGAAGCAGACGAGGAGCTTTCCGAAGAAAAGCTAGACGACGCGAAGGAGGCCCGCAAGAATGCGGTAGAGTTGTGCGAAAAGATGGAAGCCACCGTCGTCTCCCTGCTTGAAGAGCTAGGCCAAGGGCATGAAATTATGGATGAAGACCGCCTTTACATTTGCTGCGTGCAAAATCTCCAGACGCTACCTTCAGGAATCCCCCTCACGAGCTTGGGTGTGCTATATGAGCGGCCAGATTTGCACAGGAATCCGGATGCTAGGTTTCAGCTTGTCAAATTATTGACAGGCACGGCATTTCGAGAACTCCCACCTTTGAGGAGCGTTTTGAGTCTGCACACCAGCACACCTGAAGCAAGACTTTGCTTTTTGTCGACCTTGCGGCAAAGCCTTAATCCTGTTCTCCGTGGCGATCCAGGTTCCGCGTTGTCGAACGAGCTTGCAACGGAGGTGTTGGGACACCTCTGCCGAATCCTGTCAGAGGAAGCACAATTTCTTCACACCAATGCAGATGTTGACGCCAGCGTAAAGGTGATAACAAGCTGTTTCCAGCTTGCACAGTCGGTTCCACTTGCGATTCCAACGGACTTGATCGTGAGCATACTGCCGCCCATGATGGAGCAGCAGAAAGCGCATCCGGCAGTGCTTCAAACCCTCGAGTACCTCCTGGAAGCTCCGCACACGCGTCTTTCACTTGCGCTCATAAAAATTATTGTGAGCATTGTCAAACTCAACGTTCAGAAGAATGCTTCCATTGAAAGCTCGGTGTCCATCAACGCGAATAATTTCTTCAGCAATTACGAAGTTCGAGACTTTGAGGAAGTGTGCAGCCTGATTCGTTTTCTCTCGGATAAGGAGGTCGCAGACTTTTTGTTTGATTGTATTATCTCCTACTTCCGAACTCAAATGGCCAACTGCGGTGGCCCGAACATCAAACTTCCCGGTTTTGAAGAGGCAAGAAGTTTGACCCATTCTTTGCTCGAGGAGAACCCTGGCTCGCTCGAATTAGCTTACCTCTCCAAAGAGATGCAGACTGGCTTTGTGATGCGTGATCACACACTGAACAGGATCAATCGAATATCGCTCAAAAGTCACATGAAAATTCGAGAGCAGAGGTCACAACGCGAGGAGAGTCAAAAGATGCTCAAAGAAGAGTGGGACGCAAGACGTGCAGAGTGGCCTTGCTTTGCCGCTAGGTCGAAGAGAATGGTTCGTGCAGTGCCGGAATTGCATAAGTACCAGCTTGGCCGGACTGGCATAAGGCGCGTGACAATGTACGTCAACTCGGTTCCCGGGGAGATGAAGTTTGAATGCTCCCTTCTGTCTCACCTTGTCCTTCCTGAAGTGAATCGGAAGCTCGTTATGATGGGGATCCCTGTGGAAGTGGTTGCGCTTGTCCCGAGCCTCTTAGATGTGGGTTTCGTGCCAACAAACCTTATCGGGTGTGCGCCTTCCTCAAGCCAAGAGAGCGATGATGAGAACCGTTTCGCTCTCCGCCTTGGTGCGCTGCAGTTCTGCATGCCATTTGTAATTTGCTTAATTGGGGAGAGAATCGGGGACCTCATGGACGATCCGCAGGTGCTCAAGCTATGGGGCGCAGCAGGAGACCACGAGACACTCCCGACGCTAGAGAGATCTGTAGCATTTCTTTCCCGGCCTGCGCTTCCGAATCACGCATTGTGCTATTTTCGCAGCTCACAGAGCTTGGAGCCGCTGTTCGTGGGTGAACAACGCAAAGCCGTGGAATTCGAGTATCCGGGAAACCGCGATGTAAAAATTGCTTTTGACGAAAACAAGCGCCAGATTCGCTCCCATCCGTATGCAAAGTGCTCGGAGTACACTCTTCCGATAAACACAACCGATACCGGATTCCTCGACGACATTCAAGTGGGGACGGATGAAGAACCCACTCAAAATTTTATGAAACGTGTTGTCGAAGACATCTTTCAGAAGCTCGCAAGCGAGTTCCCGCCTAACCGGCTGCAGCAGCCCCTGCCCAAGCCGCAGATTCATTACGTGCATCAAGAAATGCTGGAACACCTGCCTTTCTTGTTTCATGAAGAGCTTCGCTTCCACGAGCGGGTCTTACTCAGCAGTTCCTCACTCACAGACGTCTACGATAGCGTCATAGGGAGGTTTCCACGGTGCCGAAGGGAGAATCTGAACGATTTGCTGAATTTCTTGACCGAGCATGAAGAAGAAGATAGGCTCGTGCGCTACGATCGCCGGTTTGCTACAAGCAAAAGTCTATGCAGGCCCGACAATGAAGTCGGAAACATCCCCATCCTCGTCACTGGCAAATCGGGATGCGGAAAGACGTCTTTTTTGGCAACTTTTGCTGATTATCACAGAAATTCAAGCGCCTCGACACGAACCCCACTCGTCATTTTCCATTGTTGCGGAGCGTCGCCAGCTTCTACCGACTTGTCAAACACTTTGTTGCGCGTTGGGGCCGAGCTGCTAAATGTCTTCCCAACCATTTTGGGCGAAAGCCCTGACCTCGCCCCTCCAAGACACGCGGGTATTTCCATCGGTAAAGTTCGCGAATGGTGGCAAGAGGTTCTCAGCAAGGCTTCAGAAGCTGCTTTGAAGGTTCATACGAGACCGATAGTCATCCTCGACCAGATTCTGGAGCGTACATCCGGCGCAGATGATGAAGACATTTGGGAAACATTGTTTTCAAAACAGTTTGGCGGTCGAGCACCACCTGGGATGACCTTCATAGTATCCGGATCCGATGGTTGCCAGCGAAAAGAACATTTGGTGGCTCGGATGTCACGGGAGAAGCACATCAATTTCCATCTACTCCAACTCAGTCCACTAGACCGTGATGAGCGCATTGAAGTGCTGAACTTCCAGGCATCGAAATTTGGGGTCAATCTTAGCCAAGAGCTGGCCAAGTGTGTTCTCAAGAAGAGGTCTGCCGGCCACCCGCTCTTCCTGACGCTTTTGATTCAAGAGCTGGCTGCGAATACCCACTTCTTCGACTCTGAGAAGAAAGTTAGGCAGTGCATTGAAGACTTTCCGGATAATATGAGTTTCGAAGCCGCTTCCCAAGGGGAGAAGGCGAGAAATTCTCCCAGATCGACCGCGAAAGAGCCATCTAATGGAGAGACCCTTTCCTACGTCACACTAAATAGAGGAGGGGTGTTTGCAACCACTCCTGAGGATCCTCGGTCCTCAATTCTTCCCTTCATCGCTAGACTCGAAAAGGCGTGTGGCAAAACTCTCACCAAATTTGGGCTTCTTTTCCTGGCGCTTGTGGATAGTATAGAGGAGTGCATGCTATTTGATCTCTGCTGTCACAAGAGCACAACGGTGTCGACTCGACGCTGGACATGGTTTTGCTTGCTAATAGACCCGCTCATCAATTTCATGCCGGTCTATTGCCCTCATCACTTGCCAGCCATTCAAACGAGCGCTCAAGAACTACAAGGAGAGCGAAAGCGCTCTTTTAATGCACTGCGTCTTCGTAGTTTGGCGCACTACGCCTCTCTTTCGAACGACGAGGCTCTGCTAGTCAAGCACTCTGCGCGTGTTGTTTCACTTCGGAACCGCTGGATGCGCTCTGCAATTCTTGCCTACTACGATGAGAGCAAGCCCGAACTACACGGGCTCCTTGCCAACTTTTGGCTCGCAAATCTCAAACTTTGGTACCGCTCCAAAGAACACCACACACCTTCTTTCCTCATCCAGGGGTTTCGATCCATCGTGTCCCACGCTGTTCAATCAGAAAACGCCATGGAAGTGTTCAAGTCACTGCTGCGGGAAGAGGACGCCATTTGTGGCCTTGGCAGCCTGAGCCACTTTGGCGATGTTTTCGACGTCACTCTGAACCGCGTCAAGTCGGAGCTGGCCGAAATGGCGCCTACTGCCGACACCAAGTACCTCACATACCTCTGCGAGCGCGTGCTGGCCCACCGAAAAAGCATCGTTCTCGACCCGCTCACCATCAAGGACCTCATTTAGCATGAACACCACCTTGCTTCCATTATATTATGTACCCTATCTTCGCCTCTTCACTTCTTTCTTCCCTTCCATCCATCCCTTTTCCATCCAATTTCCCATCCATCAATCAATCAATCAATCAATCAACCCTTCCTTCGTCAGTCCTCCATCTCCTCCATCTCCTCTCTCTCTCTCTCTCTCTCTCTCTCTCTCTCGCCNATCTCCTCTCTCTCTCTCTCTCTCTCTCTCTCTCTCTTCGCTCCCGCCCGCGCGCCAGAACCCACCCGAGAACCCACCCGAGAACCACGAGAACCCACCCGAGAACCCACGCCACCCGGTTCTTCCCCTCACCCCACTGCCCCAGTCACTCACTCACTATCGCTCACTACCCGTACCCACTAGCCCGGCCCATCCGAACGTGAACGTATCTTGGTCCACTTGGTCCTCGCCGCGTACTGCCGGGAGAGCGAGAGAGAGAGCGAGAGAGAGAGAAAGTGTGTGTGTGTGTGAGAGAGAGAGAGAGGGAGCCTGCGGAGTCCTCGGCGGAACGCGGAGTCCTTCCTATGCGTTCCGGGGACCGCGCAGTCAGGTGTCCATCCAAACGTGCCATCGCGCGAGTATGCGCGGGCACGATATCTCCCTCGCGCGAGGGAACGGTAACGGAAACGTTAACGGTAACGGTAACAGAAACGCCCGAAGACGCACAGAGCCGAGCTCAGAGCTGGAAGGAGCTGGAGACTTGGGAGACTTGGGAGACTTGGGAGAGGCGGGATCGGGGGCGTCGTCAGGCGCGGCGAGGGCGTACTTTCTGAGCGTGGTGGAATGGAGCGCGCGGCTGGCAGCGACGGGGAGCGCGGACCTGACGCTGTGCGAGGCCGCGGCCGAGGACGCTCGCGCGGCGCTGGCGAACTCGCGGTCGAGCGCGGCAGCGCGGGTGTGCCGGCAGCTGGAGGCGATGGCGCAGCACGTGCGCGCGCTGGCGGCCTCCGCGGCGGAGAAGGCGGACGCGAGCGGAATGGAGGACGAGGACGAGGACGCGGACGCAGCGGACGAGCTGGTGGGATGGGGAGAGCAGGTGGCCGCGGCAGGGGTGCTGGAGGCGAGGCACCGGATCAAGAGCGTGGCGTGCAACGGGCAGCGCGGACTGTACGTGACGGAGGCGGGGGATGTGTTCAGCATCGGCGATGACGGAACTGGCGGGCCGGGCGGCGCCGGCCTGGGCAGCGAGGCGCCAAAGGTGGTGGGCGAGCTTGTGCTGGAGAGGGTGCTGCTGGGGCGCAGAGTGGTGTTTGTGGCGTGTGGCCACTTGCACAGCTGCGCGTTAACACAGGGAGGGAGGTTGTGGTCGTGGTAAGTTTTGAGAGGTTGCTCTGCAGCTTGCTTTCCGGCTTGATATGCTGCGCACTGCGCACTGGTGCTGGCGCCTGCAGAACGAGGTCCTGGTTTGCATAGTGTTGCTAAATTACTTTGGTGTCGAATACGTGTTTCGCAGGGGATGTGGGCAATATGGCCGCCTTGGTCATGGAGATGAAACCGACCAGCCCTCACCGAGACTCTGCGAGAGTTTGTTGCAGTGGCATGTTCGAGCAGTGGCATGTGGGGGTGCGCATACCGTTGCAGTCGTGTCCCCATCCAGAGTATTCTGCTGGGGGCTTGGAAGGCACGGAAGACTTGGGCTTGGTGACAAGAAAGGCGTCTCGCACGTTAGTCCACAGCTGATTGAAGTTGATAGTCATATGCACACTGCAACAGAGGCGTATCACGCATTCTTTGGTGCAAAGCTTCCCCAGCGTGTCCAGTCTTTGGTTGACGAGCCTATAGTGAGCGTAGCGTGTGGTTGGGCATTCACCCTTCTGCTTGGAGCAAACGGGACCGTCCGCGCGTTCGGGGCTGGCGAGGACGGACAGTGTGGTGTTGAGCCACCCCAGAACCAGCTATATACGGCAGTGATTCCAAGCCTCTCCTCCAAAGGCGTAATCCAGGTGTCTTGTGGGTATCATCACTCTGTAGCGATCACGCTTGATGGACGGGTATACACCTGGGGAATGGGTGAAGAAGGGCAGCTGGGTCTCGGGCCACTTATCCGGTCGTGCAATAAGCCGCAGCAGGTTCTTTTCCCTCCCGCGTCTACAACGGCTGCTCAAACCTCTTCTTCCAACTGTGAGCTTGTGGGGGGGTGCAACGCGATTTTTGCAGTGGCAGGACAGTTTCATACTATTTGTGCAGCGGAAGGCGGGGGAATGTGGGGTTGGGGAAGCAATCTTCACCTAGCCATCGACTCCTCCTTGGAGCGAGGCATAATATGGTCTCCGAAAGAGATCCGTCTCGCGTCCGTGGCTGGCAAAGAAATCAAGAGTCCTTCCTCTGGAAGGCCGCTGCGTAGAGCAAGAAGATCTCGAGTTCCACAAGTCATCAAACACTTGGGAGCAGGCGATCATTTCACCGTCGCAGTGAGGGGTCAGCGAGACAGCCGCGCTGCTGCGCAAGAACTCTCCGTGTCGAAATTTACCCAGACAAGAACGGAGCAAGACCGTTTTAACGCATTTTTGCAGATGGAAAGCCCTATCGCCTCATCTGTGGGGCTTCAAAGAGCCCTTCAGTTAGATTCGGAGACTGTGGAGCTTCGGGCCGCGGCGGCTCTGGTACCTCAAATGGGCACCGGGTCCTTCTGTGGGGGTAGAGTGGGTTTATACGAAAACGGCCGCTTCAAATATCGCATCGGTGTACTCACTAGCACGGGAGAGCTTGAGCTTTATAAGGAGCTGACCTCCTCAGAAGCCGACCAGGTCATCGAGATCAAGGGGCATGACGTCGAAGTAGTGAACAAAGGCTGTCTTATGGAAGCCTGGAGGGCGAGGCCTGGCCAGGAGTACACTTTGCTGCTCCGCCTTCGAATGAACTCTGCCGTGGAAGCTGCGGTGTGGGCGCAACATTTATCCAACCATACCTCCCCCGATCAAAACTTGAAAATAAATAAAGAAGGCTCTGCAAGCCCCAAAACGTCAGAAGTGATCAATGGGCGGAAAGCAGCTTGGAGAAATGCTATCGGGAACAAGCTCCGAATTACCCCCGAGCTCTACACCATATACAAAGAGAGAGCGACTCGGCAAGATTTTATCGGGATCGATGTCAGACGCACTCTGCCCACCCTCGCGCTGTTCGGCAAGTCAGGAGAGCCATTGTATGATCAGCTGCGTGAAGTCTTGGAAGTGTATAGATGTTTCCGCCCGGATGTCGGATATGTTCAAGGGATGTCTTACATCGCGGCTATGCTTTGTTTGCACATGCCAAACGACCCGTACGAATGCTTCGTGAGTCTCGCAAACATTCTGGCTTCGTTCCATCTATTTGATTTCTTCAGGCTTGGCCTAGCCTACAACAAAATACAACTCTACTACAATGTACTTGACGAGAGCATTGCAAAGACCTCCCCTCGTTTGTGGCGCCACATAAACAATTTGGACGTCTTGAATGAGGTCCACCTTGCTTGCTTCCAGTGGCTGCAAACCCTGTTCGTCCGTCGTCTGCCTCTTGAGCAAGTCACGCAGCTCTGGGACTTGCTCCTTTGCAATGGTGACTCGTCCATCATGATTCGGGCGTGCGTAGCATTGCTTGTGTGCATGGAGCGCAGCTTTCTCTCCGTCTCGCAGCCAGAAGATGTCATGCTCTTACTCCGCTCTTTCCATCATCCCAAAGACGTGTTGAAAAAAACCTTCACGGTTGTGCAAGTGCCCTATTCGGCCATGGAGCAGCTCATGGTGCTCATGTCCCCGAATTGATGCCTCCTCCGACGAGTTCGTATTTTGAAGCTCGCGAGGAATAAACTGCAGAGCGCAAACGAGCTCTTGCCAATTTTAAAGGCAAGCTCCTCGCTGGAATTCGTTGATCTTTCAGGAAACCTCCTGAGAGGAACAATTGTTCTCAGCCATCTCCCGTGCGACTTATCCAGGGTTTGTTTAAAGCACGACTTTATGCGGACGCATCTTCGCGCAATTCGCGATAGGGAGGCGCAGGAAGCGATTGCGACCTGGCAAGCCACCTGAGAGTTGAACGCCTGTCTCTGCATCACATGTGTCGTCCATCGTTCAAGACATGAGGGAAAACGACTTGCTGATAATGTAATTTATACTTTAGAGATTATTACGTTTGTACAAAAGGTTGAGAATGTAAAAAGCTAATGATCATTTCGTGGACCTGCGTCGATGGCTCCGATTGTAGTTGGGAAGTTTCTCAGAATCACCTTCGTCGCCTTCCTCGATAGACTCGTTCTCCAATGACAAGCTACGATTTGAGTTTTGTTCTGTCATGTACGTCCGAACGCGCAACAATGACCTCTTCGCAAGCCAAACAGTTGCGCCGACGGCCTCAAAAGTTTTCAAAGAAAGCGGAGAGACGGCCTGTGCAATTTCAGCCTCGGACACCTCGATTTGCTCGATAATGTCTGGAAGAATGAACTCCTCGGAACCCTCGTTGGTGCACCATGGGTGCGCCGCTATGTCTTCCAGGCCAATCCTTTCTTTGACGGACCTGCGAAGCATTTTTTTGAGCAAATCGACGAGCGCGCATGACATGGTGGCGTCATCATAGTTTACTTTCGCTGACGCTATCTTGTCCACGAGTTCCTGAGCACTGCATGCGATGAATGGAGGCTCTCCGGAGACGATCATGTACAGAGTTGCTGCTGCAGCCCACACGTCAGCCTTTTTGCCGTCGAATTCGCTTCCTTCACACATTTCCGGAGCGATGAATGCCATGGTCCCTTCGGTGCTATTTATCATACACATCTCGTCTTCCTTGAAGACCTGTGCAACCCCAAAGTCAGCGAGATAAAGTCTGTCAGTGTGGTTTTCGACGAGCAAGTTACTAGGTTTCACGTCTTTGTGTATGATGTTCAGTCCGTGCAGATAATGCAAGGCTGACACAAGTTGCACGAAAAGAAACCGCGCCCGACTCTCGGAGATGGGTTCCCACTTTGTTGTATCCGGCATTAGTGCGCCACCATCTATAAGCTTGGTGACAAAATAAGTTTTCGGATGATCCCCTCCGTCTATCACTTCAATCAGGGGCAGGATATTCGGGTGCTTGAGCCTTTTCTGAATTGCAATCTCGCGCTTGATTCCCTCGTAGACCCCGCTCCCAAAGCCGAACTGTTTGCGTTTCAGCCGCTGACGATCTATCACTTTTATCGCGTACCATTTTCCATTTTCCACGTCTTGAGCCTTCACCACCACTCCGAACGAGCCAACTCCGAGAACGTTTCCCAGTTGATAGTTGTTAATTTGCATCTCATTTCCCTCCAGGTCGTTCTGTATGATGTGGGGTTTGGACTCTTTAAAGGTGTAGAATGATTTGCCGCTCTGCAACTGGCCAAGATTGAGAACTCGGGGTTGCTGTGGCTCTGTACTTGTTCCGATGCGGTCAGAGAGATTTCTTATAAGAGCGCGGTACCTTGCGATCTCTGCTCTCCCCGCGTCAAGATCGGTGATATCATTGCAATCCGGGCTGCGCGTTGACTCTGTGCGTAAAAACTCAGAAATCTGTTGAACCAGCTCAGCCGACTCATCGTCCGAGTCGTTAGAGTTCGCCAACTCGAGGGCCGAGTCTGTGCCTCTCGAGGTATCGCACACCGGTGACTTGCTCCTTGCATCCGCTTTGGACGGACACCGCACCAGGCTCTCGAGATTGACGGGTTGCCCCGAATTAACCACGGAGTGCGACGACCCCATTTCCGCTTGCACTCTCTCCGATGAGCAGGGGCACAAGCGCGCTCGTGCGCCACCAGACAGTGTTGTGACCCGTCGTTCCGGTATCAATACTGGCTCATAGCGTGTTTGCACGGCGAGCCCACGCGTCCTCACCTTGCGGGCCAAGCTTGCGAATTGGAGAAGCTGAAGGAGGTTGATGAGAGTAGCTTGCGCTTAATTAGAACAAGCAAACACCCCAGAAAAGAGAATGCAGGTTCGCGGCTCTTTACATTAGAAGCTGTTTCAAGTCGCCGTGAAACAAACATACTTGTTTGTGCCAGAGGCCTCAAGCCTGAAAAAGTGGATTCACACGGTTAGGTAGGCACGCTCTCAATTGGCATGGTAGGCTTGGCCGCGTCGGAGATCGTGTGCCGAGGCATGAGAGTTTGAAGCGGCGTGGGAATTTTCCCTCTCGACCATCCCACCACATGGCGGCCATCGACAACTAACTACACGCGACTCGAATAATCTCACTCCATCCTCTTGCGCGGGCCTACGCTTGCCTCTGGCGACACCCCCGACCTGCGACGCAGGAAATGAATGCTTCGAATGTAGAAGATGCGTTTTAAATCTTTAAACCTTCAAATCTTGTCATCTTGTATGGTTTTCTTTCCTGGCAAATTTTCGAGTCTCTCTCTGCTCTCTGCTCTCGCTTCTTTTAATTAAATAGAGTCACTGCAACAGCTGTCGTGGATGTTCCAACTTGCCTTGTAATCTTCACAGTCGGCAATTCGCTGTTAAGGTTTTACTATTCTATACTTTCAAGTTACACTGGTACTTGCACTCAGGCTCACGCTCAGCTCAGTAGGCTAGGCTAGGCTCAGGCTACTTTTCCGTTCAACGGATCAATTCTCGTTAGGCGTGGCAATAATAGGTGGAAGTGTATCCGTCTTGGAAGAAGAGAGCTGGTACGATATTTCCCGCGGCTGTCGAGCAAGGTTGTGGTCTCGGAGCCAGCCTCAGAGGGCTACATCGTCGCCGTCCAAACCAGTAAAGTCGAGACTAATGGCGGTGTGCAACCTCTGCTGCGCAATGTGATAGGTGGAGTATCGGGGAAGAAGTACATTGAAGAAACAAGTATCTGACCGCGGCAGCATCTCATCCTGTCCCGGCGCGGATGGTATTGGAGATTTGAGGAGCATACGAACCCTCCTACGTTTGAATTCATCATCAGTCGCCGGAAGTCGCTCCTGACCCCAGGCGAAACGAACAAAGCGAACGCGGTTTTCATTCGTCGTTTCCTCCATAAACTTCCAGAAAAAAGAAATGTGATTCTCGTCGCCTTCGAGACCTCCGTATATAGTGTTCCTTCGCAACAATTGAATGTCAATAACCGGATTCCCACAGAGCATTTCCTCTAGAACATCCCATCTTAGAAGACCGAGGACATTGCTTGGGATTATCTCCACCATTCCCTCCCTAATGGCTGCCACTTGAGCGTCACACTCTCCCAGCCTGACTTGTTCCAAGGCGCTCGCTTTCGCCAAAAGGGGGATGTGTACCTGCACACGATCGCTGAGCGCAAAACTTTCGTGATTGCTGACGTCAGGGAGAACGCCGTTCACAAAGGTCACATCTACGTCCTCCAAATCCGTGCGCCCCACAGGAATATAACACAATTTCTTCCACACGAGAGGCGCCAGGCGGATTGGAAACAGAATTCCCGTCTGCAATGCACAACCAATTAAGCGCCCGAGAAATTTGTAGCGCTGAATTCCTTGCCAGGTGACGTTGCTCGGTCTTGGAAGGAACCGATCACGATACTCACCGCAGCCTATTTGCTGATTCGGAGACATGATCAAAAGGCTGCAGGAACAAGAATCGCACGACGCGCTCACATCTTGGAGTTCGTGGCAAATGTGAGTGAAAAACTCTCGCCATGGACCTGCTTCGCCTGCCACAAACTCGGAAGTGAATCTGACCTCAAAGGCAATGTGAGGAGTTGAGAACTGTTGACGAAATCGGGACGCTTTGAGATGAGCAAGCTGCTCAAAAGCTTGCTCAAAGAGAGGTATTCCGCGGTGACTGGCCTGCTCAAAGTAAGACTGAGGGCCGCGACTCGAGGAGGACGAGTTACTTGGGTAAGAACAGACTCCTTTTGAGACGAGAACGGAGGTTCTCGTATTGGAATCGTAGTTCTGAAAAGCTTGATAATACTCCTCAAGTTTGCCATGTGCTGGAGCGGACCAGCGATCTACGGAAACCTGTGGCCTCTTTTCTAGCGTGGAAGAGAGCATCCGGCGCATGGCAGAATAAGCTGCGTCTCGCTGAATTGTCGCAAAGAGGGTTCCCCTCGCGCGACTTATACAGGCTGCCAGACACCACCCATCCGTAATGCGGCTTGGGCGTAAATCCAGCAAACCAGAGAACTTTCTAAACAAATAATTCCACTTTAAAAGCCTGACGAGCCGAGACCCGAGTTGCTCTTTCGAACCGATAGCCCTTAGCCTGCGGTATTTTTGCTCAAGCTTCCCAAGCATCTCATCAGATGGAGAGGAAATTTGTTCTGGATCTCCTGCAAGAAAGATCGCCAGAGTCTCTGAGAAGTCTTGCTCGATTGCTAGTCGCAATTCCACATCGGTCTTAAGCTCTGCACTCGTGGCATAAGAGCGAGCCATCGCGACAAATTCCAAAACGCTATCCGACGCCATCCCACCTAATTCCATGCGCCGGCCAGCATGGGTTTCAAAAAGAAGCGCACAACGAAGACTATAGACCATGTCTGGCCTCGTTGTAAATGCTTCCAAGCTCTGTACTCCCAGGTTCCTGCATAGCTGTTCCTCTATATGAGTCATTTCGATCGTCTCCCCGTAAAAAGACGTTGAGTTTGATATGAATCCAAAGCATTGCGCGAATACATTTTGAATGGCGCCCGCGATGTTTTCATTGCGTGACCCGTCCATCAAGGCGGATGCTAGACTCTGAACGCAAGCTTCATGTGAAGAGAATTCCGAAAATTGAATAGCGCGTGTCATGTGCAACGCCAACATAAGACCCGAGTCAATCGCTGCGACTTCCACCTCTGTCGGGAAAAGAGATATTTTGGTCACCACTTTTCGTCGCTTAAACCCAACAAATTTCACCCACACTGAGCCTCCCGGTGCGACGAACGGGGAGCGCTCCATCTGCGCCTTTTGCCATTGCGCGACCCTCAAGGCTCTGGCGTGCTCCCCCCAAGAGTGCCTCACTGGTTCGGATCCGGTCTCCAAGTCAGACGGAGAGCCTTCATCCGGGTGGCTTGCCCACCTTGTGACACTCCTCAGGAGCTGTGTACACTCTGCATCGCTGTAAAAGTCGATTCGCGGCGTTTCCGAATTAGCATCGATGTATTCCAGAATATCATCTTCTGCAGAAATATCAGGAATTTGACTTGTCCAAGAGTCCACCATGGTGCGTAATGGTCGAAGAGCGCTCGTGCCAGACGATTGTACATTGCGCACCGGCCGTGGAGACGCGAGTTTCGGAGCTTCTTGCCCAAAGATCGACTCTTCAACTCCGAAAGAAATTAACACCGGCCCACCATGTCCGTCGCAACAGCTCAGCTCAACCACTTGTACGCTTGATTCGGTCGCATATGAGAAGATATTGTGCCTCGCTCCACTGTATACGCTTGAATCTGAGGATGCCTTGTTGATATACTCCGCCACGACCTCGTGGATCTCACCGCACAGGTCGCGGCTAAGCCCGGAGCTACTAATCTCACTGCGCAATCTTGTGAGTTCAGCTGCTTCGCGCTTGAGACTGGGTTCAGAAGAGAGTATTGAACCAACGCTCTGCAGCCCTTGAGACAATATTGCCTGGAGAACCTTTGGGTGACGAAATGCATCACGAAGTGAAGTTTTGAACATGGGTCTTAAGATACCCCCTCCAGCTTCAGGCTTTAACATGCAAGATATCGCTTGCCTCGCGGTGTACGCTTCCGCCACCCGCACAGCATCTTGGAAAACCTCGGAAAACCTACGACTCCTTCCAATGAGCGATGACTGACAGCTTGACACAATCAATAGGTCGCAGGGAATCCACCAGGACTCTTGGGTTCCCAGGTCTGCACGCTCAAAGCACACGAGGGCCATGTTACGTTCGGTATTTACGTCCGAGACGATACCAAAGACGTGAGAGGCAGCATTTTCTTGCGAACAAAGCAATCCATTCATTTCGGGAATCCAACAAGAGAGTATCGTGTGGGGATGGACATTTCCTGAACGCTTCCTCTTGGCTCTTGAAATAGAAGAAAACAAGCCATTGGACTCTATCGCACCTTGTAACAATGCCCGCCAGCGCAGTTGCCGGGGGACGTTCTCAGCCTGGGAGTTGGACTCCTTCTCATCGCTCTGACCGTTGTTCAGCCATCTGAGTCTTAAAACGTCCAGCAAAGTAGCGTAGGTAACGTTCAGCTGCACCCTGACCCCCACGGGGTCTTCGAGTTGTCGGAGCGCGTATGGCGCTGGTAGACGACTTTCAAGAGGCATTTTGCGCTGCTCTGGCGCCACTTGACTTGACCCAGGAAAGGCTGGGAGACTCACACCGTATTGGTCTTCGATAGCATTCACACCTATCGCTTGAGCGCGAAGCAAGGCGACATCAATGTCATCGTCTCCAAGGCTCGCTTCACTCCTCAATATTTGCCGAACTCGCTGTCTCCACTCTTCGTGTACACTCGCAGCAGAAAAAGCAGCATGAGCGCGGCCTTGAAATCGCCGAGCCGTGGGCTGAGTTTGCTCCGTCGTCACTAACGGAGCCGATTCAGAATTCTGAGATGGTCGAAGCGATTGGGCGCCATCTAGAAGCTCTTGCAGATTAGTTGCGCTCATTGCAGGGGGCTTGCGCTCGGTCGGCTCCCAGGATTGGCATGTTTCAAGAAACATCGGATGCACTTCGAGTCTTTCCTTGCGGCCAGATGGTGGCATGCCATGTGCAGCAGGAAGCGAAGGTGCTGCAGACAATCTTGAGGCTGCTTTTGGTGCGTCGGCATTGAAACCGATGAATATCTCAACATCAGCAGGTTCCTCCTTTGCTGCCTCCGAGAGGAGCACAATTCCGTCGGAGCTGGGAACAAGCAGCGCGAGAATATCGTTTGCTTCCGTGACTCCAGCGCATAGTTCTTTGAACTGTGCAATGTCCAAAAGCTCCGAGTTTGCTATGAAGGCAACCGCCTTGAACCCCTTATCCTTCATTGTGAGCATAAGATTGCAGAACTCAGTACTGTCCGATATAAATTGGCAGACAAAAATGAAATTTTTTCCTCGCAGGGCTTCCAGCTGCGTAGTGACTTTTGCTTTAAAAGGCACTTGATCCGTAACGTGTTTCCAGCTGCAAACAACGTGTTGTATGTATCTGTTCAAATAGACAATCTTCAGATGGGTCTTTCCCGAGCACATTCGCTCGAGCTCCGAGAGATGCTCAGGAGGTAAAGGTTCTGCGAATCTATTCTCATTCTGCAGTAGTTCGGACAAAATTTTATGGACTTCCCCACCGTTCCGCTCCAGTGCATACAACAATGCATCTTCTCGAGCCTGCTTGGATACGCCGCGAAGACTCGATACGGAGTTACGCTTTGCACAGCATGAGCAGCACATCCTCACAAACCCAAAATATCGGCTGTGTGGGATAGATTTGGCGAGTTGCTGAAACGCGTAGCCATTAATTTCACGAACGCACGCATCAACTTCAAGTGTTTCTAAGTCAATGGAAATCTGAACGGGGCCGTCCGAACTGCGACGAAGCGAGAAAGCAGGATGGAAGCGGCCAAACACTCCACGCTTCAGGATCGCCAAGTCCAAAGTTTGGTCTCGCCCTTGCCCATACCGGAGATCACCGGATCTAGCATTCCACTCAAGTACCCAGGACTGCTCCGCAGAAGTATGGTCTGCAGACTGAATGGAATCGACCTGAGTTTTCTCGCTCCTCATATGTCCCTCAAAGTTGGAGGCTTCCCCTCCGGACAGCTCTGATACACCTCGGCAGACAAAAGTGTTTCTTGTCTTGGACTGAAATGGTGCGAGCCGCGAGCTGCGAATCTCGAGCCACTCCTGAGCCGTTCCCGAAGTGCTCATGTCTGGAAGAAGCCTGAAAACATCGTCCTCAACTTCATCTCCAACAAAATCGGGAGGCTGACCGTACGCTACGCAGACTCTCTTTGCGTCACTCCCAACAATGACTCCATTTGTCCAACCATCTTGAACGAGTATGTCTACAGAGTCACCGACTTGAGGAACTACACCACTCTCCCAGCTAACTGGAGATGAACGTTTGCAGCTGAATCCTTCGCAGCCTTCACACCAGCCCTGCCAAGCAACTCTGTCCTGCGAGCCAGCAGAGTGTTGTTCGCGTAAGTTTTTCAAGGCTGGAGACCACAGACCAAAAATCAGATCGCAATCTCGCAGATTTCCTTGTGCAGTGATGCGGATTCGAGCTAAGGAAGTGTCCACGGGTAACGTATCCACCGTAGTCAAAAAGACGAAGTCATCTTGGACTGATGCATTTGCAGCGATTTCCACACAAGTATTTTCGGAGGAAGTGAACGAAATCCCACTAGAAGCAAGTGGATCCAACTTCATCAGACTCGAGTGTTCTTTTTCTGACTGGCCGCGGGGATCGATGAGACATTTCGAATAGTTCTCTTGGCCAGCTTTGATGTCCTCCTCCAGGAGCCGAGCATCTTCAATGACGCCGTTGAGTAAAGAAGGCTCGCTGTTCAATGCGAGAGTAGGGAGTGAGGACTCTGATAACTCGCAGAGCATTTCCCACACTCCATACTTACAGAGTCCACTTTGGTCCACGACTCGGTTCTCCGCAAGCTTGAGTATTGCATACAGCACAACTGTACGAGCCCGTCCCTGCACAGACTTTAGAACGAAGAGTGCAGCGCAAAGTCGCTCCGTCGATTCTCCATGCATGCATTCGAGAACGTTCTGGTCAGGGGTGATATCAACCGCATGTACAAAATTACTCCCCACATTTGTTCGTTCCATTGTCTCCCTCTCTTCGCCGTGCTTTTTAAAAGCCTGTGCAGCTCTGACCTCTACGACGCACTTTTGCTCTACGACGGATCTAATCACGCCAACTACTTCCGCAACTTGTTGGGGTGGGCAGTTGTTTAGTCCCGTCGATACCTTGGCAATATCTTCCGGCCTTGGCGATCCTGGCAGACGTCCAACTAAAACGCGAAGGAAACCCAAGAATCTCAACCGCACCTTAGATTGTGCGTTCTGCACAGCCATGGCTGCGTCAACCACCAGAACTCTCACGGTGTCGCGGTGACTTGAATCTGAAATACTTTTGCGGCCTAAGCGCACCAAAGCCTCTTCAACGTTTCTTCGCATGCTTGCAGACCCGGACTT
This sequence comes from Parietichytrium sp. I65-24A, assembly GCA_012862575.1. Taxonomy (NCBI): domain Eukaryota; class Bigyra; order Thraustochytrida; family Thraustochytriidae; genus Parietichytrium; species Parietichytrium sp. I65-24A. The sequence goes on from BLSF01000019.1 coordinate 260,865, forward strand.
ACAAACACGTTTGGCGTACAGATCACGTTGAACACAAGCAGAATTTTTGGCTCGTGCCGTGTTTTGCATCTCCATTACAGCTGTGGAGAAACCCAGTTCCGCGAGCAAACGAGCCACATCCCTGCATGACCCTTCTCCTCCCTTGCATACAATCGTATCGGTGCGTTTTGAAGCTGATGTTGAGGCGATGGATTTTCTGATGACTTCATTTCTCACGCGGAGAACTCCAAGCTGCGGCGCAAGCACTTTGTCCAATGCAGCCTCAAGCTCAACTAGAAAGGGCGAAAAGTCATTTTCGGAGAAGTAAACTATAACTGCGTGCTTGGATTCCAGTGCGCTTTGCTTGGGGTTCAAATTGGCACGCAGGGCCCACTTGTCGCGGACAGAGTATTCGGCCCAGATCTCTTCGCTAAGTAGAGTGTTTTGTTGCCATTTCACGGTGAGAGGGTTGCTCGACTTGCCCCAAATAGGATCGATTTGAATGCAGTCTAATGCGTTCTCAGGAGGGTGATCAATAGGTATGACTTGTACTCTGCCTGGCTCAAGAATGAAGCCTAATTGCTTGGAGTGGATAGTTAGAGCCACCGTTCGCTGCGAATCTACATTCTGGGCTCTGAGAAAGCTCTGGGAATTGGCTTTATTGTGCTTCGAGAGACGGCTTTCCCAACGAATAGAGAGGCTCACTCGACCTGGAGTTTCAGCCATCTCGAGCTGCTCTGCCGGTGAGTCCTGGACTCCAGAACTTTGGAACGATTTGGAGCCAACAAAAGTCCACATCCAGGGCACACGGCTCCCGTTGCAAATGAGAGATGCAACGGTTTGCGCCTCGACGCTTCCAAGGGTGTGAAAGCACTGTTTGACTTGGGAAACTACCTTGGCCAGCGGCTTTCGAGATGGAAAGCCAGAAAGTCCGCAGGCCGCAATGGAGATGATCCGGTCGTCCAAAGTACTGTCAACGAGCTCAACAACGTGAGAAATCTCCTCGAGCGGCATTGTTTGGGTAAAAATCACCTCCATTGTGTGAGGTTCAAAGGCAACAACTTTTATCCTGTTCATTTCCATCTTGCGGTTGTTGAGCTCAGCCCCGCAAACGCGGACAGACATCTTGAAGTTGGAAGCTGAGAAGATGCCTTCGTTTGCTAAATGACTCGTGGCATCGTAGGAAGTCTCACCCTGCACAGACTCGGGAATTTGCTCCGATGCAGACCGCCATCGAGCCCGACCGCCTTCGGGAGTCGTCTGCTGCTGAGCGACAGCTCTTCGCCTTTCTCCGCTAAAATCGATACCGTGCCCTAAGAGAATAATCCGCTGATCTCGAGGGAGAGTTCCACTTGCAGGAACGCGTTGATTGCCACTGTGGCGGCTGGCAACGTGAATGTTCACGCTAAGGTCAACACGAATGTCTTTGTCCAAATGCCCGTCAGCTTTGAGCTGGCAAAACTCAACACCTCCGATGGTTTGAACAGCTTTGTTGTGCGAAAGAACCGATATTTGTTTCCGTCTGATCATTGGACTAGTCGCGTACAAAGTCAGTTCACACGTTGCTTTCCTTCTTTTTGTCTCTATACCAGCCTCTATGGAGCCCTCTCCAACACTTATCGATACATTTGGAGGCGGTTTGCCGAGTTCAGAGCCCAATCTTTCGAAAAGCATGAGAAGCTGGGGCTTTGAAAGCCGAATTGCGCCACGCTCCGCACCAGTTTCGAGGATTTTTAGGAGAGCAAGTTCAATTCGAGCGGTTTTCAGCGCATTGCTCGCGAAAACCCATTCGGCTGCAACGCCAGCCAGTACGGCATGGACGGACTGCGCGATGCCTTTCCTCATCATAGCTCCCATCACCACGAGGAACTGAAAGCAAGTCTCCTCCACTTCCGCATCAACTCGGTGCTCACTGTGACCGGACCAATTTGATGACCAGAGTTCTCTGGTCAAATCGAAAACCGTGGTAAAGATAGTTTCTTGTAAAAGTGAGTCTTCCCCGATGCAGTCCGAAGCCTTTGTGCAGAGATGCATTAGACCTTGTCGAGCAATCAGCGACAAGTGGCGATGATCTCTTCCACAAGGTTGTCTCGGAAAGAATGCAAACTCTGACTTTTCCTGCCCAAATTCAGTCCGTTCGTTCGGCTCTTCCGTGTACTGTTCTTTTGGCTTCTCTTTCCGCATACTCTCCAAAAGAACCATTTTGAGACACCGGATGAGCTGAACTTCTCGTAAAATTTCGCCGTCATTGTATACCTGGCGATAGTCGAGCATCAGAGCTCGAATACAGAGAGGTCTCACAAATGGAGTTCGGCAGGATTCGTCCAGTGCCTGGCTTACCAGCTCCTTGGCGATGGAAATAAAAACGTTTCGGATTTTGGCCCCTAGGTATACCCCACACCCTTCCAAGCCTGCAAGATAATGTCTGTCCGTCGAAAAAGCTTCTGCAAGATACTGTACGATGTGGAAACGGTACCACTTCCCTCGGCTCAACTTCAACATCCTCAGGGAAACTAGCATCGCTCGGTACTTGCCCAGCGCCATCGTTTCTCGACGACGGAGCTCAGAGCGGATGCTCTCTACTTCTAAATGAATGCTACTTAGGAAGTCGAGTACAAGGGAGCCTTGTACTTCTACAGTCGACAGAAGAGATGACGTCTTCTGTGGAGAAGATGAGCTGTGAGCTCTTCCACGAATCCAATCCTTGTACTGTTGCCCTGCAACGCGTTCCGCGACCTGCTTCGCTTTTGGCGTTCCTGCTGGAGTCACTGGAAATGGCATCTCTGAAGCACTCAGCTCGGATCCATCTTCCCTCGTGACGAATGCTTCGTCCAAATTGACTTGCAGAGCCAGAGAAGATTTTAAGCGGCGATATAAGGGCCCCGTGGTACCGGAAGCATTTGCCAAATTCGAGGCGCCGCTGTTTACGGGGGTCGCTTGCTCCACACCTGGAGAAAGTGAAGCATCGCTTTGGGAGGTGCGTATGTCGGGCATTGAGTTGGACCTCGATCGGAACCCACTGGGTGCTTCAAAAAAGTCCGCCTCAGCTATACCTTCAGATGTGTGAGGTGCAGGTGGAAAATATGTCTTATCCTTTCTGCCGTTTCGAGGTGTCAGGCAGAGCAGGAAGGAGACTCGCGACTCAAATTGATCAGCCACAAAGTCGTAGCATGAGGTGATCTTGCCCAGCGAATGAAGAACAGCATTGCTGGCGGACTTGCGAAGTAAGACCTGAATTCTGTCAAGCATCTGCGCTTGCGAAAAAGAGGGGTCAAGAGATTCTATTGCGCCCAGTAAAGATTCGTATTGACTCGGTTGTAGTTCTGTGCACAGTTGATCCACAGCTTTATCAAACTCCGTATCCTCCACAACGCCGCTCAAGTCAAGTAAAGCGCTTTTCCACCACTTGAGCTGCTGTGCGTGTTGCATCGCAACCCTAACACAGGCGTAGGCAAGACTCATGAGTTGTGACACGACAACTTCCTCTGTGCCTAATAGGGAGTGGAGATTCTCAATTCCACAGTGGAAGCAGAGCGCTTGTATTGCCCCACGCTCCACGCGTTCCATGGCTTGGCAAATATTGCTCCGCGGTGGCAAATGAACTTTCCCAGGCACTAGCTTATGCAATTCGTCCAGGGCTCCTCCAAGCACTTCAACTCGAGTCGAACCCTGGGACTCCAACGAAGGTACCTCTCCACCCCAAAGTAGCGGATTTTCCAAAGCCGGAAACGAAGGACCGCAGGGGTCTCGCAGGGAGGAGCTGCATGCGATGGAGCGCGAGCAGCATGCTTTAAATAGATGCAACGCTGCCTCTTCGATGTTTTGCAAGATCTCTATTGTGCAATACAGCGTGCGAGGCTCATCTATAGCTTTGAGAAGCTCTTCCAGGCTCCCTACCAACCCATACAAGCTCCCATACGTGAAAGGGGCAGCGAATAGCGAGCGAATGAGGGACTGTGCAGCGATCAAAATCGGGTGGCATCCAAAGACGCTCGAGTCCAGCGTTCCTCGCTCGAGTGCCTCGCAGGAGTACTTCAACACCAAAAGAGCATACTCGTGCATTACCTTTGATGCTACGGGGCTGGCGGACAATGCGCCCACCAAGGCATCTTGAAAATCCCGTAACAATACTGTCATTGACACCCTCCTCGATTTGGTTTCAGCCAGCTGTGCAGAAGTCAACAACGCATTTAAAAACTCCATCGCGCTGGAAACGCCTGCGTGAAGAACGACTTCGCTCATCCCAAACTTAAAGACGATATCTTTTGTACTCGCGTCATGCACCTTGGACGCTAGATTTCCAAGCAAGTTGACTGGCGAGCCCGTCTCAAGCGCCTGACCAACGATGCGACGGTAGTGAGAAGGCCGGTCGCACAAAATCCCGAGCGCACTCACCAATACTGTGGCAGCAATATTTGCCGTGCTGGTGTCTTTCATCGCCTCGAAGAGTAGGTGGAGAATACTTTCCCGATACGCTACGAAAACAGACCTCACTGTACTCGCAGATACCAGCTCCTGTATCACTGCGAGCAGAAATCTGTTTACACTTTCGAAAGACCCTGATTCGCTCGAAACCTTTAGGTGTGATAGATTGGAGTGTATTTCGAGAATGCTCTCAACACACCGAACCACGTTGTCGCTTTCGAGGCTCAATTTCCACCTACAGTTTGGCGACTGCGGATCGTCTTTGCAGGGTGATGTGTCCTCCCCGATATCATTGTCTTCGGAATACAGTGGGTCTAAGTAAATGTTGGAATCTGAATCGAACATGCTCGATCTCTCGGAAATCCAACAAAGAGTTGGTGTATCTGGGGGAGTTGATCGTTGCTTGGACACTTTTGGTTGCTCTGGAACCCGAACAACAGTGCTTGATCTCTGCGATATTGCGGAGATCGATACCCCACGGACCGTAAGGTCCAAAAAGGTGCCATTTCCTTGCACTGAGCTGTCTTCTTCTTCGCTTCCTTCATCAGAACAGGTTTTTGTTATCTGTACACGGAGCCATCGAGACCTCCGCCCGAGAACGAGAACCGTATCTTCCGATTCAAGATGAAATAGTATACGTGCATTAAAATCTGGCTCTTCAAAGCATGCAATTTGAGCTCGCCGGGTAGGCTTGATACTTGCCACTTTTAAAGCGTACGTGGTTAGCGGAAGCGCAGGCTTGTAGTTTAGGAGAGTAAATGTCGTCGCGTGTTGATAGAGTTCCTGATCCTCGGCTGCGCCGAGCGCCTTAACAAGCTTCCAATCCACTTCACGGCTGCCGCGGACCAGACCTATCTCTTCTATCTCGGTCTGCGTCTTGCTCAAATCCTCCCCAGACAAGCTGGTAGCGTTCCACGGACCAGAGTCGCAGAATATTTCACCTGGAGAAATCTTTCTCGACAATTCTGTGCACAGATCACGCAGCTCTGCGCGGGTCACGGGGGATGCTTCGCGTCTTGCAAAACCAAGCAAAATCCGAATTCCGTCAAGGATTCCGGAAACTGAACGCTGAGACTCCAACACCTTAAGAAGGAGTGAAAGGCACTTTCGAAAGGATACCTCGTTCGTTTGTACACTCGACATGGCCGTGGCCAGCGCGGCTCGCAACATCACAAACTCGCCCTCTCTAGTACATGTAAGTGCCTCTTCGTCATTCAAAATCGTCAAAAATTCTTCCTGGAGCAAATCATGCTCTAACAAGTAGGAACTCGAGCAGATCTGTATCGCCAGTCTCCTGAGCACATCAAATGTCTCATTCTGTTGTGGAAGGTCGTTTTGTCCTGTGGCCCCATTGGTGTTTGCGCTGATCTGGCATCCGCTTCCCAAATTTTGCACTGTGCTCCATGCAAGTTTTCGCTTTCCTCTGCGCTCATCAAGGTCCGACGAAGAAGACGGGGTGTCCGAGTCGTGTGCGTATGTGGTTGCCGCTGCAGCCTCTCGCCACATCTCTCCAAGTTCTTTCTCCAGAACAACTTGAACTCGCTCGATTGTCTCGTCCAAAGACAAGCCTTGATATCTCGGCCCATCCGCGACTTTGTCAGTGCCCTCTTCCGACTGATGGTGTGATTGTTCAGAGAGCTCGAGAGTGGGATCCGTTTGTGTCGGAATCGCGTCCTCCACCCAGCCCGTAGTCCGCTGGGATGCGCGGGACTGAGTCATTTCATCAAGCACAAAGCTTGTGAGCCATTCTTGCTCTTCTTCTTCGCTCCTCCCCGCGAGGTCTAGTGTGTCCGTGCCAACTTCATTCTCCGCCGAGGAGAACATAGAAAACGACGACTCCGACGACGAAATCGACACTGCCGACAGCCGCGACATCCCGTTTATCCTGGTGCGTCCAATAGCAGTATCCCGCTCCAGTGTTTGTCCAGACTGCCCACCAGTGTCGCCAGTGCTCTTCTCACCTTGTATGTAGTACAATGGGGGGTATTTTCACTTTGAATGGCCAGAACTCAGATCTTGAGAGTTTCAGAGTCCAGGTTCCGCATCGCCCAGTTCGCGAAAAAATTAGGTACTTTCACGATCCGGTGGTCTATAGTTGCGTGGCGCAGTTGATAGGTGCGGTTTTTCGCCGGTTCTCTCCCGGTTCTCGAGGGTCTGCGCCACTCTCTCTTCTCTGCAACTCTTTGAGGTGAACCCACGTCTCGTTTTCGGCGGTTGCCTCATGGTCATGTCATAGTGTGGTGCTGATTGGTAAGCTTACTGTTACACAGTGTAACACAGTACCGGTACCGGTACTGATACTAGTACCGTGACCATGGTGCAGAAAGAGAACAATTCTTTGCTCTCTGAGAGATCACCGTGAAAAGTCATTAAAACCTTCCTTTTTTGAAAAAGACCGCCACTTGGAACTTATTTGCGCACGAATGAGGCAGGTCTTGTTTAAGATTTGTTTAAAATTTGAGTTGTTTGAAAACGATACAACCACAGACGCTTCTGTGTTTCATGGATAATTATGGATGGACGGATGGATCGATCGATTGATTTGATTTGGATTGCGGAGCTACGAAGGGCAAGAAGAACAACCTCTATAGCAGCTCTACTAGCTAGCGCTACACTCTAAAGATCGACCATTTTCATTGGCGCCATAGCAGTCGCCCATGGAAATCTTACTAAATGGTAGAGTCGAGTCAGTCGGACAAGTCAGACCACTCTTACAGCGGACACTATCGCCACTACCGCAATGACATAATGACACAATGTCGTCCCACATGCAATGTTAATAATGTATTGTACCTGGTAGTATGCAAATGCCACCCACACAAGTGAAAAATCGAGGAAAAAAAGCCGAGAAAACTTTGAAAAAAGGCGCGAAAATCCGATCGACCAAGAAAACTAAGCGAGGAAGGAGAAATAAGGAGAAGGAGAACTTGGAAGGTGGCAACGTGCAAAAGCGCGAGGCAACGTCCGCACGAAACGCACTGTGTGGCACCGGTGAAGAGCTCGCTCGCGCATCATTCACAAGCGCCCTCAGTCCCGCAGTCCCCCGGTCCCCTGCTCTGTTGTCTCTGCGCGTTGAACGCTGGGGCGAATCGAGAGAGGACTGATTGATTGTGTGGCGAGGGGCTCGGACCGTGAATATCGAGTATCTACTGGCGAACCATCCGTTGATCTGTTCATCTGTTCATCCATTCATCCATCTATACTGCCATCCGTCCAGTCAGCCAGCCTGACTCGTCGAGTTGGACAGCTTGTGGTGCACGTGAAGCTGGCAGATTGTGGGCTTACTCGTGGTTAGGCCGAGTTGGATCGCTGAGAAGGTGGTTGGTTGGTTAGTTGGTTGGTTGGTTGGGACAAGCGTCAAAGGTTAAGAGCGGTGCAAAGTGTCTCGCCTGGTGGGCGCAGTCGGAGACTGAGAAAATGGAGCTCGTGCGGGAAGCGCCGACGTTTCACCCGTCGCCGGAAGAGTTTGCCGACCCGATGGGATATATTGAGAAGATCCGCAAGAAGGCTGAGAGCGCGGGGATCTGCAAGATTGTGCCGCCCAAGGGCTGGCAGTGTCCGTTTGCAGTGGATACAGACAAGTTCAGGTTCAGGACGCGAGTGCAGAACGTTTGCAAGGTGGACGGCGTGGCAAGGGTTGAAAGAGAGTTTCTCCTTGACGTGAGAAAGTTCCTGTTCCAACGCGGCGCTGCCATGGGCGAGGAGCCGCTTCCGCTGGTACCAGGTGGCGGCGGTCGAGCTGGCAAACCGCAAGAGTCCCTTCGCCTGTACCGTCTTTTCGTGGCCGTGCAGCAAAACGGAGGAGGGATTAAGGTAATTTCAGATTGCCTGTGGCACGAGATTGCAAAGGAGATGTTCCCCCGGATCAAATCAGAGGCTAAATTGGAAGCTCTGACGGCGCTACTCGAGAAGGCTTACGAGAGGTACCTTCTCTCTTACGAAACAGAGTTCTTGTCGCATGAATCCATCCCTTGGAAAGCGGAAAGAGCGTCGAAGGCTGCTTCAAACACGGTCGAAAACCATCGTTATCTCGACCTCAAGTGCCCACCTGCTGACGCTGATTTCAAGGAGATATTAGCTCTTGCTGCAGACGGACTTGGAGAAGCAATCGTATGCCAGGTAGTCGGAGAACAGGCAGACGCCAGCGCAAAGCTGTCCTTGCAAGAGGGCTTGCAGGAAGCACGGCTTGCTCTCGACCCTGGATTCTCCTACCTGGAAGGGAATGACGTCCCATCGAGTATGGACGTGGACGTAAAGCAGGAGAGCGAAGCAGCCGAGAAAACAAAAACAGTTTGGCGCGGGGGACCTCGAAAGAAGCGACGAGGAGGCAGGGGAGAGAGCGTTGATGTGAAACCGGTTGAGGAGCAGAAAAGAAAACGTTGGCCACGCCTCTGTCCAAGGCTAGGAAAACCTCCGAAACCAAGCGTTTTTATTGGGGCGACTTTTTATAAATATTACCAAGATATCGATTCTTGTTACCTTGGGAAAGTGGTCTCAATCGACGAAGACAGCGATGAATACATGATCGAATTCAAGCATCCGACTGGTTCTAGTCATCAGGAGACAATTACCAGGGAAGACCTGCTCATGTTGCTGGCGTCTGGCGAAACTAAGCAGCTCGCACACGACGCGTTGGTGGAAGGGATCTGTCAGGAGTGTCTGCGAGCGGACAATGGCGATCGACTGCTGTTGTGCGATGGGTGCAACTTTGCGTACCATTCCACGTGTTTGGATCCGCCGATGCGCGAGATTCCTGCTGGAGACTGGTTTTGTGCGGTGTGCCTCGCCTCTGACGATGAAAGTGAAGGAGAAGCCGCAGATGGCGATCCCGATGCTGACCTGGAGAGTGCAAACGGAAGTGGTAGGCTCTCCCCGCACTCTGAAACAAGCGCGCAGCAAGATGTGGGCCCGGCGAGCAGGGTCAATCTTCCCCAGAGGCTTCGCAAGGTTCTCTCAACGTTCGGATATGGTGATGGAGAGCAGTATAGTATCGACGAATACAAAGTCATGGCGAACAAATTTAAGGAGAGATATTTCGACAAAGCATTAAGAGGCTTCAACCAAAATATTGTTGAGATCTCAGAAAACCCCGGCACGGAGGCCGCTGATCTCGCACTTGAACGGGAGTATTGGCGACTAGTCTCTGACGCAGCAAGAGGGGACATGGAGCTTGTCGACTTGAAGGTCTCGTATGGAAGTGACCTTGACACTGGAGAGCTTGGGTCAGGGTTCCCCACTGCTCGTGACATTGAGGCGCTGTCTGAAGAGCTTGCCGTCTTAAAGTCAAAAATCGACAATGGCACCGCCAGCACAGCACCTGCTGGGACAAAGCGAAAATTCGGGTCTAGCAACGCGTCACCGACTTCGCCTGACACCGTGAGGTTTGAGGAGCTGAAGAAAAAGCTAAAGATTTTTAGCAAATACTCGAAGGACGGCTGGAACCTGAACATTTTCCCGAAGTTGCAGGGTTCCTTGCTACAACATGTGGACGAGGACATTACAGGTGTAATTGTTCCATGGTTGTACATGGGAATGTGTTTTAGCTCATTTGCCTGGCACACGGAAGATCATTACTTTGCATCTATCAACTACCACCACTTTGGTGAGCCCAAGACTTGGTATGGCGTGCCTTCCGCTGGGGCATTCAAGTTCGAGCAGGCTGCGCGTGAGCTCACTCCGGAACTCTTTAGCGCGAGGAAAGACATTTTGACGGGCATCGTGACGCAGTTCAATCCTACTGAGCTTGCTAGGAGAGGGGTTCCGGTATACCATATCATCCAGCGGCCAGGCGACTTTGTGCTGACGTTTCCACAAGCTTACCACGGCGGTTTCAACCACGGATTGAACTGCGCTGAGGCCGTGAATTTTGCGACGCGACAGTGGATTCCGTACGGAGAGGATTGCGTGGCCCGGTATGCCGAATTACGCAAGAATCCAGTTATTTCGCATGAGGCCTTGATCGCTTCGCTCGCTGAGTTCGCGTCAGGGTCAGACAACGAAACGTCCATACTTGCACAATACATTTATTCCAAAGTTCAAGCGCTGCAGAGTGGGGAATTGGAGGCCCGAGCGAAGTGCATGAGTGAAATCACCGGGATCCAATCCATCGCTTATTCGGATGCTATTAAGGAGGACGAAGCCACCGCTGATGCCTCAAATCCTCATGCAGTAAAGAAGTCTCGCATGGGCGGGAACGCGTATGGGCGCGAGCGCTCTCATATGAGTCGCATGGGTCGAATGGGCAAGATGGGCGGTGGCGGCCAGGCCAAGCCTGGGGAAACCGGTTGGTTAGTCCAAGCGCAATGCCGGGATTGCAAGAAGTTCTGCTCGCTGTCGTTTGTACACGTAATCTGTCCTCAGCAAGACGACAAGCCATCGTTACAGCTCTTCTACTGCACCCAGCACGCTCTCGTAAGATCTAGTCGGGGTGAGTTTCCCGATGCCACTCGCGACAAGCGAGCTGTCGTCGAGTTAGTGTTGGTTTGGAGTGAGGAAAGACTTAAGGCACTTGTCGAACAACTTGGTCAAGCAGCGCTTGGACTTTTGGGGTGGAGACATTTGGTCTGGAAAACGCTGTGTGGCCACATCAAAGATGTCCAAGTTGATCAGCCTTCCGTGGATATGTTGCAGTCTGTGCACAAGGTATCTGCATCGAGTAGTGGCACAAATGGCAGTCCACCAGGTGTTCTCTTCACACTTAGCAAGTTAACAGAGAGCGGGGCCGAGACACTGGAGTACTCGAAGCTGAAGCATTTGGTGGATCAGGCCGCGTTCTACCGAGTGGAGGATAAAAACAGTGAGGTCTCGGCATTGAGATCTTTGCTTGGTTTGCTGAAGCAAAAGTTTTCCAACGTCGAAGTTCTCATTAAACGCCGCAAAGGCTCTCCGAGCTCGTGGCCCACACTTTCGGAGTGCGAGGAGACATTGGCACTTTACGAGTCTGGGGATGTGGACGTGGAGCTGCAAAGCTCGAAAGAGGTTCTCAAGAATGTCGCTCTGCTTCGCGTACCCGATTATCCTGCCATTGCGGAGCTGAAGGAGATTGTGGAACGTGCAAAAGCATGGGATCTCCGAGCTCAGCGCGCTTTGGAAGATGGCTTGGGGGAGGACGTCGCAGCTCATCTAGGTGAGATCCTGAGCGAGGCAAAAGGGGAGGACTTGTGTGTGAGGGTACTTCCAACGTTTCCGCTTCTTGAATCTAGATTGGAGTCGTTTGTCTGGCATGAAGATGCAACCAAGCTCTTGTCAAACGAGTGGGCCTCGCTTGCAGACGCACAAAAATTATTGCATCGGTTTGAGAGCCTCGAGACGAATGCAATGCCAGCCCACAAGTTGTGCGCAGACGAAATCAAGTCTTTCGTCAAGGAGAGCGAAGAATGGGTCGAGCAGCTTGAGCCTTGCCTTGACGGCTCAAATCCTGATGAGCTGGTGCGTTTGATGTCTCAGAGCAATTCACTCAAGTTCAAGCCCACGATTCTTCTAAGCCACATCCAAGGGAGATCTTCTGGGGTCACTGCATGGGTGTCTAAAGCAGCTGAGCTTGTGAATCGAGTGAATGGTGTAATCGCAGCGAAGGAGAAGGCAGACTCAGAGGAAGGAGAGGACTCAGAGTCGCCACCAATTGCCCGCGTTCCAGAAGAAGACCTAATTAAGATTTACAGGGAAGGGGAGGAGTTTGGGTTTACAGCGGCGATGTGCAAGTCGCTCAAGATTCTCGCTCCTTATATCGAAAGTATCGCCACTTGGCGAAAGAATGTGGAAGATTGCATGATCGACTTTGAAACTCTTGTAAACGCCAAAGGCGCCAGATACCTAAAACAGGTGTCCAGGGAGGAAGTTTTGACCGAAACTCTCAAGTCCGCAGTAAGCAATATCGATTCAGATCTTGTCAGCAACGATGGGGGGGACGAGGAAGGTGAAGATCAGGAAGCCTCTGCGTCGCCAAAAGAGAAACTTCCGCTAGCAGAGCCTCCCTCCACCACGTCGGATGCTCCCATCCAGGACAAGCGTGGAAGAAAACTGCATTGCGTTTGCCGAAAGCCTTACGTGAAAGGCGCGGCGATGGTTGAGTGCGCTACCTGTTCCGAGAAATACCACCCTCATTGCCTAGCTGCCACAACGGAACATTTGAAAGAGATCAAGGAGTACATTTGTCCCACCTGTGTGCATGATGGTAAGCTAGCTGACCGCGAGCGAGAGAAAGGATCACTTTGCTATTGTGGGCACGAGTTTTCCTCCGGCGGAACTATAGTCCAGTGTGATGACTGCAAGGATTGGTTCCATCCTCTCTGCGTGGGGGTGTCTGCCCACGACGTAGAAGAGCTACAGGACTACAAATGCCCGGGATGCTGCGCGGCCGCAGGGGTCAAGCCCATGGTTGAGCTATTTTGCATCTGCCGCAAACCAGAGTTTGGCACAAGTGACTTTGACCAACAGATGATTAGTTGCGACAATTGCAAAGACTGGTTCCATCCAATGTGCGTCGGGCTCTCTGAAGACGCACTGGAGCGAATGTTGGAGGACAAGACCAAGTATTTTTGCACCAGGTGTTGCGACAGCAACGACATTCCATACGACCTGGAGGTGGGTCAGAGCGGTTTCGTTGTCGCCAAAGAGCTTTACTGTTCCAGATACCAGCGCACAATGGAGCTGACTCAGTTTCGAATTCGCAAAACCAAGCAGCTTGCTTCGCTTCGCTCGGACGCCTCCTTTGAGCAGCTCGAGTCTGCCTGGGAAGAGCTCGACGGAATCCCTTTTGCTCTTCCCGAAGAGCAGTTTATCGCCGATATTGTCGGTGCATACAAGAAATGGGAGGATTCCATCGCGCGGGCAGATGTTAAAAAGTCGAGCACGAGAGCGATATGGCATGTACTATACCAAGAGGCCACAATTCCTCTTCTCTCGCGCCCGACCATGTTGAACCTACTCCAGGAGGAGCTGTGGATGAGATACCTCATGCACTGCTGGTTCAGGCGCAACGGGGCCATGGAGGCTTATCCCGTGGAACCCAAAGCGTCGGTTCCAACAAATCGCATCCCGCAACACATTTCCAAGTCTACGCTGGCCACCTTGCGCGGGGCGCTAAGAATCCCAGAGTTTCGAAAGCAAGCCGAGGAGGAAAGCGAGTCCCCTGGCGTCCGCGGTGAAATCGCTCAGACCTTTCTGCAGAAGTATGCCCCCTCTTAAAGTTTTTATTTCGCGCGAGACGCAGCTCGTACAATTCACATCTTGACACTCATGTTCAGCACACTTACGTTGCTTGTACTTTTCACCCTCTGCATTCTTGTTTCTAATTTTAGATAACGTTGGTTGACAATTTGCTTTCATCATGGTGACCCCAATTCCAATCCATCGCATGACTCATACTCGTACGGGAACTGTTGGCAAACTCTAGTGCCAGGTGCCTTTGAACCAATCAATCAAATCAGACGACACCTCTCAAAAGCGATACTCTACTCGCGGCCGAGTGTACAGCTAGCTCGTGGGAGCCACAGTTGTCCAGTTGTGGTGGCCGAGCGCCTATGTACTTGGGGCTTTCTGAATTCTGCATTCCTGCACTTGTGCGTCACCGAGACTCGCCGCGTGGAGTGTCTCTTGTTGCGGCATGTTAGAAGGGTCCTCGCCCCACCGTCCGCGACTGTGCTCGCTTGATGGCGTGGAGAGAGCGGAGGGGGGCAGCGGGGCAGAGAGTTCACCTAGAGACAGCTCGGGGGCGGAGGGCCGAGATGGCACCGAGCTGGAGAATAATGGCTCTGCCGAGCTGAGCAGCGATGACACGGACCGAAAAGCCTATGTCGGAGTGGTGGCCGGGCAAGCGCTGTCAGTGTTGCTGGCAGGGACAGGAGTGTTCTCGCAGCTTTTGGCGAGGGGCAGCGCTGGATTGTCCGTTCCGGCGTTCCAAAATTGGCTGGTGTACCTCGTGTTGACCACTACTTTCGGGTGGAGATGGAGGCAGAATCGGAATCGCAGGCGGAGCAATTCGTGGCATGAAGATGCTGGGGGCGTGCGCGCCAACGACGGACAGGGAACGTGCTGGGGTTTACGGGTGCCGATGTATTGCTATGCACTCATTTCTTTGTGCGATGTTCTCGGTAATTTCATCGCAGTAACAGCATTCCGATTCACGAATGTGACGAGCATCACTCTACTAGACTGCTTTGCGATTCCTGTGGTCATGCTGCTCAGCAAGATATTCCTGCGCGTTGACTATCTCCGCTCCAATTTAATTGGTGTGGCAATCTGTCTTGTTGGGTTGGTGCTGGTTGTGCTCTCCGATTTGTCTTCGAAGGGTGGGCCCGGCGATGCACCTGATCCACTCATCGGCGATTTACTTGCAATCCTTGCGGCTTGCTTCTACGGTACCGCAAATGTTGCACAGGAAGGCATGGTGAAGGCGTTTGATCGTGTGGAGTTTCTCTTCATGATGGGGCTCTGGGGCATGATCTATAGCTCTGTCCTAATCCTTGCGACCGAGGTTGACGACCTCTTTCATTCGGACAGCTTGTTAAGGGCTGACACCTTTCTTTATCTTGCAGGCTATACCGCTTGCTTGACTGGTATGTCTGTCGGCATCTCTGAGTTCTTGCAGCATTTCGACGCCGCTCTGTTGAATTTGTCACTGTTGAGCTCTGACGTCTGGGCGGTATTTGCTGGTATACTTATCTTTCGCGAGGACCTGAATCCGCTGTACTTTGTCGCTCTAGGTATGATATTTGTTGGGGTCTACGTGTATAATAAAGAGCCGCCGGTACACACAAGTGGCCATCAAAAGTTGAGCGAGTTGTCAGAAAATAGTTAGCCCAAGCATTTTGTAATAAAAAGAGAGAACTAGAGATCATAGCACAAAATAGTATGAGGACTGGACGCAACAAAGCTCAAAAGCTGGACAATCTTTGATTTTATACCTTTTGCTTTTTCGGTGCGGATGTGCTCTCGGCGCTGTCTTTCGCTGGGCTCTCTTCTGTTAAGGACCTCTTCGCACTAAAGAACTTCTTTACGAACTCAAGGGGGTCCTCACTAGCGTCCACTTCATTCCACCAAGGTCCATGTTGCTTGAGCGCAGAACACTCAGAGCCAGTATTTGCGGGGTTGCCAGTGAATGGACATGGCTTGACGAGCAGGTCCGGGACTGCGGTCTCGATGCAATTCAGAATGCCTTCGAAAACAAGCTTGTTACCAGCTGGATTGAAGTGCAGTCCATCGCAGAAGAAGTCGTAGGAATCTCTGCCCTTCCCTTGCATGACGAAATCTTGGAATGCATTGTAAAACAAGGTATTCTCGCTCTGCGAAACCTTATGGCAGGCCTCGGCGTAAGGTTCCACCCTATCCGTGGTTCGATCGGAAACTAGATTTTCTGTGGACTCTCCGCATCTCTTTGCCTTGGGAATCAAGAACTCGTTCATGTACTGCTCTGCGTCAACCGGTGGGGGGGCGATGATGACGACAGTGTTGCACTTGAGCTTGTTCTTGAAATGGGAGACAATTTTTTTCAGATTCTCTTCATATTCTTCAACGGGAACGTTTTGGCTTCCCGATGAGGCATCGTCTAAGCATCCCGCGAATAGTGTGCGCATAACACAAAGTCAGCAGGAACCATCCGACCAAACCGTCTCAAGCTCATAGCTCATAGCTCATCCGCCCGTGCCAAGACTTACTCGCCCCAAAGAAAACTACCCCAAATGCGACCTGCCCTTCTGACCCTACCTCCAGCTCGTCCAAAAGCCCCAGCGCCCACCTGGTATTGTACCCCGAGTACCCTCTGTTCAGCACATCAGCTCTACGTATGTACCCTGTCCACAGCGGCGCAGACATTCACGGCCAGGTTTCCGCATTGTTAGAGTCTTCGAGCCCTGCTTTCAAAGCCGATTGATACAACCTACTATTGGACAGCAACTGGCACCAGCCTCCTGCCTCGTACCCTTGCTGCGTCAGCGAGTCTCCAAACACTACGATCTTTGCTGGCATTTTGCTCTCTCTCTCTCTCTCTATCTATCTATCTATCTTTCTTTCTTTTTCTCTCGCTCAGTTTCGCTCTTCCTCTTCCTCTTGCTCCCTCTCCCTCATGCTCCGACACTTCCAACACTTCCGACACAAGTACGTACTGGTACTCGAGTACCGTCTTGTATGCATTAACGCCAGTCTTTTAGTAAGCCCTTCCATAGGAAACTCTTAGGCGTGGCTCTTGAAATCTCTTGAATCGAGTGACAGTGAATGAGTTGAGGAACCCAAGCAGTTTGCGGGATTGGGCATAAGCTTATCTGATCTTATCTGATTCATCTGACGTGTTTGACTATGTTTGACTCGTAAATACTTGTAAATGACTTGTATGACTTGCATTGACATGGAAGTTATGGAGGGAAAGCAGGGAAAGTGAGGAAGGGAGGGAAGGAGGAAAGCAGAATTCAGAAGAGGGGAGCGCGGGCGAGAGAGAGTGTGCGCAGAGTGGGCACATTAGCGCGAGGTATTGGCTGTTGCTGGTGATTAGTGCGTTGGCACTGTTGGCACTGTTGATACTGTTGGCACTGTTGTGGCTCTGTTGGCACTGTTGGCTCTGTTGACACTGTTGGCTCTGTTGGCGCTGTTGATACTGTTGGCACTGTTGATACTTTTGGGCTCTGTTGGCACTGTTGGCTCTGTTGGCACTGTTGATACTGTTAGCACTATTGGCACGGGGAACGAAGGGATCCATCTCTCCAACCAACCAACCATCCATCCATCCATCAAAGGGAGCAGCAATAGGAACGAAGGGAAGAGAGGGTTGGCCCTGGTCTACGGATGCGTTTCCGTCGCGTGGTGGGCGTGGTGTCAGCGTCCTTCGCGGGTGGCGCGCAGGTAGGTTTGTGTTTTCGTTGGTTGCGTCTGGCGCTGTGCCTGGGTGCCTCTGTGGGGCGAGCTCTGACCCGCTTTTCGTTGTTGGCCGTTGATGGTCGTTGATTTGCTGGTGGTGGCGGTGCACAGGCGGCAAACGCGGTGGCCGGCAGGACGCTGTTTATTGGCACGGAGGACGCGGACGGTGTGCAGAGACAGGTCTGCGATGACGTGCTGTACTTGTTGGTGGCGACGCAGAGCGGCGGGGCGACGGGCGGCGGGTTTGCAGACAAGGTGCGAAGGGAGACGCAAGTACTGCGGAGATTGATGTTTGTGTTCTTGAGGTAAGTTGCTATGTATAGGCGCGCGCGGGTTGGGGGTGGGGCTCGTACTGAGATTATTTGTGACCTCATTCATCAGTTCGCACACGGTAGTATGGGTGAACAGCACGAATGCTATCTCGATGCATCCCTTCCGGCTGCTGACCGCTTTGCACGCGTCGAGGCCAAAAATTATAGCTGCTTTAGCGCAGGGGAAACATTCTGCAGCAAAACATTTAAAAAAGGGATGGCCGGGAAAGTGCCAGCCTTACTTGATTTGGGGCTTTCTTGAGGACGGGGATATGGATCAGCGCGAGATGTTAATTAGCGAAATAGCACAGTCGACGGGTCTCTCGAACGCCGCCGGACGGAGCGGAAACCTATGCCGACTTCGCGCGAAGGAATTTTGTTTTGATCTTGGCGGCGAATCCCCTATTCCTTTGTTAGAGCGCATTTTTAGCTTCAATGCGCAGGTAGAGCAGTTCACAACGTCTGAGTGGATTGGTTCAGCCCAAGCCTTGGCAACGCTCTTAAAGCTTTCCGACACCAGCGGACTTATTAAGAGCTTGGGAGGCGGAACTCTTGCTTGGCAAACAGAGAGTTCTTCAAAGTCTAAATCTGGTCAACCCAGTGCAAACGAAGGAGCTGGCGCAGTTAAGGCCGGTGGCAAGGGCCAGGTCAGCGGAGCATCCGCGCTTCAGAAGCTTGAGAGTTTCGCGAAGATAGAGGAGCTGTTCTGCAAGAAGCTCTGCGAAAAGGGCGTGCCGCACGCTTTAGAAGTGTACGCGCGAAATCTGCCGCCGGCTTACAACACTTCAGTTCACGAGGAACATGTTCAGCAAGCACTTGCAGAATTTCGGAGGTTTACGGGTCTCAAGGGAGTATTTAGCAGAGTGCAGGAGAGGAGGTTAGCTGATCAATGCAGGCGGTTATGGAGAGGAACAGCAGCGCTTAGTGCTCCTCCGAAAACTAGCCGTGACAACACTTCCGTCATATTCGTGCCTGCAGAAAAGGGCAAGCGGAAGCTTCCCGATCGAAGGTTGTGTGACTCCGTCTCGTTCTCGGGCAGACCTTGCATGTTGTTATTCAAGGCATGCCTTGTTCCCAAGACCACCGCCCAAGTTGATGAGCGCAAGTGCTCCAGCGGATTTACACAAACGCTTGCATGTTCATGTGGACGCTCCATTATTGAGCGAGATGACCCCTTTGAGGCATTCACAGCAAACGTTGCGTCTGTTGCGAAAGCATGCTGCGCCGCGTTGCCAAGCTCTGACCTTAGCTTTGAGGTTGAGCGCGGGTTTCAAGCGACGCAGGAGCCTTCCGTGTCCAACGAGCCCGCGAGACTACGCAACAGCCGAAGGAGGGGCGGGCGACGGGCCAAGAGAACGCAGGATGTAACTTCTTCACGGCCTGGAAGCTACAGTGGCGCAATAGACCGAATTTCAAAGGAGCTGCTGTTTCTTGCGCGGCCATCCGACTCCATAGCACTCACCAAGGAGGTGGCACTTTCGATACCTCGGGAGCAGCAAGACACGGAGCCAAACTCTGCGGGGGCATTGACCAGCCCTTCTTCTTCTGGAAACAAGAACAAGCGTCGCCGTGGAGGGGCGTGGATGGTTCACAAGATTGGGTCCGCGGCTGACTACGATCCTTCCGTCGGCCTGCCGCTTGAGCGTTTCGCCCCTGGCTATAATAGACTCGAAGCGTGGGAAGGCAAGCCCGTGCATGTTGGGCTGGAGTATCAGTGTCTGGCGACTGGGAGCCGCCATTTTTTCGCAGTCTCCAGCTTGAGCGCTCCTCCGCTCCTGTATCCAGACGGTGTGGAATCGCTGGATAGGGTCGGCGCGGTACAGGCAGGCGAGGGTAACATTTGGCCGGAATTTGATGTCGATCTATATTTGTCTTCTGATCAGGCGGTTTCTCAGCTGCAGCGAATTTTTGTTTGCGTTGGCCAGCTTTCAGTCAATACTAGGGTCAGATTACAGGCAGAAATTCACTTTGACGGTTTGCAGCAGGACCATGCAAGCCACTCAGAGCTCTCCGACAGGGACAAATTTCCTGCAAGGACGCCTATTTTTACGCATCGGCCAATTGATTTGCCTGGCAACTCTCTTGTATGTCTCTGTTTGCCTCATGTGTACGTAGATGGCAAGCACAAGAAGCCTTTGATTCAGCCAATGCCTCTCCCTGGCCATCGCTTCCGTTCCGTGGGAAGGCTTCGAGCAGGCCTTTTGCAAACCCTCTCGTAAATCGAGGTGAGGGCCTTTAGATCCCTTTATTCTATGGTAAATAACATTTCAAGGGGAGGTTGCCGTGTGGATTTTTTTCTCTTCAAGCTATATTTACTTTACTATGCATGGCATAAAAGGGCACTAAATAATGGACGAATTATTAAAAGTGTCAAGTAAAAATGGGTGCAATAGCACTGGAGAGAAGCAGCGTCGTTGATCGATGAGGTGAGCCAAACTCGCTGTCGATGGGAAATCTAAATAAAATGCTTTGAGTGCAAGAGGCAAGGAGTGTTGGTGAGCAGAGAGATAAATACAGTACTCGAGCACTAGCCGGAAGCCAATGTGGTAGGCGCAAGTTGTCCCCGCGAGTGACTAACTAGCCAACAACCTTACGAGTGGCTGTGACCATGATTTTTGGGCTTTTGACTATGCGAGTGCCCATGCGCACTTCCCGACTTATCTTCATGAGAGTGGCCGTGCTGGCTCTTGGACCCATGACTGTGCCCATGGCCGTTGTCTTTTCCGCTCTTGCTCGTCTTCTTGGTATGTCGCGCGCTTTCAGTTTGTGTCCCGTTCTCGATCCTAAAATCGTCAAAACAAGTGCCATTGTCGTGGCACTTGATTGCATAGGCGGTGCACGGGGTCCCTTCGCAGTCGCCGTCAGAGCAAACCTCCTTGTTGCTCGACTCGCACTGCACAGTGGAGTGGTGAATGTTCCGTTCACGAAGGATGTGTTGTGCACGGCGGAGTGTCTCCTCCATGTCTGCCCCGCGGCGAACCTCCAAGTGCACCGACAAGCTTGGTGACCCGACAGTGATTGCCCAAATATGGAGGTGATGGACATTGGCCACGTTTGGTATCTCAGAGAGAGCAAGGGCAATTTCACGAGGGTTGATACCAGCTGGCACTCCTTCCATCAGTACGTTCAAGGAGGTACTTAGGATCTCGTACGTCGAATACAGTACAAGAATGGAGAACATAAATGTTGCGATGGGATCTGCAAGCTGTATCAGACGATGCTCGCGTCCGGGCAAGGCCCAGATTAGCGCTCCTGCAATGCAGACGCCTGCACTCTGAATCAAGTCTCCAATAGCGTGGACATAAGCCGCTGACACGTTAATGTTGTGCGACGCAGCGACAGGTTTCTTGCTTTTCTGTGGATGCTGGTTCTGATAAGACTCAGTCTGGCCGTGTGCGTGCGCCGATTCGTCGGAGTGGCCATTTGATTCGATGTCAATATGGGCGCTCCCGCCGTGGCTATGGTCGTGTCCTTCGTCGTGGCTATGACCGTGGCCGCCTTCCCCGCCATGCGAATGGTTGTGCCCAAGCACGAACAGTAGCGTCATATTTGCCAAGAGGCCAAACAGAGCCACAATGAACATGATTTTGCCGTCAACGACGGAGTCCCTGGTGTCATTAACGATACCTTGCGTTCGAATGATGGCCTCCCAAATAAGGATTCCGGTCAGAAACCAAATTAGCATTACAGAGAGAATGGCGCCGATAATCTCAGCCCTTTTGAAACCGAAGGTGAGCTTGGACGTTGCCTTGCGCTCGCCAAGATAGAGGGCAAACAAGCTGACGCAGAATCCAGCAACATCAGACAAGAGGTGGGCCGCGTCGGTCATGATAGCCAAACTACCGGCAAAATAACCTCCTACGATCTCAATGAGCATAAACAGAAAGCAAATGATTAGTGCTCTCACCAGCTTCTTGCGAGCCTCCTTGGATTGAGCCCTCTCCTTCATAAGCGGATCGTGCGCATTTACCGTTCCATGCTCCACATAGTCCACGAAGTTCGAGAACGACGGCAACTGGTCGTTGTCGTCCAGCAGCGGTCGCTCCTCCATGCTCTTCCTCCCCTGAGCCAGCATCCTTTTGATCCTTTCTTGCCCTCCAACGCCCGGCGTCCACACTTGTGCGCGTGTGCTGCAATTGAAGCTCCTCCAACTTGCTTTAGCTTCTTCGCCGCTCTCTGCGCCTCTGTTCGCCTTCCTTCGCCTTCTGGCAGTTTACCTCTCACTGATGTCACAACCAAGTCGCGCCGCCCTTTCTATCCATCTATCACCTATCCATCTAATCTATTTCCATTTATCGTAGCTCTCATTCTGTCACTAAACATGCTATACCTTACTCACTGGCGCACAGTGGTAGCGGTTTGCTACCACTTCACCGTCGTTCCCAGCCCGCACTGTGTTAGTTCGTCTTTGTGCGTCGGAATTCACAGTGTTGATTGAGTATTGATTGAGAGCGCATCGCAGTACTGACAGCGAGTATTGTTACTCAATCTCACTGTCAATTTGAAGTTATTCACAAGTCAATGTTTTCAGAAAGTTCAGAATGCCATCGGAATTCAGAAGCGCTTGGTACTCGGTACTAGAGTACTCATCCGCGAGCCACTCAATTCCATTGACAGTGAGGATCAGTGAGGACAGTGATTTTCTCAGTGAGCAGCTGGTAACGTTACTCCTGCAGTACGACAGTAGTCGCCCCACTATGGCAATGGCAGAGGTCACAGCTGCTCACTATCGTTTGCCTCATTTCGCTGGACAGTAACTTAGTGTGGACTCCATTGACTCAATAACGAGTTCAATCGTGGCACTGTAAACTATTAGTGCATGACGCTATTGACGCAGTTTTAACCTATTTGTCCTATTGACGGAGTCGGGGGAACTTTGCTGGCAGGATGCGCCAGATACGCCGATGAGCTTGACAAGGACGGGTAACCCCCAACTAAGAGTAGGGAAAGAGTTTCCCCATGGCGGGTTTGAAACATTAAATTTTGTGCTGTTTTCGAAACCGAAAGAAATAATCTTCCGAATTGACCGTGACAGTGTGTTCTGCTCCTTTTCAAGCCGAGCAAGCCAATTGCTCAGAGATATAGTACCACTTCTGATTGTGCGTACTACCGTCATCTCGCCATTTCTTGTCAGCAAATGAAGAAATAAGCATGAAAAATGCCTGCAAGGTGCCCAAGAAGATGAGTTTGCTGGCTTTCGAGGTCGGGACAATGGTCTTATAGTTTACGATAACCTTGGCGTACCTTGTCAACCGTTGGAGCCTCCAATTGCCAATAGTGACAGTCGCAAAGGAACACTCGTGTGAGGACCGACGGACCTAGGGAGCTGTCGTTTCTGTGCGGGATCGCCGCGGGATGGATCATTTAGCAGTGGAGGACGAAGATGGCGTAGGGACGGACAAGGTGAATGCAGGAAGCTCAGTGGAAATGGGCGGCGTGGAGGGTCGGGCACCATCGTCAGTGGAAGAAGCTCCTGGGTCGACGAAGCACGTCCCGCTGGAAGGGAAAGCTTACTTTCGCCGACACCTGGTGCTTGCAGCGTACTCTCTCAGCATGCTGGGCTGGAATTTGTCTGGGCAGAGGATGACCGCAATCGTTCCTTCGTACGCGTTCTATCACAACACCACAAATGAGATAAACCTGCCGCCGGAATACGGCATTGACTCTTGGAGCATCGTGACGAATTTCATTTTGCTAATTACTTACTTTTTTGGTGCTTACGGGGTGGACAACTGGGGCTTGCGGGTGATTATCATCGGGAGTTTCGGAATTTGCCTGAGCAGCTGGCTATGGTATGCTGCAGGAACCAACACTCTCTACGTCCTTCTGGCTCGATGTTTTGCGGCGATAGCAGGACCTTTCGTCTCGGCATCTTTGCTTGCTATCTCTAATCGCTGGTACCCAGAGAATGAGCGCGCAAAGGCCACTGCCGTGGGGAGCCTCGTTAATTTGCTAGGCGCTGGGCTTGCACTCATAGTAGGTCCAATGTTCGCGACAGATTCCGAGGAAGTCGTAGAGCTTGCTTTGAAGTCTTGCCGTGTGGATTCATTGCCCGACTTTGTGGTTCAAGAGTTTAATGCGGCTAGCCAGAACGGGACGACATTGTACTGTGTTGACGACATCAGAGTTGCCAAAGATCAATTTTGTTGTTACTTGCCAGTGGATATCAAAAGCTTGAACCTTTGCATGGCAATCATTCCGACAGTTGTTTTTGCCTTTTCGTTAGTGGCCGTGCGTGACTTACCTCCGACGCCACCATCAGCCAGTGCAGAAGACAAGGTGAGCCAGCACCTCTTACGCGGTGCGTTCGGCTTGTTTACCAATCAGAGATTCGCCAAGTTGTCTCTATCCGACTTCATTGTTTCGGGACCACCGTTGGTTCTTTTCTCGACGCTGTCACGAGTCTTTCCAAGCTCGGTGTCAGAATACAGCTTTCTTGCAAGCGCCGGTGGTTTGGCCATCTCTGTTCCGGTGGCTCTAGTCGTCGCCCACTATCTGGGGAAAACCAAGCGGTACTGGCTCTTTACGTTCGCCGGATACAGTTCTGGAACCGTTTGTTGGATTCTGGGAACAATTTGCTTTGCGTCAGGGTCCCTGGCGGGAGCCTATGCATTCGTCTTCATGATTGTCCTGGCTGTTGCACTCTTTGTGGCATGGCAGACGTCAGTGTACGAGTGTAAACTGGAGTATGTTTTTTCTCCGAAATATAATCTTGAAGGCGCAATTGTTGCTACGGACAGGATTATTATAAACTTGAGCTCGCTTATCTTCCTTGCGACAATACCTCCTGAGCGCGTCGGTGGCGCTCTCAACACGTTCTGGATTGGGGCCGTTGTAATGGTCATTGGCTGCATTCCGGTCGCAATAATTAAGGACCGGCACCGCTATATGCGAGTCGAATTCGAGCAATCGAGACTTTCTGAAAGAGTGCCGTAACGTATGCATCCCTTGCATTGACTCTGTATACAACGTAAATTATTACACAGTGAAAAATTGCTTCTTCCTCACTTTCTTCGTCTGGAAAATACCGTCTTAATCGTCAGAGCTCAAGCACTCAACACTCTTTTCTACCTGGTGAAGTCTGATGCCCTAGGCCCCGAAGTCGGCTTTTGGGAATACTTTGAGCACGTGCAAACTACGCTTTCACCGCAATATATATAGGCAACGTTCAAACAAATTGACTCATGAATGGTGCCACATCGGGGAAAATTCATGTGGTCTAGGCTCATTTAAAGAGAAGGAACCGGACAAGTTCAGCACCGGCGATCTTAATTAAAGTTCGAGTTTTCGTGGCTTCCCTCCAAGTCTCTCAACAATAATCTGTTGCGGCAGCCTTTGGGAGCTATACTGTACGTCCGGAAACAAACCACAATTTTTTCTTGTAGAGTCGCTCATGGAGCCATTTCCAGATAAATAAAAGGGTCTTCCACTGCGATTGATTCAAGAGAATATGGTATGGAATTCGGCATTCTGAGCTTCTCCACCAAACATTTACCAACTCATTTCTTCTTCAAATCTCTGGAGAAAGGAGGTCTCTCGAACCCTGCTCATTCCTTCCTTTTCTGAGATGACAAGCCAAAGTGCGCCCGCCTTCGGCGGTCTTCTTCGTGCTTGCGAGTTGCGCCTGCCGGAGCCAGGCTTACTCGGTGCATAGGCTCTTGAGTAGCGCCATGCCTTCGGCAGGCGTACTCAATCGCCTAACGGGAGGATCGGATAGAACTGCCTTACGGCAGCTCTATTCCTCTCCGTAGAATGCGACGTGCAAAGCAGCAGAACGAAACGTGCATTCGCTACGCAGCTACCGCTGCCTTTTCGCCGTACAGTTTCCACTTGCTGGGGGATTAGGCAGCTACCGCTGCCTTCACCGTACAGTTTCCACTTGCTGGGGGATTAGCAAATCAGGTCCGATTTTTTTAGATGTAGAAATATGAGCCTTACGGGGCCCTAAGAATTATTACCGGTAGAGTAGGGCCAGTGCTAGTGTTCGTTAGGTGTGCACCTGGCTGGTTGTCAAGGAAACCGGTCTCGGGTAAGACTACTTATGGTTAAAGACAGTGATGGACTGCACCACGAAGGGGACAATACTTTTGGACCCGCTGCTATTACTCGTACGGTAGCCATACAGCAGACATATCAGCAGCACGCAGTCAGTCCCACTGCTGCTGCACTCACAGTTTTCAATCAAGTGCAATCATCAGGTGCATCGTCAAAAAGTTACCACTTTGACGTTAGCGCAGAGGTGACTTACTTGCTAACTTACTCACGATGAGTATACCTGCTTCATTCATATTTGAGAATCTGATAGCTAGACTGTAGTAGCTATTAATACCTCCGCTGAACACTGATGTTCACATTTTCACAGTCAGTTTCAATCTCAGTGTATGTTGATTGTTGAAAATGTTCAACGAATGAAGGATGAATGAACGTAGTCCCAGGGAGGGATCCAACACAGCGGAAGGAGAGCTGGGATGGGTGGGGATCAATGGCCAGTCTATTGCAGTTTGATGAGGGAGTCAGCATGTCGTAGAGCGGCGGGGCATGTCAGATGCACTCTGTGATTCTGAACGCTCTGAACGCCTGCTAAAACTCATCTCTTTTCTTCTTCGCATCTTTCGCACACTGGTTTTATGATTTAGCAGCGGTCTAGGCTACAGTGGCAGGGAGCTGCGGAGATCTCGGGAAACCGTGGGATAAATGTTAGACCTCTTACGGCTCAAAATATTGCGACATTTGGGCAGTGTCCCTAAACTGCAAATTCCTCGTGCGAGCTGTGCGAGCAAAGGCCAGACAGAGTGGTTGCGAGAGGTCGCGGCGCAATTCGGCAGCTATTCTAAGACACAATGGCAGATGATGGCAGGGTGGTGCAGGAGGAGTCGGACATGTCGGTCGTCGGCAGAGCGGCAGCAGCGACAACAGTGTCGGGGGCAAGTGAAGGGGCCAAGGTTTATACGCGGCGACATTTTGTACTCGCGTCGTACGCGTTATCGATGTGCGCGTGGAACCTGAGCGGCGCCAGAATGACCGCCATCACGCCGACATATGCGCTCTATTTCAACACCACCAACGAGCTCAACGTGCCACCAGAGTATGGGATCGACAGCTGGAGCATTGTAGATTCGTTTGTTTTGCTCTTCACTTATTTTTTTGGCGCATACGCTGTGGACCGCTGGGGTCTAAAGTGCATGATCCTGGGCAGCCTGTCCATCGCAGTGAGTTCTTGGCTGTGGATTCTGTCGGGAACGAGCATGATTGGAGTGATTCTCTCGAGGGTTCTTGGAGATATTTTTGGTCCTATGGTCTCTGCAGCACTTCTTGCGATCTCAAACCGGTGGTATCCTGCAAACGAGAGGGCGAAGGCGACAGCCATAGGAAGTTTAGTCAACGTTCTTGGCGCAGGCCTCGCTCTCATCGTGAGCCCTATGTTCGCCACAGCCGACAACGAGGTTGTCGATTTTAGCCTCAAATCCTGTGACCTAAGCAGCGTCTCTCAAGATATCCAGGAAGCCTACGCTCTTACGGCCGCCAACGGAACTACCTTGGACTGTGTCGGGTATTATTTGTCCGCAAAAGACGCGTTCTGCTGTTATCTGCCTGTGGACATTAAATCATTAGACTTGGTCATGGCAATTGTGCCGACTGTGGTCTTCCTATTCACAGCCATCTCCGTGCGCGACCTGCCTCCTACGCCTCCATCGCACAGCGCCGAACCAAAAGATTATGTCGGCTTGATCACCGGTCTAAAAATGCTTTTCAGTAACGAGCGATTCGCAAAACTTGCAGTCTCGGACTTTATAGTGTCCGGACCTCCTTTGACTCTGTTCGCGACCCTGGCTCGGGTTTTCCCCAGCGAGGTGTCCGAGTACAGCTTCTTGACAAGTGCCGCCGGTCTGGCTGTAGCCGTTCCAGTGGCGATCGTTGTTGCCCACTACCTGGACAAAAGCAGGGCGTACTGGACGTTTACGTTTGCAGGTTACGCTGCGGGAACGATTTGCTGGATCATCGGAACCATATGCTTTGCCGCAGACACTCTTGCCGGGGCTTATACTTTTCTCGCCATGATTGTTCTGGCGATCAACTCGTACGTGGCATGGCAAGTCTCAGTGTATGAGTGTAAGCTGGAGTACGTCTTCTCTGAGCGCATCAATTTGGAAGGGTGGATCACTGGTTCCGATCGAATTGTGATCAACCTCAGCTCCTTGGTGTTCATCGCGGCCATTCCACCCGAGCGAGTTGGGGGAGCAATAAACACTTTTTGGATTGGTTGTGGAATTATGGTCTTTGGGCTTTTGCCAGTGGGTCTGATACGAAACAAATATACTTACTTGCGCGAAGCCTACGAAAAGGAAGTGGAGCTTGGCAACGTCGCGAAGGCCTAAAGCCCCTTGCCAAAGGCGAGGAAATGTAAAAAGTAACGTTAAAGTCCGCAAAACACACACTCACAAAGCAATGTATTTTTCAAGGAATCAAAGTGACCAAATTCAATGCCACTACAGCCGCCTTCCATATACGACATCCCATTCTCCCTTCCTTCTTCGTCCTCTGAACATTTCGTCCATAAAATTATGCCTTCTTTATCTCAATAATTCACCCAACTTTACATTCATTCTTCATGTTCATGTTCATGTTCATGTTCATGTTCATGTTCATGTTCATGTTCATGTTCATGTTCATGTTCATGTTCATGTTCATGTTCATGTTCATGTTCATGTTCATGTTCATGTTCATGTTCATGTTCATGTTCATGTTCATGTTCATGTTCATGTTCATGTTCATGTTCATGTTCATGTTCATGTTCATGTTCATGTTCATTGTTGGAAAAGCAAAACAAATTGGCCATTGCACTTAGCGTCCTCTTCTATGCCCGCGAACCCAACCCCAAAACCTAAACACCACAACACCAGGTTTCTATTACATAGCCAGGTGAAAAAAATGTGGTAACCATGGGAAGCAAACGTTTGTGTGGTAAGCGTTCAACAGCGGTTCTCAGCGCTGGGCGGTGGTAAATGAAACCAACATCTTGGACGGCGTGATTGCAAAACCACGCGACGAAGCTGTTCTCGTGATGCCCACCCGCACTTGAACACTCACAATACCTCGAGCTGCTGAAGATATGTCGCCTGGACGAGGAAAAGTTTGAGAAATTCAGCCTGCGCAACATTTGCCAAGTTGCTTCAAGCAGAGGTTACTCAATGCTGGGCTTACGGCGGATGAGGTCAAACAAGTCGGTGAAGCGATCACCGGTCCCAAGCACCTCCACCGCGAGCATCAACAGGAACTCCCGAGGAGTGATCTAACGAAGGAAAAGAATTTTTTGATGGATGAATTCCATGGTTTAACAACATCGTGGGGAGAGAGAGTGGGTTCGAAGACGAGCATTGAATTGGGACTTTAGGAATCTGTCCTTCTGTGAGCAAGCTACTGGATAGGTGCTTATGGTGAGGCAAGGTCGATTGCCATTATGGAAGTGCAGCAACGTGTGCTTTGTTGAAATCGATAAGCTCTTGCACGAGATTGCTGTCATAGAGACCGGCGAAATCGGTAGAAACGTAGTTTGGGGCGTGCCTCTTGCCGATCAAGCCAACCAAGAGTCCGTTGGGCTTGTCAAAGAGCGATCTCGCTGTCGCAGCATTGGTACCCCCTTCATCGGCAAGTTTCCGTGGATCATTGAGGGTGACGGTGAGTACGGGATCGATATCAGGTGAGCTGGAAAAGGGATTGAAACCACTTTTGATGAGCTCTTTGCTCGGAGACAATACCCAATTGATCTCCGTTGGTCTGCCATCTGGACTGTTGACGAAGTCTGGAGATGCGATGAAGTCTCTTTCGCGTTTGATGAGATCCGGCACAGTCTGGACACCTTCTCCAGCGAAAGAATTTCTTCTCACATTTGTGTGGACGATAGAATTGAGATAAGCGTTCTTCAGGTCTTGTTTGCATCGGATGACAAGACGCTTGTTTGATGACACCATAGCTGCGTACGATGGGAATCCGCTCGCAACGTCCGCGCGTTTCAAGAGCAGTTCGTCATATTTGCGAAGGCGACTTTCCAATGCCTTGGAGCAAGTTCCGTCGAAATCCTTAAGGTTGGTGAACTCAATCACCACTGACTCAGTTCTTTGAGATTTCAGAAAATCTCCAATAGCATCGATCTCTTTCATGCCTTGGTCGAAGAAGCAGCCACCAACCGGGGATGCATGTTGGTTCCACACCTCAGTTTCACGAATCAGACTGAGGAATGGGTTTTTCTCTACGAGGTCGGCGCGAATAGTGCCCAGCAAGCAAGCTGGGCGCAGGTCGAAAGCCCGCATACCAACGTCCAACTGCGTCTTGACGCTAAGCTTTTGAGTTTCAGCAAGGTTTTTCACAACGCCGGCTCCAACGAAATTTCCTACGTCCTCGAAGAACTTGTCTCCTCCAACAAAACACAGAGTCGCAAGCATCGATGGGTCATTTGCCCCGGCATCGTGGGACATGGGCAGGACCAAGTCGTTGATGGTGATCTTCTCGTTACTCTTGTACGCTCCCATCCAGCTTCGCTCCGGGAAGCAGCACGTTTCTTCGTTGCCCGCCCCCAGGCAGAGGCCCCTTCTGTTGCTACTGTCCGTCTCAATGAATCCGTTTGGACAACCTCCAAGCGAGCAACCAGTCTCAAAGCAGCGGCGTGGCTTTTGTGGACAGCAAACTTCGTTGTTGCCTCTGAAGAGACCGCAGTCGTGCGAGCTGATTTCCTTCAAGCCGCTTGGGCATCCTCCAGGTTTGCACCCAGTCTCGAAGCACCCAGCTGGTACATTGATGACTGGTGCTGGTGTTGGTTTTGGTGTTGGGACCGGACAGCAAACTTCGTTGTTGCCCTTGAAGAGGCCGCAGTCGTGCGAGCTGATTTCTTTCGAGCCGCTTGGGCATCCTCCAGATTTGCACCCAGTCTGGAAGCACCCAGCTGGTACATTGATGACTGGTGCTCGTGTTGGTTTCGGTGTTGGAACCGGACAGCATGTCTCTCGTCTCGGCTTGAGGAATCCGCAACTCTTGCTCGCGATTTCTTTCGTATTCTTTGGGCACCCACCAATCTTGCAACCGGTATCAAAGCATCCGCCAGCGTCCAGCTCAAGGTCTGATTCAGCCATAAGTTCGTTCCGGATCGAGGCACGAAGCTCCACGCCATTCACGCCCAGCAATGCCAGCACGCTGAGCGCGGCTGTCCCCACCGCGAGCCGCATAGTTCTCTTCTCTCTTGCTGTGGCTTTCTCTTTGTTACTTTGTTATGTTTTTGTTGTTGCTCTCTCGCGTTTGGGGTCTGCTCAATCGAAATCAGCCAAATGAGCCAACCTGTTCAATGTTCTCTTGTGAATGAAGAGAGATCAACAAGCTAGGCTAACAATAGACAATAGTACTTGTAAGGGTCGGTAAAGAGTTTTGGGGGTAGACTAACCTCATATGGCGAAAATAATAGACATTTTTGAAGTGCACTTGCGCAGCAGGGTCATCATGTCACCATACTCATCTTTACTGGCAACAAGCAGACTCTCCATGCTTCCCGATCTTTGAAAGATCCAAGTGAGATGTAGGAAATAAATAGTCTTAACGACAAGCTGAAGGGGATTCGGACTTGATCGGACGATCCGTCTCGCATTGGGGAAGAACATTGCGCTGACTGAGTTGGAGTACTACCATACCGGTACGGTATCGGTATGTGTGACTTTTCAC
Organism: Parietichytrium sp. I65-24A; assembly: GCA_012862575.1. Lineage (NCBI taxonomy): Eukaryota > Bigyra > Thraustochytrida > Thraustochytriidae > Parietichytrium > Parietichytrium sp. I65-24A. Next base: position 292,130 of record BLSF01000019.1, read on the forward strand.
AAGCTTGGTGAAATTATTCCCCCTGCAGTTTCAATTATTCATCTTTGGGTTTCGATTTTTTTTTTCTTTTTCTTTTTTTCTTCTTCTTATTATTATTATTTTGGGGTCCTCACCAGAGTCTTCCTATTCTCTTTCTCTGCACTCACAGGTCAACATATTCCCCCTGCAGTTTCAATTATTTTTTACTCTCACTTCGCTTACTTGAAGTTCGCAATCGCTTATCCGGAGTACTGAATTACCGCAAAGTACACGTGAACGCGAACTAAGATACTTATCGCTCAATTCTTAGGTAGCCAAAGGCAATCGCTCCCTCTTCCAAACTCTTAGGACTCTTTGGCTTTAGCCGTGCAGATCTTGGCTGTCGGCTCGTTTTGACCTAGAGAATTTCTTCGTCAGTACCTATTGACAAGCAGGGGTCTGTTTTCTTTTCTTCTTTTTTTGGGGGTTCTTCACCAGAGTCTTCTTCTTTTCTCTTTATCTGCGCTCACAGTTCAACATTTCTTGTTCTTTGTATGTGTATATTTTTCTTTGCTTGCCTTCTCTTTCCCGTTTCGAATTCAAATTTTAAAATCAAAAGTTTAAATTCTAATTAGCTCAGCTCCGTTCCCATTCTCCACAAATCCGCTTTTGTACCGGTACGGGAAATCAACGAGAGCGACTTGCTCTTCAAGTTCAAAATACTGGTCCAATCTGCATCTCGAACGCCTCCTTTGAGTTTTGCGCATGCCTTCCTTCATCTCTCCCTGTGCACACTGTGCACACTCTTTGCGATCTTCGAAGAGGAGGACGTGTATGTTACAGTTGCAATAGCACGGAATAGAATTAAGCGTAGAGTGGGCTGAAAGGAAATAGCAACTTATTCATCGCGTCACTCGCCTAAGACTTTTCGGGATTCTATTTGCAGAAGTTCAGAACAGAAAAAGATTCTCGAGCTCGGCGCTAGGTCTAGCTAGATACTGTTTTGCCCTGCACGTGGTCGCAGGTGCGCGGATCTTTTAGCGGAATTTGGCTCTTTTGCGATCCGCATCTATCCTGTCTGTGAGTCTGGACCACTGATTCTTTTGTCTTCATGCCAAGTGGCAGTGCTAGTTGATTATGATACCGGCACTGAACTCCCACTTTTAATTTTAGCCTCGTCATTCTACTGGTACAGCATTTTGAGGGCGAGTACTGATGAACGCATGGCGACAACTGCGACAACATGCTCCGAACAATTCTTTTTTCTTTCTTACCTTTAACACCCGGTTTCTGAATTCTGTAAAAACAGTGTGGGATTTACCACGTGGGATTTACCCGGGATTTTTTTAAAACCGAAGAATTTGGGAACCTTGAAAATCTATAGTCTGAGAATTTTGGCAGATTCCGCTCAGCGAGAAACCTCCAAAACCGGTGTCGGGCAGTGTTTCTCGTTCGCGCACGCCGAGAAATGTGGCTACAGACGCTGGAACTAGTCAAACGCAATAGAAATTTTTACTGTTTAGATGCTGAAATGCTTTTTTTCTGGTCTTTTGCAGAGCCTGTTTCATGTTGTCGAACTTCAAGACGAGTTTTCCTTGAGACGGTCACTTCCTCTTCACTTTCGCCCAATGACAACTGAAAGCGACAAGTAAAGAGTTCAAGAGCAGGTTACGAGGTGATCGTGGTTTTCTATGCGCCGGCAACCTCGAGTTCCTTGTGCTCGTCGATGAGATCTTGCAATGCCTGCATGGTTTGTCCCCGAATGTCATTATCCCGGCAACTGTACCGACCAGGATATCTCTCTCAAAGATTCTGGAGCAATTTTTACGGCCCCATCTTGAAGGTCTTGTCCGCCACGCCGACCCCAAAGAGTTTCTGGATGTCCTTCGTGTATGCACTTCTGTAACGAGATCAGTTTTGAGCAGCATCTGTCGCGAACGCCTTCGAAGCCTTCTTCGTAAGCCCTCTCCACGTCCAATCTGAATCGGTTCTTTTCGATAGCTGCTGTGCTCAGCAGTTTAGCTTCTCGAGCTTTGGCACGTTTCTCGTCGACAGTCTCCTTGTTTTTGCTTTCTTTGGGCCTGCCGTGCTTCCGTGTGGCTTTGCGCGAAATTGCAACACCATCACATTCACACTCATGAATAGGGCAGGCGCCACAATCGCATCGCTTCCGCTTGCAACAACGCCCAGGGTCAAGTTGTGTTGTCTGTAAGCCAATCCCACCATCCTCGCTCCCTTCCGTTGTCTTTACAAACCTTGGCAGGCTCCTGGCGTTCACGCTCGAGCTCTTGGCGCCCAATGCGCCACATCACAAAAACCTCTGTATCTTCTCTCAGATGCAAGGAAATTCATCAAAAAAAGCTTCGTTTCATTCCCGTCCAAGTCCTCTACAAAGGAAGTCGTCTTGGAGTGACTTTCCCTTCGTACCCAAATTGGTGTACGCCTCAATTTTCCGGGTGGTAAGGAGGAAGGTCATGTATGTTTTTACAGAAACTGGGTGTTTTTAAAAAAATTGAGTCCACATGTGGGCGAAAATTCCCCATGCTCTCTTGGTTCCTATGGTGAGATATGTCCATGGAGGTTTTGGCCCTGAAGCTGAACGCTTCTTTGACTTTGCGTGTTGGTTGAGCCAGCGAGTAGTCTACGGAAGTGCTTTTCGTAGGAGGCTTGTCTCGGTGGAGACGAAGCAAATTGACTTGTGTATCATTGGTGATCAGGTCCGTGAGTCGTGGTGACTCACTTGCGTTATTCATTAACTGGTAGCGGCGTCAAAGATGAACTCAAGCATCACGGTCGCGTAAATCCCTCCTTAGAAATCTCCTATATGAAACAAACCGTTGCATGTGTTCACATCAAGGCTTCCATTGACGGTATCATCAAAAGCGCTAAAAAGAAGTCACTGCGGTGCAATGGCTCCATGTGGGCTACTCCCGTAGATGGTTATACTCGCGCGATGGATGTTTCACTGACATCCATCATTTGCCTACAGGCTTGCACATGGCGGCTGCGCCACTTGTGCTTGCTTGACGGGCTCTTAGAGCAGTCTCTCTATCGATAAATTTTCAAGCCAATTTTTTCATTCTACTGCTTTGCACATCGCGTTCTACGGAGAGGTATAGAGCTGCCCTAAGGCAGTTCTATCCGATCCTCCCGTTATGCGATTGATTACGCCTGCTGAAGTCATGGGGCTACTCAAGAGCCTATTCAGACGCAACTCTCACGGACGAAGAAGACCGCCAAAGGCTGGCGCACTTTGGCTATCTTTGGCTTCTTTGGCATGTGAAAAACCAAAGAAACAAACTTCCATGCTGGTCCCCCGAGCATTGCTAGATAACATAGGTTAGATGCTGGCCATACCCTTGTTCAAGTTTTTCGTACAACTGGTCTCGTGTTTGGCATGGCAAGTTTTTCCACGAGTTGCCAGATCATCTGGTAAAGGCTTCTTATCGATTTTCATCGTCCATTCAACTCAGCAGTTCGTCAAGCTCATCGAGCTTATGCTCGAAGCCCAAATCGAAAATTTCCATCGCTTCTTCTCTTTGTTTTTCACTTTCTACGTTGAGAGTCTACCGTACAGTATGTTCTCCGCATTAAATTTTTAATTTTCTACAAATAAAAAATTGCCGGTACTTGCGCGAAGCCTACGAAAAGGAAGTGGAGCTTGGCAAGGTCGCCAAGGCCTAAAGCCCCTTGCTAAAGGCGAGAATTTGTAAAAATTAACGTTAAAGTCCGCAACACACATATTCACGGGAAGTATCGATGCCCCCACAGCCGCCTTCCATTCGCCCTTCCTTCTTAGTCGTCTTCTGAGCAATCCGTCCACCAAATCATCCCTGACATGCCTTCTTTATCTCAATAAATCACTCAGCTTTTCACTCATTCTTCATGTTCATGTTCATGTTCATGTGTTCGTGTTCGTGTTCATGTTCATGTTCATGTGTTCGTGTTCATGTTCGTGTTCATGTTCATTGTTGGAAAAGCAAAACGAATTGGCCATTGCACTTAGCGTCCTCTCCTATGCCCGCCTACTCTCTCATCCATCTCCCGGATCCACCCCTTCAACTTCCGCTCTGATATAATAGTCCTCGCAGATCCTCTCCTCCACCCACAGCATCCCACAGCGTGAACCTCAAAACACGGCGCACCGCGAGTACCCCATCGCGTACGTATTATATATTTATCTCTATCACTCTCACCCAGCCAGCGTCCTCGCGGACCGCGCTCCACCGAGGCTTGGGAGGAATGCGCGAGCGCGGGGAGGTGTGCGCGGCGCGGCTGGCGCGACAACACGACGGCTCGGAAGGTGTCCGCGCGACCGCGCCCAATGCGCCGAGCGTGCAAAGGGTCCAAAGGGTCCGCGGGGACCGTCTGCTGGATGCGGTGGCGCTGGAAGCCATGCACGCGGGTGGCGCAGTGTCGGCGCTGGAAGCCGTGGCCGCGCTCCCCGCCCACGTGCGAGCCCTCCTCCCGCCGAGCCGCGCTCTGCGCGCGGAGGTAGAGCGCGCAGGGCGGCAGAGCGGGCTGCTGATCGTGCAGCACTTGGTTGTTCACGCGCGTACCGCGCGGCGCGAGCGCGGACACGGTACAGCGGACGCTGCTCTGCAGCGCGACGTGGAGCTCGCCATCGCAAGGGACTTTGGCGTACGCACTGTGCAACGGACGAAGGTGGTTGAGAAAGTGGTGGCGGAGCTGGTGAAGGCGGGAGGCGTGCTGCCGTCGCTGAATGTGGCAAACAAGCTGACGGAGGAAGACCGCGCGGGGCTGACGGGGAACAAGCCGGTGAGGGCGGTGGTGGCGGCTGCCGGCGGGGAGCTACTGTGCGTGGAGCACTTGCTCGTGCACGCGCCAACGGTGCGCGAGAAAGGGGCAGCGGTAAAGCTGGCGCCGGCGCTGCAGAATAACGGAGAACTGGCACAGGCGGTGATCAACGCAGTGAAGGCGGCGGCACCCTCCGCCGCCCGTGTCGCCGCGGCCGCCGAAGGTGAGAGGTTTGTGGGTGTTTTGATCAGGCTGAATAGTTACAATTGGCTGATAGAGCTTGCGCAGGACACCCCGGCCTTTCCGGCAAAAACGGTTTTCGCGGCACAGGCGTTGCTAAGACACTTTGAGTCCACGAATTATGCCAAGGTAGGCGACTTGGTGGAGTTTACTGTCCTGCCTTCGAGCACTGCTGAAAACGCCTCCACACGCTGGGCTACGGACGTGACGCTTATCAAATCACAGCGCTCGAGCGTGACGGGCCTTTCTGCCCAAGATTGGAAGAGTCTTATGGTCGCAGTGATTCAAATCGTAAAGGGTGCTTACGGGGCCATTCCCTCATCTACATTGCTGGATCGACTGAGCCCAGAGTTGAGATCTTTGCTTCCTCCGGTGAAACCGATTAAATCTCTTGCGGCTCATTCAAACGGCAAACTTATCTGCGTCAAGCATATGATCGTTCATGTAGGACGATTTCAAAACTCTCTGAGGCGCAATATTGACCTCTTCAATGGCAATAAGGAGCTTGAGAATGCTGTACTGGAAGCAATTCGAGTTGCCGCTGCACCTTCACCTTCCAAGCTGTTTGGAACGCTGTGTACTATCACAGCAACAGGCAAATGCTTCATTCGAGAAGATTCGCAGCCAGAGGACTGCCCGCGAACTGAGTTATATTTCGTTGGTGCCAACGCCACGCACTTTTTCGAAGCGCATTTGGCAAAGGTAGGCGACCGAGTAAGTTTTGAGCATGCCGCTAATATACCTCGCAACCCAAACCCCGTTGCTACAAACGTAGTCATTCACCACCAGCCTCATCTACCCCCGTCGTCATCTACCATGGGCTTGGATCAGGGAGTGGTGCCGCAAGAGGGGTCCAGCAAGAGAAGTGAGCTGGTGTCTACGATCATACAATTGGCCAAGGAAGCGGATGGAATGCTCGTATCTGGGTCAGTGTACTCCATGCTTTCGCCAAGCCTGCAGGTCCAGCTTCCGTCCGTTAAACCGATGAAAACCGTTGCAGACGCCTCCGGTGGCGAGCTTGTTTGCGTGCAGCATCTCATAGTTCACATACCGACAACAACTCGGACGCTGGCGAACAGCGGCGGTCTTGCGTACTTAAAAGAAAAGCTGGGTAGAGATAACCTTGCACTGATTTTCCGCGAAATCAAGAAAAGCGACCAGCTCTCATCACAGCCCTTGCAAGGGACTATTTGGCATATAAAACGGGGCAAATGCCTGATCAAGGAGGACTCACAGCCGGAAAATTGTCCTGAGACGGAGTTGTACTATTCGTCGATGAAGTCGACGCATTTCGTAGGGGGAGATCGAGCAAAAGTTGGAGATCGTGTAGAGTTTAGATTTGCCCCGAATGTGCCTCGGAGCCCGAATCCCGTCGCAACCGAGGTGGTCCTGCAAGGTTTACAAGAAAAGAATGTAGGGTCCTCAGCAGTACCAATGGCGGTCACATCGGCTGTTATTGAGTTAGTAAAATCAGCGGGTGGTGTCATCCCGTCAGGGTCTGTGCCTCCACTACTCGCTCCCGAGTTACGATCGATGCTTCCTGCGATGAAGCCCATGAAAGCGGTTGCAAGCTGTTCAAACGGGGAACTCGTCTGCGTTAGGCATCTCATGGTTCATGTTGGAACGTTTCCAGTGGCAGCCGCCGGTCATAGCGTTGGCGAATCAGAAATTATCGCCAGCATATACGGCAGTGGCGGCGTTTCTGACCAAGTGTCTGAAACGTCGCAGGGTGTTTCCCAAAGCGGACGACGAAGGCTGATGGGTACTGTTTGTATTGTGAATGGCAAAAAGTGCTTCATTCGGGAAGACTCGCAGGCTGAAGACTGTCCAACGGTGGAACTTTACTTCGCGACCATGTCGAAGAACTTTGTTAATTCAGTCTTCCCAAGGGTTGGGGATCGCGTGGAATTTGAACATTTGGACTTCTTGCAAAACTCACCAAATCCTCATGCAACAAATATCGTGATTTGCAATCATCCTTCGAATCATTCGGCGGCGTCTCTTGCCCCTTTCGAGACGCTTCGCGTGCCTGACAACGTTGTATCTGCTGTTATCGACTTGGTTCGTTCGGCTGGAGGCATGATGCCATCTGGTGTAGTCATTCACAACCTTGCCCCAGATCTTAGGAACGAGGTTCCGGATTGGAAACCGGTCAAGTCCATCGTGAGCAGCTCAGATGGACAGCTTTTCTGTGTACAGCATTTGATACTACATCGTGACGAAATAGCTCGACGTTCCAAAAACGACGTGCATGTGTTGTGCAGAATTCTAGAGGGTCGACTTGATCTTGCAGAGGAAATTATGGTTATGTTGAGCGAAGACGGCGATGTAAAGGAAAATGAGAATGCGTGTAAAAGGGCGAGTGCAGACACGTTGCAAGATCCCCTGGGAGTTGCTTCTGATGATGGTGACGGACCTTTTACATCATCGGCACTCGATCCGGTTATTCTTGAGGTCGTAGAAATCGTCAGGTCAGCAGGAGGAGCACTGCCCTCCAGGTGTGTTCCTACTCAGCTCACAGCTAGCTCGCGTGCTCTCTTGCCCCAGGAAAACCCTATGGAATTTATCGCAAACGAGTCGCAGGGTGAACTCTTATGTGTAGAGTATCTCCTCGTTCACCCAGTAACGTTCTTGTCAAAGCTTGGGCAGAGTCGAATGGATCTGCCGCAAGATGGTATTGTAGCGAATATTATGGCAGCGATAGAAAATTCCAACATGGAAAGGCTTCACGGCACTCTCTCCATGATATACGGCGGAAGGTGTTTCATCAGAGAAGACTCACAACCACAAGATTGTGATCAGAGAGATATGTATTACGTTCCGGCTGAATCGAGTCAATTTCGCGATTCGGATATCGCCAAGGTCGGCGATCGGGTGGAGTTTGAACATGCAAGCCACATTCCGCGGAACCCGAACCCTGTTGCGATGAATGTTGTTCTCGTAAAAGATGCGATGTCAATGTCATCATCTGCATCTACTGCGTCAAGTAATTCCTTCCGAAGTCGTTATACAAACAATACATTTGCGCATTAATGCAGACTGGCGGCAGCAAGTGATGAATCCACCACAAAATTCTTCTGAGTTTTTAAAGCTCTGCTGCTGAGCTCGCTGGGTCGAGACCTGTTCACTGATTGATGAACGGACAGATTCATTTGCTTGAGTCTCCCACTGCCACATATAGTCGTAATGGTCCAGTAGTATGCTTGGTTAGCTACTGCTAGATCTGGATATGAAGTTTCTTCATCTGACAGTGAATCCTGAACTCGTGAAATGATAATATCTATGTACTGGCACGATCGTTCCGTTCCAAATCGAAACTTGCAGAGCTCAGAATTTCGCTGTCGGAATGGCTCCTGGCGAGATTCATTGCGCACTCCCAGCACAACCCAGAAATTTCACCACAAAGCCTAGCTAGCTTTAAGATACTCTACCCATTCTCTATCTATCTATCTATGGGTATCTATGGTGCAATTTCGTGAAGATCCAAGAGTCTCGCATAGTCTCACTAGTCTCACACTGCAGAAGAGTAGAACACTTGAAGATCACAAAAGATACGAAAGACACTGCGAGACCATCACCATCACCATCACCGTGCCAATCTCAGCGCTGCGGCACGGCTGGAAAGGAGGAAGGCAAGAAAGAGAAAGGAAGAAAAGAAGAAAGATGGCGACCAAGGTTTGCGTGACAGGAGGAAGCGGGTTTCTGGGGTCGTGGTGCGTCAAGGAGGCTCTGGACCAAGGATTCTCGGTGACGACGACGACGAGGGACCCGGCCAAGGCAGAGTTCTTGAAGAAGATTGAAGGAGCCGACGAGAGGCTCAAGATTGTGCCGGACTGCGACCTGCTCAAGCCCGGAACGTTCGACGAGGCCATCGAGGGCTGCGAAGTGGTCATTCACACTGCGTCGCCATTCTTCAGGTGCGATGACTCGGATCAAGGGATGGACAAGCTTGTGCACCCAGCCGTAAAGGGCACTGAAAATGTACTTGCGGCTTGCAAAAAGTTTGGCGTCAAGAAGGTCATCCTCACCTCGAGCACTGCAGCTATCTTTGTTGTGTACGGTGCCAAGGACGCCGACTATATTTTTTCAGAGGCAGACTGGTCCGACGAGCAGCTTCTAGAGGAGAAGAAAAACTTTTATTGCCTTTCCAAGGTCCGGGCAGAGAAGAGAGCCTGGGAGCTGGCCAAGGAAGAGGGCTGCCCATTCAAATTGGCCGTGATGAATCCAACGCTGATTGCAGGGCCAATGTTGGAGGGGCAATCACACTTCAACACCAGCTGCAGCAACATCCTCAACTTTTTCTTCCAGGAAAAGATCCAGCAATCGAGTGTTCATCTTGTCGATGTCCGCGACTGCGCGAGGGCGCACGTGTATGCAGCGAAAATGCCCGAAGAGTGGAACGGTTGGGGCGAACGCTTTCAGCTCATTGGGGCTTCCATCTCTCAAAAGGAGGCAATCGAATCTCTGCGAGAGTCAGAAAAAATTCCTGAGGAGTGGAAGTCCAAGCTGCCTACAGAGCTCTCAGATAGCTTGCCACCAGCAGTCATCGGCGCTCCGCCACCGAACGTTACAAAATTCGACACAAGCCGCTCCACCCAGGAGCCTTCCAAGGACAAGATTGGGCTCGGGCTGCTCTCCTACATCCCCTTGCAGGATATGCTCGTGAGTACCGTGGAATCCTCACTCAAAAATGGCTTTGACTCCATGGAGCACTACACGTTGGATAAATAAGAAACTTGGCCTCGATATTATTTATGTGCACTCACGCGTAATTAAGTTTAACCTTTTTCTCACAGTCTCACCAATTGCTTGTCCGTGCGTGCGATGACTGATGACTCTGCTGCCTTTGCTCCTCTCCTCTCTTTTCTCTAGACTGGAGCTAGAGACCGTCCAATCGGCCTCCTTCGTCATCGGTCTCTTTGCGTTGCATCCCATCCACTCAGAGGCTCATCGAAACTGTTCGCCATGAACCAGACATAACTTGCTGACAGCTCTGTCAGCGTCGATCTCTGTCTCCTGTAACTCACAGTCAGGTCAATGTCTTTGAGTCATGTGGGTACTAGAGTAGGTAGCGTATTAATGTATTTGTCCATCTGTGGTGATGCGATCCATTCGGGCGCATCACATACAAACCATAAGCCTCGTGGCAGCATGACTTACGCAATCGCTGAGCGAGAGTACTATTTTGGACTGACGAAAGAAGAGCGAATGCAAACATAGGGCAACCAACATAGGGCAACCAAAGAAACTGAAGCAAGAGAAAGAAGAGGGCCCAAGTTGGCGCAGAGAGAGGGTGGTGAAGTGATAGACTGATAGAGTGATATATTGGCACAGTGCGCGAGCGGGAAGACACGTTGCAGGCGAGATGCGGCTGCGGACGGTGACGCGGCGAGACCTGGAGGAGTTCAAATGGAAGTGGAGCCGGCCTGACCTGCTGGTGCTGTCGGTGAACGGTGCACTGCTGGGGTTTATTCTCGTGCTGTTCAGGGAGCCGCTCGACACGGAGGCGTATCACCGGCTGCTGGTGTTGGCGATCATTGCGGTTCTGTATAGCCACTCGCCGCACCAGGAGGCAAGGGTCGCAGCTGTGAGGCAGATTAAGGACGCCTTGGTTCAGTTCGTGGAGGTGGAGCAGAAGACATACGACAGAGCGAGAAGGTACCGCAATCAGCTTGCCCAGGAAATCAATGACTTGCAGCAGGAGATTGACGCACACCGGGGATTCATTTACAGATGGACCACCTTCTTGAGAAGGGAAAAGATCGTCAGGGATATATCATCGCTAGAGGCGTTCGCGATCCGGACCTCGAGCGTGCTCGGCGATGTTTTGAGCCCCAATCTGGCCGACCATATCATTCGAACGCGAGGTTTTGGGCCAGTGGTCTTTGTCTGTCTGCCTCGCAACGCGGTGACCGCATATGATTTCTTGTACCCAAAGGACCATGTTGTGTATGGCGTTTACGTCTTTGGGCACCTGCTCACTAGGTTTCATGCAGCCACCACGTTACTCAAAGTATTCCCACAGGTCCTTGAGTCTGACCGCGTGGCTTCCATGCGCCAAGATGCCTATCGCCTTCGAACCATGGTCAATCAGAAGGAGCATGAGCTTCACCACTGTATCAAGTTGAAGTACGGTCTCGTCCTGAATACTTGAACTCTCTTCGCGCACAACAACTTACGATGTTCCATAGATACACACAAAAACTCATTTGTTCATTTTATATCATTTTTGTTAACAAAATGAAAGGGCCGATGGTCAGGTTGCGCATGGGAACAATGAAATAAAGGATTTAACGGTGTTCTCGAGAGGACTCTGTTTCCAGGTTGCAGTACAGATGAGAGACGTTCGAGGGCTCAGACACGTGAAAAGAAAGGGCGGCAACGCAGGTTTCCAAGAACGCCATTCGAACAAGCGGCGACTGCTGCTTTATGTAAAGAAGCGCGCTGGGGTCATAGGAACTGATGATCCCGATGCCTCCTCACCCAAGCCCTCGATTCGTCCTCGAATGGAGTGGCAGCAAAGTGAAACACGGCCGGAGCTTAGCCGCTTTGCGCGCTCTGTTGCCTTCTTAACAACAGGCTCCTTGGCGGAAGCAGCACAACTTCTTTGCCCAGTTCATGGAGCTTTCTGGCAAGCTTTTTATTCGCGGTTAGGGTGAATTGAACGGCTTGAAGACCAGCCGCGCGAGTAACAGCGTCGTCCAGCGCTTCATCTGCGGCGCGCTGCACTGCAGGCTCTTCCACCATCAATTTAGTCGCCATTGCGCGCTCGCACTCAGTTCTGGATCCCGTTTTGAGCACAATCTCCCTCGCGCGAGCCACCACTATCTGCGCGGCAAACAGCGAATCCACTCTCTGCAACGCCGCTCTCACAATCTCCCCAGTCCTCTCACTCGCGCGCACCTCCGCGCACACTTGCTGCCTCAGTGCAGAGTGCAACTGCATCGTCTCGCCGTCCCCATCGCGGTCCCCATCGTCTCCCAGCCGCTCCAGCTCCTCCCGCGGCGCGTGCGACGTGTCGCTAACGATTGCCACCAACGCTGACACATCCGCGTTCGCGAGAGCCTGCGCCTGTGCTTCAAACGCGCATTCTCCCCGTGGGAACAGCTCTTCTTCGCGCGCCATTCCCCATTCCCCATCCCCCATTTCCCCATTTCCCCATTCCCAGATTCTCTCTAGCTCTACTTTGCGTGGGTCTGGTCTGCGCTCCGGCGTCGGAAGGTTCGGGAGCTTCGGATGCGCGCATGGAGAGGATGGAGAGGATGGAGAGGATGGAGAGGATGGAGAGGACGGAATCAGGGCGCGGTTTTGGCGCGATGAGGGGTCCGTGGGTGAGGTTGGTGTGCGCGGCACTGGCGGTGCGACTGGTGTGCGCGACGGGCAAGAGCAAGGTGCTGCGCGCGAAAGTGAAAGGCACGCTGGAGCACTCGGCGCAGGCGTTCACGGAAGGGCTGGTGTTCAGGGAGGCGGACGGCGTGATGCTGGAGAGCACGGGGCTGAACGGCAAGTCCGTGATAGCGGAGAAGGTGGTGGACGTGGAAGCTGGCACAGTGACGAGCGGCAGGTCGTTCACAATGCCAAAGGAGCACTTTGGGGAGGGGATCACCGTGTTTGACAACGCGCTGCTGTCGCTCACGTGGAAGTCGGGAAAGGTGTACTTGCTTGACCCGGAGACGCTCGAGCTGCGCGAGAATATTGACCTGGACGAGGGCATGAAGGAAGGCTGGGGTTTGACCGCATCCAACCAAAGGAAATCGCTCGTGGCAAGCGACGGGTCGGCCGTGCTGCATTTCCTGCAGCGGAATTCTGATCGTCTGGAGATATTCGACCACGTCTCGGTTCGAGACTGCCAGCGCGGCATGCCGTACGTGGTTGGCATGAACGAGCTGGAGCTTGTCCCACGACATCTCACAAACCCTGAGCAGGTCAAAATGCACAGCTTTCGTGGTGCGCCTGGTGCAGAGGAAGTTGAGAGGAGAAACCCTTCGGCGCGGAATGGCTCCGACGATCTGGTATGGGCCAATATTATCACGACAACTTGCGTGGCAGCAATTGATCCCGGCACAGGCGAGGTGCAAGCGTGGGTCCTTATGGATGGGATATACGACAATTGGGACAGGTACAACAAGGTACCGAACGGAATAGCTTTCCGCGCGAGCGACGAAACTCTCTGGCTCACCGGCAAAGACTGGACCAAGCTTTTCTTGGTCGAGCTCGTTGAACATGAAGACCCTGATGTGAATATTGCCCAACACTGTAAATCCAGCTGGCACTTGTCTTATAATTCAGACAAGGTGGTTGGCAGGGATCCGAACCCATGTACTTAGCCAAGTTCCAGCGGGGGTCCGATTTCGCGTCGTTGCATGATTGCAGCGATCCTTTCGTGTGGCCCCGTTTTAGAAGGGCAAAAATTTAGTATAGATTTCAAACTCGAGGAGAAGGAAAAAATTGTCTTATTAGTCCGATCAGTAAATTAAAAGAGCGCAAAAACATGCAAGAGCGAAGGAGGCAATTCACAAACGATAGATGAGGGCCGACTACTTTGTAAAGCTACCCCATCCACCGCCACCGCCACCGCCACTGCCACTGCCACTGCCAGACCCACTCGCAGGTTTGTTGGCGCTTTCATTCGTTGCCGCGGAAGCGAAACTGCCCCACCCACTTGACTTTGCTTGCTGAGGCTGGGGCGGTTGAGGAGCAGATGGCTGAGGCGGCATTGGAGGCGCTGGCGCACCAGGCGCAAAGGAGTCGTTCGGTCTCGGAGGAAATGACGGGGGTGGTCCACGGGGTTGAAAGTTGCTTCCGCGAGGCACGCCTCGCATCGGCGCCGGTGGAGGACCTGGAGGACCAGGTGGCGCTGCCGGTGGCGGAGGCATTGGTGGTCGCGGTGGATATTGCGGTCCGTCGTGAGGACGCGGTGGCATTGGCGGCATACCATGTGGAGGTGGCCCGCCCATGGGAGGGGGCCCGCCGAGTGGAGGTGGTCCAGCTCCAGTGGGTGGCATTCCAAATGGCGGCGGTCCGCTGCCAACAGGAGGTTGCAGCCTCGGCTGCTTTGAATCCGCCCCGTTGTTCAAAGAGTCCAGTGGCCTCTTCCTGTCATTGTTGTTACTTCCCAAGTTGACGATGTCTTCAGGAGGGCCGCCTCCACGGCCAGGTTTAAAAATCGTCCGGAAGAGCTCTTTCACATCCGGCTCGCCAGGTCGGCCCCCGTGGCTTTCCCTACCCCCAGCGCCGTTGCCGCGGTCCCAGCGTCCGCCAGCGTCTCTGCTGTCACGTCCGCCAGGCCCTCTTGTGTCGCGATCGCGGTATCTGTCACGATCAAAGTCCCGATCCTGGTCACGACGGTCGCGGTCGCGGTCACGGCCGCGATGAGTATCTCTGTCTCTGTCTCTGTCCCTGTCTCTGCGGTCGCGGTCCCGAGGGTCCCAATCGCGGTCTCGCTGCCTGTCCCTCTCCCTGTCTCTGTCTCTGTCCCTGTCGGCCAAGCGGTGATCGTCCCTGGCGTCCCCATCATGCGCTCTCGCCATGCCGGGTGGCGGCGGTTTAGCCACGGCCGCGGCCACAGCTGCTGCAGTCTGCTGCTGAGCGCAATTTGCAGCTCGCGTCCACTCATCGATCTTGGCCTCCTCGAAGATCCTGTGCTTGCGCCACCGCGCCAGCACCTTGACGACCTGCTCCTTCTCCTTGCTCGACGCCACGTAAAACCTCTCCATCACGCCGCGCATCTTGGCCGCCAGCATCTCTGCCAAGTACCTCCGTCCGCCCTTGCGCTCCTTGCGCTCGAGGTCCAGCACCGCGCCCAGCACGTACAGCGCGGTCAGCTTGCCGTCCTCGCCCATTTCCCCAACAAAGTCCGCCAGCCGCTGCGCCACGTCCTCGCAGTGCCCACCAGAAAGCTTCACCGCGGCCGCGGCCGCAGCCTCCACCTTGGACTTGCTCGCCGCGCTTGCCCCGGACCGCAGCAGCTTGGCCAGCGCCAGGTCCAGCTTCTCCAGCCGCGCCATCTCGCTGCGTCCACTCACTCACTCACTCACGCACGCACTCACTCACGCACTCACGCACTCTCTCAGCCGCGCACTCGGCCGCCGACCTTCTCTCCCGCAACGTGCGCAAAACAAGGAGCGTCGCCTAACGCCAAGATGTGCGTCTGCAGCTACGACAATTGACAACTGACGACTGACAACTGACAACTGACAACTGACAACGCGAGCGAATTCCTTCCTGCTCGCCGGTGCGCGCACGTTCCAAGGCTCCAAAATACCCCTCTGCCCGTCGCGGCTTCCTGCGCTGTTCTTAGTCTCGCTGTTCCGCGGACTGAGAAGGGGGGTACTCAGCACGCAAGGTCAGTCAGTATCTTCGCAGTCAGCGGAGCTGTTGTTGGAACAAAGTCCGCGGACGGAGAGGACTTTTAAAGAATGCAGAGGGGTAGAGAAAGGGAAGGAACAACGGCACTTGGTGCGCGGGCGGCCAAGTGTGGCTCGGGTCGCGGGGGAAGGTGCGCACTTTGATATGGAGAGAGATGGGTCGAGAGTATGGAAAAATGTTTATTGGTCAGGGGGGGAATGCGCACTGTCAAGGGCGGGCGCAGGTGGAGCACGTGAGCTCCTCGTTGAAGACCGGGTGCTCCATTTCGCGCTCGCCGCAAACAACGCACTTGAAACAGGCCTTGTGAAACTTCTTGTTCTGACTGATGACGTACATCTCGCCATGGATGAGCGGGGCGTCACACGCTGCGCAGAATAGGTCCATGACCTTGTTGTAGTCCTCCACGCAGTAGATTTTATCTTCGTGCACGAGAAACTGGCCGCCAAGGCTAGCGATGGTCCGCTCGCACACCTGGCAAGTGAAACAGTCTCGATGAAAAATGGCGTTGTCTCCTGGCTCACCCATGTTGACTTGCACCGCCTCGTTAACGGCAACTTTATCGTGGCAGCGAACGCACTCGTGCTTGGTGCCATGCCGGGCGCAGTACAAGGCACCGTCCTCTCCTCGGACAAAGTCAGAGCTGACGATTTCGCTCATTGATTCGTCGAGCTCCGCTAGACTCTTGTCGCACGTTGTGCACTTGAAGCAATCCAAATGGATGACTTCCGAGTTTGTCTTTATCAGGTGATCGTACTTGTCGGCTGTTTCTCCACACACGGCGCACTTTCTGTGAAAGAGTTTCTCGTAAGACTTTTGGCACAACATCTTGTCGTTCACCATGAAAATTTGCGAGGTAATAAGGTCTCCACAATCGCTACAGCGAGTACAGTCTTTGTGGTAAAGGTCGTCCACAGCCTGGAAGGCATCGGCTTCCCGGAGGATGTCCCTCTTACAAGCCTTGCAAACTCCGTATGCATTGTGGACGACTGGGGCAGGAGGGGCCTCTCGAGCCATCGCACTGAGCGCACCTTTGAGAGACTGCAGCGCCCTGCGAAGCAGACCGTCTTCTCCCTCGGGCACATCACTGCTTGGGTTCTCTGTCGAGGGTGAACGTGTTTTGGTCTCTGCTTCAGACCCGTCTGCGCTCGATCGGCTGCTCTGAGAGGTGCCAGAGTCGCGCTTCTTTCTTTCTATTGACTTGCGCGAAATGGAAAACCTGCTTGACAGACGTTTTGCACTGGCGCGCTTTTCCGGAGACGCGCCTTGCTGCGTGCTCTTTTCCTCAACATCCTCAGAGTCGCTTTCTCGTGGCTGTAGTCGGTCAGAGTCTGCGGCACTCTGGGTCGATTCTCTGCGAGGGCCTGGCGGTGGGAGCGGCTCAGTTTGACTCACGATTGATGCAGACCGGCTATCCGGTGGGGGTGGGATCGCGCTGAACGTGCTCATTGCAGAGTAACGGCTCGTGTCGGATGGTGGGGGAGGAGGAATTGCGCTAAACGTACTCATCCCAGAATACCGGCTCGAGTCTGGGGGCGGCGGGATCGCGCTGAAGGTGCTCATGGTAGAGTATCGGCCGCTGTCTGGTGGTGGAGGAACCCAGGAATCTCGAAGGTCATCGGGAGGCGGAGGGATGTCGCTCATGTGAGACACCTCGCCAGTCCATCTCGCACTGACGGAAGGAGGATTTACGCTATTGATGGCTCCGCCACCATGTGTGCTTGTCCCGCCATGCATTCTGAATGTAGAAAACGCAGCAACCGTCACCTTTGGAAGGAGGTCATAATGACCGTGAACATTTGCCTTGAGGTGCTTTTTCAGCTGCCTGTTCCTCGATCGTGTCACGATCATTGAGCGCGAATTTTGAAACTGGCCAGGGATTTGATTGAAATCCTCCAGAAATAATCGCTGATCGAGCTCTACGGTATTCTCAATGACATCTTCACCAAAATCCCCAAACATAAATACGTGCGGGTGCTTTTCTGGCTCGACCCTCGCGAGAATCTCGTTTAGCTCCCCGATGCAATTCATCTTGACACATATTAATAAGAAGTGAGACTCGTAAAACGAAAATCGCATTGACACCGCGCCACCGTTGGCGTCCATTGGTTTGAGAGTCTTTTGATTCTCTGCAGTGCTCAGGGTGATCGAATCTGAATGCATGAGATATGGGAGCGCAGAGAGTCTCCTGTCCCTCACACAGTCTACCCTTGTCATGCTCAAGTTTCCCTCTGACACAAGATGCTCTCTTGCAAGGACCACCAAGGCTAGGCAGGTTTTGAGTGAAACCTCTCCCGTCATCAGGTGGGAAAACTCCTTGTACTTGCCAAAGTCTTGCAGAAAATCCTGGCACATCTCTGTAACCTCCGTCACGGAGGTGCAGTTCTGCAAGCCGATTACATAGACGTCAAATCCTCGCGGCAGGAGGCTATTCGCATCCTTGAGTTCCGAGAGCGTCTTGCCCCGCAGGTCCCATGAACACACAAAGAACGAAGCATCCATTTCCTTGCTCGCCAGCGAGCTCTTTAACGGCGGAGGCACGGTCACATTCTGCACCTTTGTCTTGAGCACTTGCCCCGTCGTGCCATTGAAAACATTTTTCGTCCGCTGACTCAGCGACGTTCGACGTATATTAAACATCCCGCTTCACCGATTGCCCACTCCAGGACGGACGCCGAAGCTGCCTCGAATCGTGCGCCTCGCTAACTGCGCCGGATCCAATCCCCTCCGCGCCTCCAATCTCCACAGTCCTTGCGTTCGCGCTCGCTCGCTCGCCAAAGTGCTTCGCTTCCGACAACAGCGGTCACTCGCGCACTCGCAGTCCGTCAGATACACTATTTCGGACCAAGCTGACCAGACCAACTACCCCTCCCTGCAACGAACAATGCTCTCCTACGAAACACCAATTTTCAACTATCATGTAAATAGTCTCTCTTTCGCGCTCTCTCTTTCGCTCTCTCTTTCGCTCGCACAGCTCCAAAACTCACAGTCAGTTTTTCAGTTTTCACTGTTTTTGTAGTTTTTGTACTGATCGAAATTGAATGAGTGAGCGAGCACTGTAGAGTTCTCTCCTAGCAGCGCTAGCCCCAAGGGCGAAAGAGTGCTTCGCTAGTTCGATTATGTATAAAAGTTAGAGCGAGAGAGAGAAAGAGGGTCTCAGCGTTAGTGTTTGGAATAGTCAAGGTTAGGATCACAAGGTGTGCAGTAAGCAAGTTGGTTGGAGCAATGTAGAAGAAAAATGCGACGAGATGAGCGCGCAAGCTGAAATTGGGATATATATTCGACTCAGGAGCCTGGGCTGGCGTTGATGGCTCTGACAGTGAGCCACGTACAGTGTGCGCACAGTATCATGCCGCTCTTTCCGTTGACCTCGAATGGAGCGGGCGGTTTCGCCAACTCAAAAATCGTAGGCACGGGGCTTGCAATGAACATAAGCACCCTGCTAAGATGCGGCGAAATGAGCGAGGGATGGCGGTGCACACCTGAGTAACGTAAGCAGTATTAGTAAATTCGGTAAGCGTGGAGTAAGGAAGGAATTTGGAAGGCGTTGAAACTCAAAAAGTGCGAGCTGATTGAGACAGGGGAATCGATCTTCAGAAGATTGGCTCGCCCAACACCCGCTTTACCGGGAGAGGGCGTTTCACCCTCGGTAGCGCCTACACACCGGTGTTTCCAAGTAGAGCATTTCTAGATTGGCCCAGAAGGAGCCATTTTGGTGTTGATTCGTCACCGGTATCCTTTGCGAGCCAAGCTGAAGAGGCTTCGTGCTAGATTTTTGAGGGGGGGATTCATCATGTTCTTGAGAGCTGTTTTTTAATTAACTGTGAAGCGAATCGATCTGCTGGACAAATTCCCTGAACCCATTCGAAAGAAAAGCGCCGTCGTGCTTCACAAGAGCTAGTTCGTAGTCGGTCCCTCTCGAGATCTCCGTCCAGTTGAAAGCGCTTGGCGGAGGTTTAAGAGTTCCAAACTCGCTCACCCACCCGGACAACACTATGTGCAAGGTGTCAGAGACGGTTCGTTGGCAGACAGAGTGCTCCATCTTTTGGTGACCTTCCAGAGCGGGCCCGGAATTTATCTCTAAGAGCTTTAGAGAAAAGTCTTCTAACACGATAAAGTCAAACCCGAAAACTTCAAAGGAATCTAAAGTTGGAAAGAAGTCCTTCTTCTCACCGTGCTCCAACACTGTATCAAAGACCGTCTTCACGCCAAGTACGAGATTTTCAAAAATCTTTTTCGCGGCATCCGTTCTCTTTGCCATTGCGGCATCCAGAAACTCCTCCAAGTCTTCTAGAGTTCGTTGATTTAATTTTGAGTCAAATCGTGGGTGAGTGCTTTGCTGGACGTGGTTGGAAATGTGAACATATCGATTGCTCCAATCGTCTTCTACAAACGGCTCACAACACACATGGAGCACACACGCGCGGTGTACGAACACAGCCAGCCTTCCGACGCAAAGAACATTGCAGCGAACATGAAATTTGCGTCCCTCAAAGAGCAAAAGTGGACGGGCGTAAGCTTGCAATAGCCATTTCTCTCCGCGCTCGAGATTCAAACTTATTTTTTCGTCGTCCGATCCTTCTGAACTCAGCTCCAAAATGAAATCATCTACGTTTCCCCCGTTGAGAAATGCCAGCTTCGTGGCGTTGTTGCTCCTGGAACCTTTGAGTACCCAGCATCTGTTGAGATTCGCGTCGATGATGGATTTGAGCTTGTTGCGCAAGGCGGCATTCCCAAGGAACGCGTGGAACTCGCACAAAAGAGAGCACGCTTGATCTCGTGAGAGAAGCTCCATCACTCGGGCTTTGTCAACAAGCCCATTCCTCGCATAGTAGGACGACAAAAGTATTTTTTGACTGTGGCAGCGGTCCCAATTCAGTTTAGAATAGGGGCTCCACTGAATAACGCATCTGGGATTAGTGGACACTGCTGGACTCATGTTGCGTGATTTAAAGCCCGCCAAAATCTCTTGCTGGGTCCCTTTTACGGGGCAGCTGCACGAGAATCCCAGCGAGCCACGCGAAAATTCCCCATCCGTTGAACTCCTCGATCGACGACTTTCAGACTTACGTTTCGAATTTTCCTTTGGCTCCTCACTTTCTTCAGTTGCGAGATCAACAGATTTCGTCTCCGGTTGTTTGAGCTCTTTGCCTTTGTAATAATTTTCTCTCATGAAGGCGATAAGGTTCTGAGCTTGGCGCTTGCTGTATTCGACTTGGCGAAACAAGCTCTTTTCTGGCAACGTCCTTATGAGACGCTGGCACGCATCAATCACATCCTTCGGGGGTACATCAATGTCGGTCACCAGGTTCACAATGGCGTGGCGTAAGTTGGATACCGAGTCTCGTACGCACGGCCGAAAAGTAGCAGTTTTCTCCAGCTCTGAGACCATTCGGGCTGCGACGTTGAGCATGATCGTTCGAGCTTGACCAGCCAAGAGCAACGGAAAAATCGTGGTGGTCCTCGTTACCGCGTACTGCGCGACTGCCACACTGTCCAAGCAGACTCCAAAGAATCCATAGCCACCCATAGCGAGTGAGCTTTCATTGGCTGCAACGTTAGAAATGACAGACACGATGGACGCACAGCGCACGAGGTCGAGTTGGCGCTCCTCGTTCCAGTCCTTCTCAAAGTATTTTTCGTGCCACCTCTCATATCCCACATGCCAAGCCCAGTTGCGCCAGATGTAGGGATGCCAGCCAGTGAATGATCCGATGTTCTGGTAGCACTCGACAGCAGCTCCTGAGTCAGAACGAAAGAGCGGGCCGTGTATGATGACAGGAATGCCAGCGTGGCTCATAGGAATCACAATGTCGCTGCCATCCGTCGCCGTGAAACCTGTTCGCATTGGCACGGCGAGAGGGATATGGTAGATTTGTCCATCGAGGTCTTTAGCATTCATGCTTTTGGAGAACGATGTTAGCAAAGTGCGAATTCCCACTCGCACGCGGTAGTCAGGATCCCTCATGAAGGTTTCGACCATCTCATCGACAGTGGCCACAGTGTGCGATCCTGATTTTGTGTGAATGACAACCTTGAACTGCGCTTCTTTGTCTTCCTCCTTGTCCTTGTCTGCGAGCCACAGCAGGTTGGCGTTCAGCCGATTGAAAATGACGCTAAGGGCCCGAGACTCGGCCTGAGCTTCGTGTGATTCTCTGTAACCCAACTCTGGGGAACCCCAATTTAGGCCTGGCAAAAACTGTTCATGAATCGGACTCGAGTGCTGGAAATCAATAGGAGAGGAACGGACTCCCTCGAGCAGAGCGTCCACGAGCGGACGAAAGTGGACGTCCATATCAAACAAGGCGGGCATCTTTGTCTCGTCAAAGTACTCTTTCCACTCGAGTCCGTCCACCCCGTTTAGCATGTCTTCGGCAGGGTCATACCTGTCCTCACTCAATTTTTGCGCCGTCTTGTGAACCGTCATTGAAATAGCGCTGATTGTGACCGGAGATATCAGGTTTTTGAGCACGCCCTGAGCGACGTTAAAGTAGAACGGGTCGACGGACACATCCGACGACTTGAATTTGGGCAGTCTTCCAAGAATTGGTAACGCCATTTCCATGCCGACTTCTTGCATAGCTGTGACTGCTACTCGCCGGAAGTTGACTCCACCGGGCACGTGCAAAGAATTGAAGTATTCGTGAAGAGAAACGAATTTCGCGAGTCCAGCGCTCTCCACCTTCGCCACCTCTTTTGGATCCAACTTGAGAAAATCTGCCCAAGTCTTGGCAGTTTCATCAAGCCCATAGAACGTCTCTTCGTCTTCCTGTCCTTCGTTTTCCTCTTCCCCTTCTTCCCCTGCCTTTGCATCCTCGCGCCCTCCGCCGACACCTGAGGGTGCACCTTGGTCCTGCACAGGTCTTTTCTCATCTCCCCGTTTGCCACTTCTGAGCTTGCTTCTTTTGATCACGATCAGCTCCTTCTTTCTCACCTTATCCGCGTTTGCCCTCCACCACCACACGCCGCCGAGCGCCAGCATTGACGTCAGCACAACCACTCTGCCAAACACCGCCAATGGATCGCTGCCAAGCACCACCCTTGTCGCTCGCCCCACCGCGCGGCTCCAGAGCGCGTTGTGCCCATCTCCGTGCCGAGTCATTCTCAGAAAGGCCGCCGCTTCTCCTGTTCCTTTTGCTTGTGCGCAGATCCTCTCGCCGCGGCTACCTTTGGCAATTTCCTTTCGCCTCCCGCTTTGC
Organism: Parietichytrium sp. I65-24A; assembly: GCA_012862575.1. NCBI lineage: Eukaryota > Bigyra > Thraustochytrida > Thraustochytriidae > Parietichytrium > Parietichytrium sp. I65-24A. Next base: position 314,650 of record BLSF01000019.1, read on the forward strand.
AGTCTTTGAACGACAGTGTCGCGAGTGTTCGCCACTCTTCGGGTGAGTTGGAAGAGTTGGATATCGTCTTGTGAAGTTTGGATTGCTTTCGGAACTACGGCAAGTGAAGCACTGGAGAGAGATACTTTGATGGCTAGGAAAGGGAACTCGTTGCGATCGGCAGAGGACCCGCAGAGAAAGATGGCCATTGAGTGGGAGGAAAGACAATTAATATAAGGTTGATATGGTTGGACATGATGCGACGGATGATCAACAAGCGCTGTGCCGGGTTCAAGACAGCGTAATAGAGAGCCGAGAGGGCAGGCGCGTTGCAGCTAGCCGCAGCGGCCACCACCGCAACCTCCTGACTGCACGTAGTCTTCCCCAGAAGAGCGGGTAACCGAGAGCCCGACAAGGGCTTCTGCATCGGTCGGGTGAATTCCAATGATTTTAGAATCGAAGTCTTTCTTTGTTGCGCCGAGATTTACAGCAAGCGCAAAGCCTTGTATGACCTCACCAGCATTAGGGCCTACAAAGTGCAGGCCAATGACGCGCTCTCCTGCATTTTTCAAACAGACCAGTTTCGCGAAGCACTGGTACGGGTACTCCTCTCCTGAGGCAAGCTCGCGGTGTGTAGCGGACGGGACGAGGGATTGCCACTCCATCAAATACGTCTCGACGTTCTCTTCCCCAAAAAGTTCTATGGCGCTTGCTTCTCCGAACCCAACTCTACCGTACTCGCCAGCAGAGAACACGGTACTCGGGATCATGAATGACGCATAGTTGTTGCTCGAAGTGACCGGCGCGGGCTCTAATAGCTTTGCGCTCTCCCAGGCCTTTTCTCCACAAAGTTGGTTCGCAAGTATTTCTCCCTGCCGGATGGCCACTGGCGTCAGCTCCGGAGATCCTGCATCTGCGGCATCCCCGATGGCGTAAACGCCAGGGAGGTTCGTCTCGAAATTATCGGTGACCACAATCTTGCCGCTCCTGTTGATGTCAACGCCAACTTCCGCGAGTCCAAGCCCGGCGAGATAAGGTTTTCTACCAGTTCCAAACATGACTGTATCGAATTGACGTTCATCCAACACCCCAGTCCGATCCAGGTCTTCGAGCGTTACTGCATATCCTACTCCACTGGAATGAGGGGCAATCTTCACAGGCCGGGTCCTCATCGCAATGTCCACTCCCTCCGCGCGCATGACCTGCGCAATTTTCTCGGCGCACTGCTGATCAAACTCTTTGCCTCGAAGCATGATCGAGCGCACACTTTGAGTGACCGGATAGCCCAGAGCTGATAGGAAGGACGCAATCTCCGTAGCCACATAGCCACCCCCTACACAAAGTGTTCTTCCGGGTGCGCGAGGAAGCGAAAAGATGTCATCCGAAGTGATCCCATACTCTGACGCTCCCTCACACTGATCATCTGAGGGCAAAACCGGCCGCCCACCAACAGCAAGAATGATGCCTTTGCGCGCAGATTGTGACCATGAGCCCATTCCAAAACTATCCTCACAGGACACCGCCAACTCACTTGGACTCTCGAGCTTGCCCTTCGCTCTGACCAACTTGACTCCAGGCCGGAGACCTGACGCATATGAGAAGTTGAGTGACTTGATGAAGTCTTGAACTGTCTGAACCATTTTGCCCCAATCATGGGGCGCACTCGACTGCTGCTTCCCGAGGCCAAAGGCTTCGGCGTCATGCGCCATTCTCGTCTTGAGCAGAGCTGCTTCGTGCATCAGTTTCTTTGGAATACAGCCGACATTAACGCACGTACCGCCAAACCCCCAGGTGGTTTCCCGCGCGGAGGGATCCACATGGTCCATCAGAACCACTTGCTGCCCGAGCTCAGCGAGCCGGTTCGCGCACGCGATTCCTCCGGAGCCCCCGCCGATCACGATGTAGTCACAGGGCTCATGTTTCTCAGTCTCCTTGCCGCCAAGCAGCTGTCCGAGGTCCAGTCCACTCACCAGCCCGCCGCTTAGCTTGCGTTTCCGCAGCTTGAATGCTTGCAGCCTCCTTCCAAGGCTCTTCGAGGCGCACTGCATCTTGCTCTTCGCTGCCACTTTCACTTTCACTTTCACTTTCACTTTCACTTTCACTTTCACTTTCACTTTCCCTGTCGAGATCGAACCGCTGTTGCGTGATGCGGCTTATTCGGAGCGGGCAATTAGGGCAATTTGTCCCGTCTAAAAATTTGCCTGATTTCCGCATATTTCCGCCGAAAACAATAATGTTCGTTTTGTTCACCACCAGAGAACGGCTCACTTGTTCGCTAGTCCTCTTGACATCTGTCATAATAGCCCTTCCTTCAGGAGCGCCACTACAGCCACTACCCACTACATTTCTCGTCTGTCGTTGCACTCATTCAGTAGAAACGCTTACCGCGCCACCGTACTGCTCTTACTCGCCCCTCTCACGCCACACCAAGTTATCTGCCCTCCCTTTCGCAAAGATAGCTTTGATCATTAAGGTTTATGGTAGCTACCACTACGTGTCGTTTGCTCGGAGACCTGACCAACCTGACCTGAGAGACACAGAGAGAATCAGTGAGATACACAGAGAGAGAGAGAGTTGGCGACATGGAAGTGGGTCAAGTGGCGACTTTGTGAGAGAAGAGAGAGAACAGTGTACTCGAGTACCCTGCGCTAAAGTTGGACTTTTGGGTGTGATTGCGCGAGAGAGAGTGTGCCGCGTGAGGAAAGTGAGAGAGGCAAGGCGCTGAAAGAGAGTGGGCAGCGCACGTAATTGGAGGGTGATCGTGTTGCGTTGAGGGAAGGACAAGGCATGATGATGCAGGCGGTTGGAAAGTCGAGCCTGAGGAGCTCTGCGCCGGCAGCCCAGAATGCGGTGGGACCAGCGGTGTCGAGGTGGTTTTCAACGGAAGATAAGAAGCTGAACAAGACGAGCTCCAATATCACGGAGCCAAAGTCGCAGGGTGCCTCACAAGCCATGTTGTACGCGACCGGACTCAATGAGAAATCGCTCAAGCTCCCGCAGGTGGGAATCTGCTCAATGTGGTGGACCGGCAATCCGTGCAACATGCACCTCTTGGACTTTAACCATCTAGTGAAGCAAAGCGTGGTAGACGCTGGCCTTGTAGGCATGCAGTTTAACACCATTGGAGTTTCGGACGGTATTTCGATGGGAACTACTGGTATGAGATACTCGCTGCAGTCCCGCGACCTCATCGCTGATTCAATCGAGTCCGTCATGAGCGCACAGTGGTATGACGCAAATATCTCTATCCCTGGGTGCGACAAAAACATGCCTGGCGCGCTCATCGCAATGGGCCGCGTGAACCGTCCATCGGTCATGATTTATGGAGGGTCGATCCGAGCTGGCTATGTAAGTAAATACCTTGACGCGTTTTTGAGTGACAGATGATTCTGCTAACAGCGAATGGAGAACAGAGCAAATCGGGCAAGAAGTGCGACATTGTGAGCGCCTTCCAGGCATACGGCGAGTACATTTCCGGAAAAATCGATGAGACCGAGCGCGCGGATATCATCCGCCATTCTTGCCCAGGAGCGGGAGCGTGCGGTGGCATGTACACTGCGAACACCATGGCTTCGGCCATCGAGGCTATGGGAATGGCCATGCCATACAGTTCCTGCGCGCCAGCTACCTCGCAGCAAAAGCTGGACGAGTGTAAGAACATTGGTAAGGTCGTCAAAAACCTCCTGGAAATAGACCTGAAGCCTCGTGACATCATGACCCGAAAGGCGTTCGAGAATGCGATTGTTATGGTCATGGCAACTGGTGGTAGCACAAACGCAGTTTTGCATCTCATCGCAATGGCTCGCGCTGTTGACGTTGATCTCAACCTGGACGACTTCCAGAAGATCTCAGATCGCGTTCCTTTCATTGCTGACCTCAAGCCAAGTGGAGCCTACGTCATGAATGACCTCCACGATGTTGGAGGCACTCCAGCTGTGCTCAAGTATCTCCTAGAGAAGGGTCTCATCCATGGGGACTGTATGACTGTCACCGGCAAGACCATGAAGGAGAATTTGGACGCTCTTCCAGGTCTGCAGGAAGGTCAGAAGGTCATCTATCCACTGGAGACTCCAATCAAGTCCAGCGGACATCTTAACATTTTATACGGAAACCTTGCCCCAGAGGGCTCTGTCGCCAAGATTACAGGCAAGGAGGGCATGAAATTCAAAGGAAAGGCAATTTGTTTTGACAACGAGCAAGACATGCTCCGCGGACTGGAGAAGGGCGAGATCACCAAGGGCCACGTCGTCATCATCCGTTATGAAGGGCCAAAGGGCGGTCCTGGTCTTCCAGAGATGCTTACCCCTACTTCGGCAATCATGGGCGCAGGACTCGGGCAGCACGTTGCTATGATCACAGATGGCCGCTTTTCCGGAGGCAGCCACGGTTTCGTGATCGGCCACGTTACTCCAGAGGCGCAAGTCGGTGGCCCGATCGCGCTCGTCAAAAACGGCGACGAAATCAACATCGATGTTGACGCCAACCGCATGGACGTGCTCATCTCGGACGAGGAAATGGCCGCTCGCAAGAAGGCATTCGTTGCCCCTCCTCTCAAGGTCAAGAAGGGTACCTTGTACAGATATATTCAGACTGTCAAGACTGCCTCCCAGGGCTGTGTCACAGATGAATAGATGAACTCTGAACTCATTTCCCTTGAAAGTCTCTTACTTTTTTTTTTAAAGAAATGTAGAAATGTATTTTCTAGGTCGCCGTACTCGAATGCTCTTTCTTTCTTTTTTCTTTTTTTTTTTCTTAAATCATAAACTGCCTTTCCATCCCCGTCCACGAGCGTCTCCGCCTTGCGGAACCGCGTCATTGCCGGTGCACATTGTTGTTTGGTATCCGTGTGAACGTGTTGTGCTACCACAGAGGCTAGTATTACAAATCTGGGAGAGCTCATGAGAAGGATATGGGTTTGCGGTGTTTTGTGCAGAGACAGTCTTGCGCCAGGGAACGAGTGATTGACCCACCTATGTACAGAACACCAGTGTTTGTGACGAGTCTCCTGCTCGTCGTTGCGCGGTCAGTCGTGCGCGCAAGATTGTGCGAAGCTCTGCACGAGGTGGGCTGGGAAGACCTTGATTCGGAAGGCTTCAGGGACGCGTTTCTCCGCCAGGATGTTCCGGTGGTAATTCGAAGGGCCTGCGAAGCTGAGGAGTGGGCACAGACCGTGGACGCATGGGGATCAATGGACGGCCTGCGAGGGGATATCGGAGACGTGGCTGTTCGAGTTGGTCGAGGACCATACCCAAACAAAGAATTGCTTCTCGGAGACTACCTAGATTGGCTGGAACGCCCGAGCTGCAGCTGGCGTAGGATGTGGGAAGGACTGCCCGTGGTCTTCCAGTATGGGAACCTTCCAGCGCGCTGGACACTGACAGAAGAGTGTGATTCAGACGGCGGAGCTGGGAGGATTATGTCATTCAGCATGCCGCTGCATGAGTCGCAGCAAGTAGTTTGCAGGCTACTAGACAGATTCGTGGTTCCTAGCTTTTTGCGCGGACATGTCTACATCTTGCACGGTGGGCTTCTCATTGCGCCTGCTGGGGATGCGATTGGCTACCACAGACACACAGACGCAATCAACGTACTCCTCCTCGGCGAGAAAATGTGGTCAATCCGCAACGCCACACATCGATTTATTGGTACACAGCGAGCCGGGGACATTGTATATATACCTGGAAACATGGAGCATGGTGAGTGTAATGTGAAGGGGTCGTAAAGAAGTGGTTTGCTTTACTTTGTGTGCAACTTTTAAAGTCTAACGGATTAAGTAACAATTACAGCGGTGACAAACTTGTCTCCCAGCGTTGCACTCCAGATGCAGTTCGAGGCGATGCACTGGGACAGTGCGAGTTTTGCAATGCTCTTGGACGCGATGCTCACCTGACCTATTGGCACAGATTTATTTAATCAGCGGACTGATAAGACTGTGCTCTCAGTCGTGCTTGCGCTTTTAAACTGACAAAGGGCGAATAGGAGCGTTCAAAGGAAGGCGCACCTTGCGGGACAGAGAACGGAACAGAATTCGGGGTGCTCCGCCAGCTTTTCGCCGATCCATTAGAGGAGAGGCTACCTGCTCGATGTCGAATTTGCTTGGTGGTATTTCCATCGTGGTCTTTGGTGCGGGCTTGCTTGTGCTTGGTGGTATTGCGAACCGCTCTTTGCTTCTCGCTCTCGTCCACCTTTTGCGACAACTGAAGAATTTTGCTGACGAGTACGGAGGAGACGCCGGATTGAGACGACCGCTCCGAGTGCAGTTGCAAAAATCGAACAAAATCTGAGCTGCTCATCTTGCCAGGACTCGAGGTGAATGACTGAGCAAACTCGTAAAGCTTGGCAGCAAGCTTGCCATGAATTCCTGCAAGCCTTTCTATTGCGTTAACGAAAACGGATGCATCAACTAGTTGGCTGGTTCCTGGGGCAGCACGAGATCTGGGCGACTTTCCAATATTAAAAATATGTTGGAAGAGCCGTTCTGCCAGCGTCACTTCATGCACAGTTAGCCCATTGCCTCTGGAATGTATCGAGTGCGAAACTGAATGCAGATTGGATGCTGGGGAATCAGACGCTTCAAACTCCGGGAGGAAGAGCCTGAGCCCTCGCGTGGACATGTCTTGTACGCGGTACGCAAGCTCCAGGATATCGTGCCCGAGGGTTGACCCTGAGGTGCCCATGGATTTCTGTACAATATCGCCGATAAACGCAGACGGGCTCAGGGCCTCGTAGTGAGCGACGGACTTGTTCCGAAGCATGCCCTTTATCGTTCTATCCAAAAGCTGATCGAATTCTGACTTGGCGGTTTGAGTCCGGCATCTACGCAGTATACTCACCATGCTGCTCAATGTCATCTCCTTGGCCTTATTCGCTGTGCGCACGGTCCGGTAAAACCTGAGAAGAATGTCGCGATCAGATTTTCCCAATACGTAATCGAATGTGTCGACACTGTCCTCGTCAGACTGCCGCGGAGAACGCGGTGGCGCGGATATGCTATGTGCGGGAGATGAAGCAAGCTGGTTGCTTGCCGAAGGCGACAGCGGAAGCTCTTCGACATTGTGTTTGGCGAATCCGTTCAGTGCATCTCCCCAGCGTGGTTCCGCTGCGAAGTGTACACTATCTTGGTTGCTCTGGCGATGTGCCAAGCTGCTGAGCTGAGATGCTGGGTGCGTCCGTCCCCTCAATCTTGGGTTGCTGTTGCGCCAGTCCGTGACGTCCAGCGTGGAAATCGGAGTGTTTTTCCGCTCATACAGCATCCTCACAAACTCCTCTCGGGAACGCATACCCCTCCAGGCGGCTTGGATTCTGGTTGCGCATCTGTCCCAAAACGCGCGTTTTAACTTTTTGGAGGTGTTTTCTTGCGGGTACAAACTCTCCTCGTGGCATTCATGCAGCGTGGAAATTGCACGACTACTTTCTAAAGTTGTGCCACTAATCTGGCTTCCAGCCCGGTGTAGGTACATGTTGGATGGTGGCTGATTGACATCGTTGCGGAATGCGTGGGACAAGACAAATTTCTCCGACGGCAGGGTGGACATCAGTCCGCCAATATACTTGTGCGCAGAGCCGCGTCTCGTGTTTGGTCTGATCTTAGAAGGAGCTGCATTTCGCTTCAAGTCCCGCCGGGGCGGAATCTTGTCAGAGCATTGTAATGTGCTATATAATAAGGCAATCTGCGATGGTGTGAGGGACGTCTTGGTAAGGGACTTTCTGACAGTCTCTAGATCATCTTGCATCCCGTTTATCAGGTCCTCCACATCGCGCTGGTATAATTCCTGCTCCTGTTCCTCGGTGAGCTCATCGATGGAAGAGCGCGCATCCCGCGTGCGCTGTTCAATCTTTTGAGTCTCTGCGTGTATAGAATCAATATCGATGTCTGCCTGGTCACCCAAGTGTTCATCATTCGTGGACGTCCCCACGCTAATGTTAAATTTCCCAAGAATGGGATTATCCCTCTCTTCCACATGTTCCTCACTGTCTATTAGAACAAAGTGCGACCCCATATCCACACCACTGAGTTCTTTCGGCTCGTCGCTTTGCTCCGCCGTTGCCGCACCATGCAAACCCACGTCATCCTCCATCTCATCCTCGTGGACCACCGCACTCACCGCAACTTGGCTCTCCTCCAAGCCTGCCGCTGGAGCTTCACCCCCATCTGCCCTAGCACTCCCATCCTCACCGAGGACCACCATAGAAAATGCCAAACCTTCGTCCCCTAGCCTTTCTTCCTGAGTCCCCTTCTGCACCTCTTCCTCTGCCTGTACAGCTTCTTCCTCCGTCTCCGTCTCCATTTCTTTCGCCTTCTCCACGCTCGCTACCTCCGCACCGATGCGTTGCTCCTGCTGCTCGTTCTGTTCGTTCTGTTCGCCGCTGTGGAGCCTTTCCGCTGGGCTGGAAGGGTCGGTGTTGGCGCGCGTACTCCGTGGCTGGGACGACGACGACGACGGCGCCTGGGACGGCTCGGTCCCCGCGCGGTCGCGCCACAGGCGGCCCACCTTGCGCAGCATGGCGAACCGCGCGGAGGTGCGCCGCGGCCGATCCGCCATCCTCGCTAACCTGCCAGGAACCTTTTCCCACTGCTGCGCGTGCGTGCGCGTGCGTGCGCGTGCGTGCGCGTGCGTGCGCGGGGCTCTTCTGCTGCCCGCAAATTTGCGGTGTCTGCGTCCACAGGTACGCCCGCGGAGGTGGGGGGATACGCGAGGTGGATAAGGAACTCGGTAGGTGGGCTTAGAGGGTCGAGGAGTGTGCGCTGCGATCCGTTGTGAGTGTGGCGTGGCAGTTTCGCAAAGAACTGTTCGCGAACGAAATTGATGGATGGAGAACGTGGATTTGGGTTCCGCACTCGAACCGAGGTTTCGGCATGTTTCGGCAGCCAAAAGCGTAAACAAACCCTATCAGAAGGTGGGGTGTCGCCTTTACGCAGCTAGGTACCAACTCCTGTTCAGTGAACAGTGTAGAAAAGGAAAGTCAGTTTTTTGGTTTGATCAGCGACGATGTCCAGGTGTTCCAGGAGAAAGAAAACCTCAATCCCTCTGGTTTTTGTTTTTTTACCATTACTGCACTCCGCGTCTTGTTCAGTAGCCAGGCTATAGCACACTGTGTTATCTACTAGCTAGCTATCAAGTAATACCTTCTAAAGTGTCGTCCCACTCGACCTACCGCAAACCTAATGTCGACCATAGCATTATCATCAGCTCTAATGGAATCGGTAATTACGAGCGAAATCGCCTCTCTCTCTGCTCCCACTCTCGACATCCCTATTCCTCTACCGGAGCGCTAACAAAGCTGCTAACATCGCGGGTGATTCGAGGGACCCATCCTACCATCTTGCTATTACACTACGCGGTACTCGAGTACCATGTGGTGTTGGGCAGTCTGGTAGTACTTACTAGGTACCCGCCTCACTTCACTATGACTTCCTTACCAATGCTCCTATCTCGCGCGGAATGGTTCATGGTTACGCTCTCCTCAACCCTCTTCAGGGATAGGCTAGGATAGGCTGATGCTACCGAATTAGCTATAACATAGCTTACAAATGCTTACAACCCGAGAGATTCGGGAGAGACCCAAAAGAACAGAACCAGTGAGTGGTACCTTCGTACCTGGAACTACAATTTAGTGTAGCACTCCACAACAAAAGTACTATACTTTCTATTCTTTCTAAACTACATCTACTACATCCATCAGTTGTTGTCGTATGTTGTTATGTTGTTATGTTGTTATGTTGTTGTCACCTGTAAGAACTGTGAGAACACCGAAAAGCAAGAGCAAGTTGAAGTGCAAGTAAGCAAGTTAGTGGAAGAAAGAGCAAGTGCAAGTAGTGGAGTGGAACGCGGAAGAGACGGAGCTTTGCGCGGCAAGTTGAGGTGGTTGCGGAAGAATAGAATGAGCGGCAACTGGAGGCGCGTGCAGGTGGAGGAAGAGGACGAGGATGCGGACTTTGTGACCAACGTGAAGGAGGAGCATGACCGCCTGGCCAAGCCCGAGGAGACCGGGTTTGCAGACTTTGAGGAAGCTGACGCCGTGAATGAACTGCGCGCGGGGGTCAAGGATGCGGCGTCCGACTTTGTCACTGGTAATAAGGCATTCGCGCTTGTGCTGTTGCTCGGCGCAGGGCTGATTGCCACTGCGCTGTGGGTACAGAGCTCCTCAGCCCCCACGGAAGCGGCGGCCAAGACGGGCAAGAATGGCGGTGACGTAGATGATGATGATGTTTACCAATATGAGGAGGAGAAGGATGCTGATGCTGGCGCCGATGACGGGTCGGCGTATGGGGAGGACACTCCGCTTGTGTGGAACGAGACTAGCCCGCCATCGACGTCCGAGTCGCTGTACTATGAGGAGGAAGATTCCGAGTACACCGAGTACGCGACGGCCGAGAAGGCGCAGGACGATTTTGCCACCTTGATCGAGGACACTGCGAAGAGCAGCCTTCTGGGTCTCCTGCCACAAGGCCACGGACTCTGCTTCCAGTACCGTGACTATAAATTTTGCAACGAAAACGTGACGTCGAATTTGCTTGAAGAAACACTCGCTACGTTCGAGGCTACTTCACCCGACTACTTTATCGTCGGATACAGCGAGTCTGGTAGCTCGGTGCTTAACGAACTGCTGCTATCACACCCAAAAGTCTCTCGACCGCAGCTCTTTAATTCCACTGATGGTGCAGTGCACTGGTTCGACCGCAATCTCTATGAACAGAGCTTTGCCGACGAGGATGACTTGGAAGTCCAGAAGAAAAAGCTGGTGGATCTCACGGATTATTTTTCCATATTCCCAGCCGGCTCCAACTCCATCGTTGGGGATTATACTCCCAATTTAATCTACGAAGATGCGTCGTTTCCTATGTGGGTGCGGGCCGTCAATCCTGACACGAAAATCATCGTCGTAGTTCCAGACCCGGTCGAGAAGGCCAGGTGCAGATTTCATGAGTCTGGTGCTGGTTTGGAGTGCGAAGCCAAAGATGGTGGATGCTCACTGGTGACGACTACTTTCGAGGACTATGTTCGAACCGACCTTAAAGAACTCACCAAAACCTGCCCGTTGGCAGGAAGCGCGAGCAAAGACCCGCTGGCAACGTATTCATGCAAGCGTGACTTGAACAAGCGGCCAGCTTCCCTAGACACTGATACTCTCGTGCAGTCCCTGTACGCAAACCACCTTAGGCATTGGATGCGATTTTTCAAGAAGGACCAGTTCCTCTTCGTGCGCAGCAAAGATCTTTTTTCAAATCAGGCTGCAGCGATGTCTCAAGTCACTGCCTTTCTCGATATCGAGCCATTTGAAGAGGACATCTTCACGAACACTACTTCAAGCAAATATGCTAAAAAGTGTCCTGGCAAAATAAGTGGTGCGAAAATTAAGGATTTGAGAGCATATCTGTCGACCTCAACAGAAAAAGCTAGCTTTTTAATCGGGGCCGACCTAAACTAACGGGCCACGTGGTGTTTGTGGCCCTCGTTTGCGCTCTTGCTGTTTTTTGGAGTAGACAAGACGCTTGAAACTGCAGAACGACCATAAATGGTTTCGGGAGAACGGAAAGATAATTGATTGAAGAGGGCTTCTGAGTAGCCCGCCGTTCTTCTGGACGTAAGAATTAGTTTAAAATAACTGTAAATGTAAAAAGTAATAGGTAAAATTGTTTCATAAATCAGTGTACACCTCGTACTCGCCGAGTTCACTATTCCATGAGCACAGGGGCTCCAAGACCCTCATCTTCTTAATATGTTCTACCACACGCACTTTAGGCGTTCGCTGCACCCACCAAATCTCGAAGTCTCCATAACAAATCAACTTGCTCGAGTCAGATTTAAATGTGGTTGGCAACGATGTCGTGAAGTAGCCTGGTGTGAATGACAATGACGTGTTGAGACGCTTCTCGCTGATCAACTCCTCATCGCCTGTGCGATGCAGCTCCAAAAACGTCCCGCATTCGTTGCTGTCTTCCATAGATCCACTACAGGATGGGATATATGTCGTCGATGTATACGCAACCGCAACGCAGTAATCACTAACGGTTCCATATCCGTCGGTGCACGAACTCTGCGCGTAGACGGTTTCATTAAAGTCCCAGCAGCTTGGTCTAAAATCTGGAAGAGCGCGACGTACTCCAAGGTCAACACATTCGTCGTCCTTGACGATGGACAGCTCCGCGGTCTCCGTCTTCTTCTTGATCGAGAAGCCCGGATCCAAACCATTGCCTGTATCTCGGAGGATGCAAGTAGCATCCTCAAATGTGGTGTAAGAATTTGGCAAGCGACTACTCCGTTTTACAATCATTTTTTCACAAAGTGAAGTTGCTAAATTCCATTCACAATTCTCTTCGCTCTTGCTCTCACAATCGTCTTTTGTCAACAATACAACACACTCTCGCCCGAACTCCTCTACTGTATATGTATCAACGGAGATAGTAGCATTCAGAGAAGAGGAGCTCGAGACAAGCTTAATGCCACCATCTACAGTTCTGGAGAGCTTTCGCCAGGAACCCTCAATATCAGCCACTGCAAGGGCGTACACATTTCCGGTGGAGGAGACTATCCAAACCTCTTCGTTGTCCGCTTCAAGGTACGTTGCCAATACTCCATCTGGTAACGGAAGCACCGTCCAAGTTGACGCCGTGCAGGCGGTAACAAGCTCTTTTGCGCAGTAGTAGAGGTACTCGGAGTCTGTCGCGACCACGAAGTCTAAGGCGACAACAGCAGATATATTTGTAAATCGCCTTTCGCCTGAAATGTCGTTCCAATAAGACGAATTCGATCCAGCGCTCGAGAGCAGCACGTCCCTCCAGGACAAACTGGAGCGTAACGGGAGCAGCACTTGTCTCGAAAAGACACGTCCTTCTCGCGTTCGAATATACACATGGGTTGTATCTGCTTCCAACTGCACAAAGTCGTTTTCACTTCCCTCATCAAGTGAGGGACCTCCCCATCGAGCTCCTTCGTTCGGGTGGCCGTCGAGATCTACAGGGAGAGCAAATTGTCCAGTGCAAGGCTTCGCGCATTGCAGGACAACTCTTGGCCGAGCGACCTCGACTGCGTACAAGAATGCCCGCCCGCTCACCGAGACAGTCAAAAAGTTGCCGCTAACTATGGTCCATGATGTTGTACCATCAAGCTTCCTCCAGAAAATTTTCTCCTCGGCGTGGTCGATCCCCCAAACCGAGGTATCATCTGCATCAAAGTAGTCGAAGTTGTATTTGTGAAGGTCAGACGTTTCGTTCATCTTGATCCAAGCCCCTGTGCACGGCTTTTGGCATTTGTAGGTGGCGCCAGATTGTTTTCCTAGTCCCCAAACCCAACCCAACTCGATTTTCGGTGAACTGCGAACATACTCTGGTTCGCCATACAAGCCTTGGCAGCAATCATACGAGTGTCCGCGACAAGGGTCCACGAGAACCCCCATTGTATATGTCAAAAAGTTAAAATTGCCCACTCTCTCGTCCTCTTCTAAAATAAGCTCCAGCGCATCATCCTTTGCCTCAGCCAGCATAAACTGATATGGAGGGTAATCTGGCTCATCCTCCGCAAGTGGATCCACGTAATCCACGCTCTCACCGCCGGCAGTCCACAGCGCCAGGCCCCACGCCACCAAAACCCAGCGAAAAGGCCTCGCACATCTCATCCTCTTCCCTCGCCCACCGTCAAAGTGCTACGAGCAAGCCCGGTGCGGGACCTCCAAGATGAGTTAAAAGTTAAATCAAACTATAACTCAATGTACGCGGGCACCTGAGGTCTCTGTTATGGACTGAGGGTCCTCGTGTACGACATACTGTCTGTCCATGGAAACGCTCAAACTAACCTGGAAGTTGGAGGCGTTTGTTCTGAATGTTCTCCGAGCGGAACTCGGTGAGTTTCGATCGAACTACGGTAGCTACTGAGTACCGTACTGGTTGCTATCAAGCTCTAGCCTAGAGGATTTGTCGAGGAGATATCTTACACTTGGCCTTTTTGGGAGCGTCGGTTTCCCGAGTTGGATCGAAGCACGCAAAAGCCTTGACAGCGACAGTGACAACCGTGACTTGACTTTGCTTTGCTTATCAGCTCGAGAGCACGAGCATTAGCAGTCAATTGAATTATTTAAGCCAAGCCAACTGTTATCGTTATGCGGCTCTTTCGAGATGGTGACGACGGCGCTTTGATGGGGTGTGCGTTTTCCACTTTCTTCCGTTTTCTTTCTTGCCCTCAGGCTAATGATTACAACCGTACCGGTACGTACGTTTAGCGATGTTTAGCGCCCCTCATCATCCCTCATCTCCTGTCTTTCCTCCCTCCGCTCCCTTCTCCTCGCAGCTACAAAAAAACGCCAGCTGCCGAGTTCCTTGTGGATGGTGCTGATGGTGCAGAGAGGTAGCTCGAGCAATCTATCGGCAGGCTAGCTCGCTCGTAGAGCGATTGATGCGTGCGGAGAAGAGCTTTTAGAAGTTGTTGTTCTCTGTGCTGGTTTCTGTTCATTGAGTTCATTGAGAAGAAAACGTCGGAAAAGAATCTACCGACCTGGCTTTTTGATTGGACAATTACACTGTACTCTCTACTCACTGTCAGTACCTGTACCGTACCGGTAGGCGACTTTCGAGAAGCATTGAAAAGTCTCACAAAGTGATCGATAAGCACGCAGAGCGCGCGGCTCGGACACGTCCTGCAGGACGGCTCTTGGACTTGGCGTTTTCCCTTCTTCGCTTTCTATTCTTTCTTACTCTCCTTCTTTCTTTCTATCTTTCTATTTAAAATGGTTTTGAGTCGAGTTCTGAGAATTGACTCTGGGTTCATCCTCCGCCGCTCAATGGAGTGGGTGGGGTGGTGCTCACAGTACTAGTACGCAAGCACATTCGAAAGCACGAAAGCACGCAGTATACTAGGTGCGACATGTCCATTGCAGTGTCTGATGAATTTCTGACCGAGCATGCACTTCTGTTCACGTTAGTCATTTCTGTCACTCAGTGTCAGACGCGATCTTATGATTGGCTCTGATTGCTGCCCAACTCACAGTCTTCCCAAGTAGATTTTTGCGTTGGCAACTAACTACAGCGCCTGTCCAAACGCACACCGTGTTTAACTAAGAAGGGCGCAACGAGACGTAAAAGACGTGAAAGGAGCTCTTAGCCACTGTTTGCAAAACTTTGCAAATCGCCGATTGTATCAGTTTTCGCCAGGAACTCGCTCTAGCTAGAGACTCCACAGAGTACTGCGCGGACTGCCGCTGCGAGTGCCACTTCCGGCCAGGGCGCAAGGTAAGAAAAGATATCGTCAAATGCGACGAATGGGAAACAAAGCGTTTTTACTGTTCATTAAATTAACTGTAGCTTATGCTCCCGATGTTGCCACGGCAACGCTGTAAGGTTTCACGGTGAGACGGTGAGGCAAGCAGACTTGTCTGTCCTCCATTTCCGTTTTTGTTTCTAACTGTGATCTGAATTTCGAAAGCGCACTGCACACTGAAACGAGTGGTAAGTTTTCGCAAAGTTCGACTCTGTTGAATGGCAGGGGTGGCAGGTGAGTTTCGATTCCAATAACTGTGAACTGGCTTACGCGAACCAGGGCTTTGAACAGATCTCTTATCTCTTGTTTTGAATCTCGAAACTCAAACCCGCGAGTGTGTTAGGTACTCAGTACTTGTACCATAAGCGCATGCGTCTCTGCGTCTCTCATTCCACATCTTCCTCTGAATTCTGGCAAGACTTACTTTTACAACTAGCTAACAATAGCAAACCTCTTTCCTCTTCCTTCAAATACGTACCATTCGGTTTAGGCGTCAAGCCCACAGTGGCAGTGCAAGATCGCCAACAGCAGTTTTAAAGTGCGCCTACACAAGCTCCATCCTATCACCCGATGCATTCGCGGTATAGCCTTAACTTGTTGCGCCCCCTGTCTTCGTTCCCCGGGGTTCCTTTCTGTTCCTCGCACGGGTCTTGGGGCGAAAGAGCGGTTTACAGTAGATGACGTTATCATACGACATTTGTACGCGCCATAGCGAAGAATATCCCTAGTTCACTTCTTACCGTAAACGCTGATCAGGGCTATGGAGGATGCATTGCATTTTTGTTCACAGAAGAAACCGATCGAAACCTGGTCGAGCAGCCCCCATCTAGACTATTACAGTAAAGCATTACATGCTTGGTAGCCGTTCCCCGGGACTACTGGCACGGTGAGTGGTTGATGGATTGACCGATGTGCAAGATGAAAACAAACAACACTAACAAACAAACAAACAAACGTCGATCGAGTTTACAACTCAACAGTCAACTTTTACGAGGATAACTTGAACATTTCGACATGACATGTACGACATTAAAAGGATAATTTACATCAACATCGCCCAGCTTCACAATCCCACTCCTTCCACATTCTACTTTGCTCTCCTTCCTCCACTCTCTTTCCTTCTCTCTCCCTCTCTCTCTCTCTTTCATGTGTTCCCAAGAGAAGGGCACAAGACTTCACAACGGTGCCAATGTCCTACGCGAACCGCTATCGCCACCTTCTATCGGTTTATCACCCGCCCTAGAACCTCCGAGTCCTGTATCCTTACTACTCAAACCTCTAGCACCACCGCAGTCACTGTAGCGGCGTTCGCCGCCCAAGCTCTAGCGGCACTATCGATAACGCCTAATTCCGTCTACCCCTGCTATCCAAAGCGCCCTGCTACGCCTGGTAGGGCTAGATAGCAAGGCTATAGGCTCCCAGATTCCAAATTCCAAATAACAAAAAAGACAAAGAGACAAAAAAAGACAAAGAGACAAAAAAAGACAAAAAGACAAAAAAGACAACAAGAGGAAGGACAACAGAAGAGAGAAGAGGCCAAAGTATACAAAGTATACAAAGTAAGCAAAGTGGAAAGGTTCTCGTAGACAAGGAGCAACGAAGAGGCATACGAGAGAAGAGACAACAAGCTGATCAGGAGCACCAGCACAAGTAGGAGCAAGAACAAGAGCAAGAGCAGCACAAGAAGCGCTCGCGGTCGACGCTGGCGTTGAGGGTGGTCGGGCTCCTCTTGCTGCACTCGCTCGCAGTGCATTCGTCACTTGCTCGCGAAACTGACCGCGCAGCTATTTGCGGATCCCAAAACGCCAGCCAGCACGTGCAGGTTTGTGTCAGGAGGTGCCGAGTACACAAAATTCAGATTTAACCTGGTGCGTGCCGGAAGAGAAGGGAAGAGAAGGGGAGCACGGACTGCGAGAGCTGAGAAGCAGCGCGGTGGATGGTGGTGAAAGGGAGACGGAGCGACTCGGGAGAGTGACCTCAGCGCGGCGCGGGTGCGGTGCGTTGCCTCACAGCCCAGCACTGCTCCAGATATGAAACCGACGTCCGAACAGAAGCCCAGGGGCGCGAATGGGATGGGACGCATGGGAAAGTATGACGGCAGGCTGGATGATGATGTCTCAATTGACGCCATCAGAAAAGCGTTGTGCGCTAGCTCGGATGTCGACAGAGGGATGAATGTGGATCTGGACAAGTCCAATGCCGCCGATTTCTCGGACGCGTTGGCTCAAGTCTTGTCGCAGATCCCGGAAGATGCCGAACCACATATGGAGCAGTTTTACCCACACCACCCCGCTCTTCGTCCCGATCAAGCGCATCACCAGTTCCAGATGCAACAACGACAAATGCATCACCACAACCCCTCACAAATGCAAGGTCAAGTGGGCCACCAGCCGCATCAACAGTACCCTTCCGCACCAAACCTCAGCTTCATGCCTCAACAACCGCAACACATTCAGTCTCATCAGCACCATGATTTGCATCATCGCCAGGCTCAGCACCAAGCGCCGCCGCAGCGGATTATTCCGGGACTCGGGACGTCCATGGGGATGCACACCACGAGCCGCGACATGGCTGCGTCGAACCAAAGTGGACTTTTGCGTGGAGCACAAAGCCTGTCTTTTGACGAATCTCGGGAAGCGCCGCACGTTGTCAAAGCAAGTGACTTTGTGACGAGTAAAGACGATTCCATGCTTTCGAGCGCGTCCCAACGCCTGAAGCAGAGCCCCCCACCTTCGGATTTTGCAATTGCGAAGGCGCTGGAAAAGTCGTACGCAGAGCGAAAAGAGCAAATAAAGCGCAAGGTTGCGACCGACTCTCAAGGGGAATTAGAAGCCAACCAAGGAGCTGGCCGGAGAAAGCGACGAAAAAAGCCTGGCCTAGAGGTAAGTTTCCGGACATTCTGAATCAATCGCAGGAGTACTTAGTGAGCTGACCAATTTTTGCTGGCTTTCAAAATGTCTTTTAATTTATCGGCACTATGCTCGCCCCGCTGGCATGTGTGTTTACCCAGCCCGGAGCAGGCGCAAAAGCTTTTCGGTACCCTGCTAATAAACCTTTCCCTATTGGGTTGGAACGTCCTCTGCTGGACCTCGTCGCAACGGGTGGTCCAGATCTCGACAGCCTCAGGCTTCAGAAATTGCGTGATGCGACGACTTTGCTTCAAGAGAGCAACCAACACGTACTTGAACCACTGACGTTGTACAAAAGGAAAGAGCTTTACGAGCTGATGGCTTCGATCGCAGAAGCGTGGAAGAATTCGGGAAAGGCTGCGTGGAAGAAAAGAATTAACAAGATCAAGGAGAATGCTAGGTATCGAAAGGCTCCTCGGAATGGCCTGGATGACAAAGAAATTAGAGAAATAGAGACTCTTCAGGCAAAGATTAGGGAGCGCGAGGCTTGGGAGAAGCGCGAGAAAATTAAGATCAAACTCGCCAAGGGAATCTCCAAACCAGACGAATCTGGCATTGCGGGTGCTGCGGTTCAATCCTCCTTTTCCTCATCGCACTCTTCGGGTGCAGATCAGCACAGGGTGGACGACATGAACATCAATGATCAAAATAGTATATCCCCCGCGGCTTCCCCGTAGATTGCACCTTTTGCACTGCTACTTGGTCTTTTTGGCACGAATTCGTTCGGATCATGAGGAGAGACATGGAGTTCTGCCAGTCTAAAGTGTGAGTATTCAAGGCTGAATCACTTTGCCATCGTAGCTCATCAGCTGGCCTTGATGTTGCTTTGCGTCAAGGGTGCTGAGGACCTTGAGCAGCTTTTCCGCTGCCTCCTCTGTTGAAAAGACACGGTGCGATACATTTTTAGAGAACGGCTTGGAGAGCTGTGTGTCCACAGTTCCTGGGTGCTATGTGGTGCATTTCGAATCAAGCGCGTCGCAACAATTATTTATTTACCCCATTAGCGTTTCGTTCACACTTTCACACTGCAATAATGTTTTTAATTTATTTGTTTCTCGGCGCATTGCGCTCATAATCCAACTTACCAACCCGATGCAGATGATTTTGCGCCTCATTCTTGTCACTTCCAGCCCCACGCATTTGTTGATCATATTTTGAGCGGCTTTGGACGCCCGGTAGCTATACCAGGATCCGATTCTGTTGTCTGAGATGCTGCCGATCTTGGCCGAAAAGTTGGCGAGCACCGTCCACCTGGATCGATCGAGGACATTCTCCTCGACAACATGCTTTGCCAAAAGGAGGGGCCCCAACGCATTTAGTTTGTAATTCTCGAGCACCCAATCCGGGTCGATATCCCGGAGTCTGCGTTCTGGACCTTTCTCTCCGCGATGCAGAATTCCAGTCGCGTTGATCACCGCATCTACCTCGCCAATACCACGCACCGTCTCGCGGACCGAGTCCTCGTTGGTGAGATCTATCGGCGCACACTTGACGCGCTCTGGCCCAAACTCCTCCACAAGGGACTCAAGCGACGGATGGCATTTCCCGGTTCTCGGCGAACACGAAACCGTCACCCTCTCCACGTCGCCCCGGCCCAGCAGTGCCCGAGACATTGCCATCCCAATGCCCCCACTCGCGCCGAGCACCCAGGCACGTTGGATTCCCGGAAACGTGCTCATTGTCAAGCACCGCCAGCGGGCCCTTGTTAGAACCAGCTCTGCCTTTCGACGGCTTGGGTTTTGGCCCACCAAGGTCGAGTGTTCTTCTCCATCTCACTCTGTTTTCGAACCAATGGAACGCCTCCAAATCTTGCGCTTTCGAGCCTCCAAAATACCTCTCCGCTCCCATCTACCAATGTTTATGCTAAGTTCTAACCAGTGACCAGCTGAGCCTCGGACGGGCTTTTGTCCTGAACACGGGACCAACTGTTTTCTGAGAAGTCGTTTTCAGTCGTGCGAGGAACATCGATTCCCGCGACGCGAGTTGGGAGATTGGGAGACAGTTCTGTGCAACGCCGGGCTCCAACAGCCCCGAAAAGGGATGACTAAATCGAGTGTGATTTGGAGAAGCGACACAAGTTGGAGTCGGAAGTCGAAAGATATGGAGGAGCAAACTTGAGGCGCTTTACTTTGTGATTGGACGAAAAACTCGGATTTTTAAAGGAAAAAATGAAATTGGTGTGTTTCGATAAATGTACACCACGTGTAAACCAAAGAAAAACTTCGCCGATAGACGCAGGGCGGGGGAGATCAAATGTGGAGTGAATGAAAAGCTTCCCCAAGGCCAAGCTCTATTGGCGCAGTGCGAATTCGTGCACCTGGTCATGAGCTCGTGCATGACGAGTCAACTTACCACGAGAAGGTCGGTAAGGTGCTGAAGTTGTCCGGGCAAGACGCCACGCAAGAGTTCGACTCGGCATCCCAGTTTGGGGCACTCTTTGGGCAGCTGCACTTGGGCGTGCAAACTTGAAGGCACATGGAAAGAGTGTTGCCGCATACTTTGTCGCAAGACCCGCATTCGGTCCACTCACGTCCGTTGGAGCATTGCTGAACGGAGTTACTGAAGCCGCCAGGAGTGAGCACGCCACAGCTCTTCACACATTGCTTGGTCTTCTTGTTCCAATATGGGAGCTTCGCAGGGCACGCGCACTTCGGGACGCACGCCGTCGTGCAGAACCCTGTCTCCTCGCCACACACCTTCTCGCAAGACGCGCACGTGGTGAACTCTTTTCCACCGTCGCACACCAGTCCTTCTCTGATGAACGCACCCAGTCCTCCTTGACGGGAGCGTCCCTCCGCGCACACCACCGCCACCGCGGCCACAACGAGAGCCCAAACGCGAACCATTTTTGGATTTGCCTTTGTTTGTCTGCCTTCACCGACACTCTCTTCTCTCTTCTCTCTTCTCGCGACCTTTGACACCTTTGACACCTTTACCTTTGCGGGTTTGCCTACTGTGCCAATCCTTTCCTCTCTTCCACCTCACACCTTGTCTTCGTGCCCAACTATGCCCGACTATGGCAAATCATAACCAACTAAACCAATTTTTATGATCTTTCATGACTGCGACTGGGATAGATAAACTTAGGATGGGAAAGAGGGAAAGGGACTCTTTTTGCCTTTCTTGGTTGGCCACTAAACTATGGGTAGAGCAAAGCCTACCCGAAACGAAGAGATCGGATCCTCCTACAGCTTGTTGGTACCACGTCTTAGTGACCTTGGACGTAGCTTTTATGTAAATCATTGTGAATCTTTTAGGTATGTAACCCATCTTAGTAAGATCTGAGTGTCATGGCCCAGGAACAGAAGAGCAATTCCTTTCAAAGCAACCACCGAGAAAAGAACAAACGAACATTCATGAAGCATTCGGCGAATTGCGCAAGGGGATCTGTCATGTTACGTCATGCAACGAAACGTTCATTGTTTGTTTTGATTGATGATTGAAAGTCGAGTACTGACAGTGAGTAACGAACGTGGTCTTGCATTTCTGAGGTTGTGATGACAAAGTGCCGCAGCTCATCCATGCAAATAAATGCAGTCGCTGTCCCGCTTCACATCAGGCGCTCTCAATTGATTTGCTGCTTGCTCTTCACTCTTTAGAAGAAGAACCCATTCAAATGTGTTTCCTCTTGCGTGGAAAGAACCGGCGCTCTGTATTACTTGAAACTGGTCTTCTTCAGTCTTTGTGTGGAGAGAACCGGTTCTTCTAACGAGCGCTGCGTCGGCGCGGTTCTTTGAGTGGGTTCTTCTTTTAAGCGGCTTTGAAAAGCAAGATGTATCGCACTGAAACTGAAGAGCTGGAGAACGAATTAGGGAAAGTATATCGGACTTGGGCTATCTCTTCGTCTTGTCGTCTCTTCGTCCTTTGGCAGCGGCTGACGTGAACGGACTGCGAAGTAATGGCCAAGGACCGCGACTTTGAGACACTTGAACAAAGAACGTAAACATTCCCTCCGTCGAGGTATCAATTGCTCTCAGGACGCTCGGAACAGTTCGGAACTTACAAACTTGCTGCTGACAAGACGCGCTCGGGAGGTGTGTAGGGCAGACAGCCAACAGACTGCGCATGACTGACGTTCGAAACAATCAACTTTAACTCGAAAGAGTTTTGCGTGCAAAAGGGTTTGCCGTGCATGCATGCAAGTGCTGCAAGCACTAGTACTGACTGTTTCAGCGGAGACTGTAGGGGCTGTAGGGGGACACTGGCTGACTCTAATTGCTGAGCACCATGCATGCAATAGCCGAGTTGTGCCAAGGAAAGCAAGTGCACACTGGAGGTAGTGCAGAGGACGCGGTGGAGAGGAGCGAGGCCGTCGGCGGAGTGAAGAGTGAAGAGTGAAGAGTGTGGGCAAGGAGAGCTGAGGGGTAACTGCGATGGCGTCCGGGTGCTGCGCGCCCAAGCTGAAATGGGACATGACGGAGCAGCGGCAGATGGAGGAGGTGACGCAGGCACTGCAGTTTGCGTTTCCGCACGAGGAGAGGAGCGGTGCCGTCGCCAAAGAGTACTTGAGCTCGAAGAGTGGCAAAGCGCCTCTTAGCCCACCGTTCGTGAGCTCGACGGCGTTTTTGGAGTCTTTGGACTTTGACAGTGCTTGGAAGAGCAGATTTGGGACCTCGGAGATGGCCGCAGCAGCAAGTGAGTTTGTCAAATACATCTGTGAGGCGCAAACCGATGTGCACGTCAACCACGATTTTTATGCGCCTTTCACATTGGTCATGGAGGAGCTCAAGCACTGGGCTGAAGAAGTTCTGCAGTACACCAAAATGTCGAGGGAAACAACCATACCCGTGATCACAGCCAGGGTTGAATACCTTCGGGGCCTTCGGACCAGAAATATCTGGCAAGAAAGACTCAACCAAATTTTGGAACAGTGTGAGGCAAGGCTTGTCGAGCTGACACACAAAGGCGCGGCGAGCCAGGTAGAATCTGCTCTGATGCAGCTTCGTAAGCTTTTCGTAAGTGAATTGGAAGATGTGACAAACGCTTTGGCTCCCGAGGAGAAGAGCCACCCCGTTCGGAAGGTTGCAGCACACATAGTTGCGGAGCCAACAATCTCACACCTTCATTCAGACTCTGTCTTTGAACTCCGGGATTGGCTTCGAAACGAGCCAAATATTCAGGGCTGCCTGGGGGACATTATGCAAGAAAGCCGGTTCGTAATTCCTCTCATCGATGAGGATGAATCAGAGTCCGAAAGCGAATCAGAGCCAGAGACCAACGACCCTCACGCTAAACCCGAGTTACATGACCAGGAGCACGGGATCAGTCCATCGCCCGAAAGTGACATTGTGGACGAACGAATCGAGCAAGAACATCCTCCTCGTGTTGGCATCCCTGAAAAGCAAAAGTGGTACAACTTTGGGTCTCGAATCAAGAGCAAGGTTAAGCGCGCAAAGCAGCGCGTTACTAAGGACCATCAGAACAAAGTGGAGAAAGTAAAGCAGAAGAGCAATAACAACCAAGAGGAGGAAGCGGACTCGATTCTTCACCGTCCCGTGGTGCAAGCTCCAAAGCCTACAAAGGCCGAGATCCCAGTGGTCAAAAAGCATCCAAGACAACCGAAATCATCTTGGTCAAAGTTTGCGCGACTCGCATTCCCGGGCCAAAGTCTGGAGGAGACAACCCAGCAAGAAAAAGCGCTCCAAACAAGCTACGGGCCTCTCGCAGACACCGTGACCCAGCACCTGATTGAATGGGCCAGCAAATTTCGGCGTATGGAATCCACTCTTCTTGTACTCGCAGCAGTAGGCATGAGCTTTGCAGGAGCGGACGGGAACCATTCCTCAGGGGAGAGATTGCAATTTTCGCTGTCATGTCACGGGGCTGAAGGTATTCCGGAATTTATCAGCTTCCACGTTCGGAAATACCGGGAGGCAAAACGCGAACTTTATCACCAAGCCAAGATGGGGGCGCATAAAGTTATGCGCTACACCAACCAGTTTGAGTCCGTGGAGGCATTTCATGTTAGCGACACGCTGTCAGAATTTGTCTCGCCTTTTACCAGCGTCTGGGAGGATCTTCTACTTTTAAAGTGCAAAAATAGTGACGGCTTTCCTGCGGCGCCAATCGACCACGATTTATCCTTACACCACGCCCTGTGCTTTATTGGAGCATACTTTGGTGGCTCTACGAACATACCGGACGAAGAGAGCGTAATTCCATTGACGTTTGACTTGATTTTGTACGGGTACGATCCAAGGTCAACTCACCGTTTGGAAGACTTGATCAAAGTGCTGGCACATTATGAACAAGAAAATTTTCTGCGAGAAACTGTGGCGGCGTCTCCGAGCAAGAGCTCTGTTCTTGACCTGCTGAAGGAAACGATGTCTGCGCGCGTCGACTCTCTGCTCGGCGAAACAATTGCTTTAGTCAAATCGCCTTCTGGAGAGCCCATCTCCAAAATCTGGATCGATTCCGCGGCGACATTGCAGAACGACTTTCAGGCTCTGGCGACAATCTCTCGGCAACTCTTTCCCCCCTCAATCGATGTGGTAGGAATGTTCCGGCTCGCGCTAGAAACGCAGCTGGCGACTTTGTTTGAATCCAGCGCCGTTCAGAAAGAGATGGAAAGTGACGTTTGCATGCGGCTTCACTGTGTCGGGTGGCTTGACTTGTACTTTGAGTCCGTACGTCGTTTGGATCGCCCGTGCTCGCCACTTCTTTCAGGACCGCGCCACCAGTTGGAAGCGCAAGCTGCAGTGTTGCAGAGGCTTTACGAAGACACACTCACCGCCCACTGCGAACAGGCTCGGAACAGAGTCGCTACTGGGTTGCGGAACTTGAAGCGCTCAGCGTCACCTACGGCGACTGAGTTTGACTCTGTCGAATCACTTGAGGAATCCGGAGTGCCGCTACGCTCAACTTTGCCAGCAGACTTGTTCTTCATGCTTCAATCGGAGCTACAAACAGCTCAAGTGCAGGGTATTGACGGAAACGCAATGATGTTATTCATCAAAAATGCGATCGTAAAAACGCTGCACGGATATCACGAGGCACACGTTGCCCTGCTGAGTGACCCCACAATCCCGTGCCCAGTTGAGCGTTGCTGTGTCATCATGAACGACAGCGAGGCGATGTTTAAAGACTGCAAAGAACTTTTGCAGAATGCTCACGACGCTATGGGTGATCCTCTTGTTTTAGAAAAAGTTGACACACTGTTGAACCAGTCTGCTCTAGAGATCTTGGAGGTGACCGAGCACGGCGCTCGTCGAATTGCTTTGGAAATCCGCACGGAACTAGCTGATGCCAAGATATCAAATGCAATCGCTTTGCTTTTTAAACGAGAGTGGGTCAACGGTGAAGTCAAGTCCGCTGCGATCATCGAGCACACTTGCAAGGACTACTTTACCGACCCAGAGAGCGGCCTTCAAACGTGGTTGGGCTCCGAGGCCCTCGTCAACATCACCGCCGCGAGTACTCTGCACGAAATTGTAGAGCTGTACACCTCCAAACTCTTAGAGCACCATAGTGGTTTCAAAAACCGAGCGCAAGCTGTGCAACGACTCCGCAGCGACTTGAAAACACTTCTAGATTGTTTCATTTCGATCTGTCCAGAGAGCGCAGAGTCATTCCGGCGCAAAACTGCTCTCTTGCACACTCTAGCGGATCTTTTGGACCGTCCTCGCGACGAATTAAGATCAGCCATTGGCGGCCTGACCAAAGACAGCACAACACTGAAATCTGAAAAGGCTTCTGTTTCGGCCAGCGAAGGAACGGTTCAGTTAGAAGAAGTTATCAATAGTTTTGGGTCGCGTTCACCCAAGGCAGTCTCAAGATTAATTAGGCGCCGCGGGGACCTCTCTTCCTTGGAGCGTAAGCGTATCAAGCGCCGCGTGACCCGGTACTATGTCTCCTCTTTGAGAAAGAGCGACTCGGGGGAGAAGCAACATACACCAGCGCGCGTAGAGATTCCGCATCTCGCCCCCCGTCGCCAACGCTGGAAAGATCGCCCTGAGGCCCCTCCGAAGCCGTCCCCTGAGGTCTTAGCGCAATGGTTTGAGCCAGCCGCTGCTGCCTAGTAAAGAAAAAGTCCTCCATTTCCCTTCCATCTTGCATACCATTTCATTCTCATTTCCCTGACTCCACAGCACTTGCCTAATCTTCACGACCGCGTCCACTGCTGTCAAATCATGAGCTTCCAAAGCTCCAGTCAAGGTCGACCGTAAGCGCTGCCATCGCATGCCCCCCACCATCCAGATCCTCGCACTCTTACGCTCCCATCTTCCCATCTTCCCATCTTTCACAGTCAATCAAATTCCATTCCTTCAACACCTACAGTACACACCGTCACCTACCAGATCCTACCAGCCAGAAACGGTCTTTCAGAAGGGTCACGGTCTTTCCCTCACCAGCCGACAGACCCACAGTTGCGGGGACAGGTGTGGGAAGAAAGAAAGAAAGAAAGAAAGAAAGAAAGAGAGAGAGAGAGAGAAAGAAAGAAAGAGAGCAAGGGAAGAAGGGAAGAAGGAGAGAAGAGAGGGCCAAAGCAGCAGGGAGGAAGGAGGGGGAGAGGATAGAGAGAAATACGGAGTAACTTAGGTGAAGGAAGGCAAGACGCGACAAGTGAATGGCGCCACAGCAGGTGGAAGCGGTGCTCGTGCGGCACGGCGAGACGTGGTGGAACCGCGAGAAGCGTCTGCAAGGCCAGCTGGACACGGAGCTCTCAGATCTTGGAGAGGCACAGGCCCGTGCCACAGCACTTCTCCTCTCGCAAAAGTTCCCTGGAGGATTCCATGCCGCCGTCAGCAGCGACCTCTCGCGGGCCAGGAGAACTGCACACGCCATCGTAGCGGCCACTAATGCAAGTAGCCCGCCCAACGCAAGCGGCGAGATGGAAGCATCGAACGCATTGGACGCTGGGGCGGTGACCATCGAGGTACGGGAGGACGCGCGGCTGCGCGAGATGGACCTGGGCAATTTCGCTGGTAAAACCGTGGCGGAGTGCAAGCAGTCGGACGCTGCGGCTTGGGCTGCGTTTGTGAGCAAGAGCGGAGGTGTGGCGCCGGACGGTGAGTCCAGGGCGGAGATGCAGCTGCGATGCGGTAGCGCGCTGGACGACGCTGTAGTCCGTGCTGCCGGAAAGGTCACGGGCGAGGACGAGATGGCCCGTTTACTGGTGGTCTCGCATGGAGGGGCACTGGAGTGTCTTTACAAGCATGTGTCAAGTGGCAAGAGCTCGCCGAAGTGCGGGAATTGTGCAGTGTCGACAGTGCTTGCGACTGTGGACGTGGCCGCTGGCTGCGTACTGAGCTGGGAAGTGCAAGAGTGGGGCTTTGTCGGCCATCTCGAGCAAGTCACCGCCTTGGATACAATTTAAAACTGTGAGTACTGAAGCACTACAACTATCGGCACCTGAGCCATTGCCTCAAGTTTTTGGCTGGATTCACCGGGGTCACGCGACAGATAGAATGTGATCTCAGGTAGGACAAATGTATCTGGTTTTGAAAAGCACTTTTAGATTTCCTACGGCCTCGCTTTGTCGCAGCAACGAACAGTATGTTGGTTGCTCGAAAGCCAACAAAGCGGAAAGGGTCTTGCAAAGTTAATTAGACACAATAGATCAGTTTGATATGCCATCGTCCAAGAACTTGAATATTGTATCTTGGTACTCCTGAGGGTATTTGCGAAAGTGTGCCACATGCTCCGTTCCTTTGAATTTTTTGGCGAACACTTGCACGCCCTTCGCCCTCTTTCCTTCGATTACGCTTTCTACCGAGCGATAGTCCACGAGCTTGTCCGTCTTGGAGTACAAGAAGAGCAGTGGGCAGTCGAGCGAGTCGTTGACAAAGTTTTGGTGGTAGCGATGTGTAACATAAAGAAGTGAGGCGTAGCCGGCCGCTGCGCCGAGCAACGTCCCCTTGGCGATGGCTGCCACAGATCCCAGCTTTGCGTAAGCGAGGAGAAGTCCGCCGAGGCCGGCGCCCGTGATACCCCCGAGCAATGCCTGAGGCGGCCGACTCTCGAGGAACGCCCCTCCCCAGCTTTTTAGGTCATGGTTGCCAGGCGCACTGTCGAATATGGACCCCTTCACTTGCTTTCGCATCCAGTCAGGCATGTCTTCTTGTAGAGAGAGATACAACATTGTCCCATTGTTGGACATTGCATGAAACACAAACTTGGGCTCTTGCCCGCTTTTGGCAGTCGAGAATTGTTTTCTCGCCGCGATTGCCTTTGTCATGAGCCTTTGACATGCCTTGCTGCGGTTGCGCCCAATGAACAGCTCGTCCGTGCTCAAGGTTTCCTCCACTACGTCATAAACCCTGCTGTGCTGCTTGAACATATCCACGTACTTTTTCCGGAAGCGCGGCTCCGACCGCCACCAGCCGAGCAGCACCACAATTACGTCCCCCATCTCGCTTCGCGCGCGCAACCTCCTTCGAGACGTCCCCGTTCCTTGCGGCACCAATCTCTTTCCGACCTTGCTCACTGTAGCTGTAGCGATAATCAAAGGGGAGGCCGGTAGGTGCCCGAGAACGTGCGCGTCGAGGAGTCAAATGGAAGTGGGCATTATTTGTAAAGCCCATTTCCCTTGGGGACTCTGAGGTCCTGACACCTGAATGCATGGCACATTTTTGGTTGCTTCAGTTCATGGAATATTTGATCGAAAAGAAGGAAGGAAATAATTGTGCATTTTGCTTACTGGTACATCGCGGAGACAACTGCAAATGAAGACCAAACAGGAAGCTGCTGTGAAAAAGTTGAAAGGAGGTGGCAGGTCGAGCTTTTGGAGGGGGAACAAAACAAAACAAAACAAGGTAAAAATAGAGGAATAAGAGAAAAAAATTACTTGTCAGGGTTGGTTCGAAAGTGGGATGCTACAATTTTCATTTCTTCGGTCGAACTCCTGCCGTCAAATATTACACGCGATAACTGCTGCCGTAAGCCCCATAATTTGAGTATCCGCCGCCCTGATTATTATACTGGCCTCCATAGCCAGCTGAAGATTGTTGTTGCTGATGCGTATAGCCTGCCTGACTTCCGTACGCTGAAGCCCCGCTTTGGTTCGAGTAACCATATCCAGCCGCATTTCCATAGGACGAAGATTGCGAGGCTCCATAGCCTCCTGCGGCACTGTATCCGCCATAGCCGTTGCTTGTACTGGAGTAGTTTGTGACGGCTTGGGCAGTCACGGACGCAGGAATGGCATCTGAGCCAGCCGTGGCATTCTGTACGTAGGCAGCGTCCTCCGCAGCTTTGCGATTTCGTCGTCGAACAAAGAGCGCCATACCAACAACTCCGACAAGCCCAACAGAAAGGCCAATTACCGCCATGTCTGGTCCGCCAGAGGTCTGTGTGCTAGTTGTCGAGCTATCGGTCGTCGACGATGCGGTCGGGGCATCCACAGCGGCGGGAAGGATGGCCGGGTCGCCAGGATCTCCGATCGAGCTTGCCATGGGCGGGTCACCGCCATTGGCAGAGAGACAGTCAGGATCGCCCAGCTCCTCGCCGTTCGTGGCCCCATCGCCGTCGCTATCCGCTTGGCACAAAGCGAGATCCCATTTCCCGTCGTTCGCTCTCCACGCCTTGCCAAAAGGGTCGACGGCTTTCGTCTTTTGCGGGCCGGCATGACCGAGGAGCGATACCCTTTTGCCATTTGGCAGACCCACCAAGTACGTCTCATAGCCCCATGTCTCCGCCGCGAAGGCAAAGAAAAGAGTCAGGATGATGCTGATCGGTGCCATTTAATCTTCAAGCATATGGGCCCGCTTCTCGAGGGTTGCGTCTACTCCTTGCGCGCTTGGCAACGCTCTCTCCCGCAGGCTCGAACCAGCCTCTGCTCCAGCGCTCGCGCTTCGCGTCTCCGCCTTGGCGATTTGGTACTGCTTGATCACGGCTCCTTAGAGAGTAACGTGA
This sequence comes from Parietichytrium sp. I65-24A, assembly GCA_012862575.1. Taxonomy (NCBI): domain Eukaryota; class Bigyra; order Thraustochytrida; family Thraustochytriidae; genus Parietichytrium; species Parietichytrium sp. I65-24A. The sequence continues at coordinate 344,642 of BLSF01000019.1, forward strand.
TTGGGTTCGACATTCACTGTCACTTCTCACTTGGCACTCTACCTAGCTAGACTTTCCGCTTGCTGCCAACCGCTATAGCCAACGTCGCACACCACGCTCCTCGCACACGCCAATATTTCGGACCCGGCCCTCCCTAGTGTGCTCTCAGATGTGCCGGTAGACTCTACCCGGTCAACTCAGAGCGCTTCCAACAGTGCCAACCTTGGTGCAACTACCTTTCCCAACTTGGCTTTTCTTCTCTAGGCTATAGCTCCGTTGGCCCGAAGATATTTCTGAATTCTGAATTCTGATATTTCCGTCAACTCGGAGATGTTTTGATGTTTTTGTTTTTGTTTTTCTTTTCTTATGTTCGAGGCCAACTGACCTTGATACTTGCGTTGACGAAACAAACAAATGTGAATTTATCGCCGTCAACCCGTACCAGTAACTTCAGTAACTTCAGTAACTTCAGTAACGCGTCGTGATTGGTGGACTACAATGTTGGCAACAAAATGGGCGTGCACTCAACCTTGGCCATTTACTCTCTGGGATAGCACAGCGTTAGGACTTCGGATTCCACCTGCACCAGCTACCGCAAACCACCACCATCAAGAACCGTGCTTTCCGGTTCTTGTATAATGGGCTCTTAGGATTGGATACGCTGTGCACAGGTCTGCCGGTTCCAATTGTCGCGAGGGGAGGTGCGGGTCTTATGTGATAGTTTAGCGAAAATGGTGATGGTGTTCACTAAGGATGAGAGCGTGTGCCCATTTTGGTGCGATTTTGGGGACTGAACGATCTGAAAGACTGACAGTGAGTGGTGTGTGGCTACGCAGTAGAGTAGTGTTTAGTTGCATCTTATATACACACTTGCGCAAGCCAACTTGCCAGGAGGAAGACGGCACTCGACTCCTAACCCCATACCAGCAGGATGGGTGAGCCCCTTAGGCAAAAGTTACTTGTGCGACATAGTTTTCCACTCAGGTTGAGAACGATAACAGGGATTTACAGCTACACTATCTAAAGTGAATCGGTCAATTCATTGTATTCCTCTCGTCTGACCAATGAGTGATAACTTTTGCCGTGGGAAGTAAAGATCACTTTGTTGGCACCATCGACGTAAACAGAAGCGTTCTCGGCAAACCACGTCTTGAATCCGACAACAAAATCATTTTTTAAATTAAGAATAGGATCTAATGGCTTAGTGGGACTTCCTTCTGTTCGTTGAGTCTCTGCAGGTCACGCGCCTTCCCGTGTTGGGTTCTTGAGCGGGGTTCTCGCGAATCGGCGGTTCTTGTACCGGGTTCTTGAGTCGGGTCCTTTCGACGGGTTCTTCTCTGGAACCAAGGCGGGCATTGTCAGTGTGAGCATCTTGGGTATCTTGGGTTCTTGATCCAAGCAACGCAAGAATCCTTGCTAGGCTGCCGAGGTCGCGCGTCGGTCTCGTACTAGGATACATGGTTGCGCCCTTCTTCGGGCGCGCGCACGGCTTGTACAGACTCGGAAGACGACCATGCGCTGCGGTTCGTTCGAAAGATGCCGTTGATTTGAACGGTGAGGGTCGCGCTTACGGGTCAGTTCCAATTGGACTTTGGCTCCTTGTCATTTTACTGCAACGATCTGATTACACAACGAAAGACATGGCCGATCGATGCTTTGACGCAAGGTTTCGAAACGCCGCTGATTATCGACCTGGAAAGATCTTTCGCTTTGGCGCTTCACAGCGGCCGGTGGCTTATTCAGCGACACATGGTCATCCGTGGATATTCATTCCGCGATAAACACTACTCTCGCATGGCTCGCTCTTTGAGATCGCTCTTTGAGATCTTGACGCCCGCGAGAAAATAAGATACTCTCGCGGATAACGAATGTCTAATTGGCGGACAACGAACTTGGAGTCGCGGAGCCTACCATATTTACACACGTCTGACATCTGGTGAGACCGTCAGCGAGCGCACTGTAAGAGTGGGCCATAATGTGCGAAAGTTGTCGACGAGAAAACTTAGCGGGCGGAGTCGTGCTGCTTACACCGGGCAATCATCTAGGCCAGTTCAGGTCCTGCCGGTTGCGCCTAGCAGGCGCCAGGGCAAACAAGGTAGAGATAGAGAGAGAAAGCTGTTTGGCATCGACCTCCCGCAAGACCGCTCAACCGCCAACTCATTTACATGCCAGCCAGAACTTTAGCAGTACAACCTGCACGTCATACCTGTCCAATGTCGTTCAGCTGAGCAATTCAAGCGCAGTTGGTTTGAGGGCGCTTGGTAGAATGCATCGTCTCGCCGCATCTGCATCCAATCTCGATTACAGATGCTTTCGAAGCGTATCAAATTTTCATAAGGAAATCCCTTGACGGCGCCTTGGCACTATTTGCGTGCATATTTGACAACCGTTGGGACGAAGCTGGACTTTGGGGGGCGTTGCGAGACTGCTTTTGGCATCTAAAGTTGGAGATTGCGAATCGCTGCAAGAAGTTCGACTTTAAAGTGACCTTTCTGTCACCATGCTTATTTGTTTTATTCAGGCGCTGTTTGACTGCGATAAACGCGAAGAAGATTGCCATAACTATTATGGCTTGCAACCTCTCAAAAACAAACCAAATGTTCATTATTTTTTAACTGTCTCTAGTAGTCGAGACTATGCGTTGTAATTAAAATTGGACATGGGCAAAACCTTCTAGTGGGATAACGGTGGTATAGAGCTCGCTCAGCTAAAGCTGTAATTATTGGGTAGTATTTAAATGAATTAGTTCTCCACGCAATGCGTCTGTGACACTAATATAGATCTTCTTGCTGCATTGAGCGGCTGCATATTCGTCAAGCTAACATTGATTGAAAACACGTCGAAAAATAGCGGACGAGCACGAACGGTAAACAGCGCACCGGTGGTACTGTGGGAAAGAGCATGACTCCTACAAGTGAACTCCTATTGGATTACTAGCTTCAACCATACTACTTCTTGTAAGATTATAGGATTTCTCCTAATATCAACTCTCTCACGAGTCTTACTTCAGCATTATGTGACGTCTAGCGTGCTGCGAATTCGTTTATAAGGTCAATGAAACTCATAGCGATTTGCAGGTGCAGCAATTTTGATTCTCCCCCCTTAGTGTTCAGCAGACGCTAACAACACAGCAGCGTTTCCAGCGGTTTTCCCTATTTATACATTGTTCTAGCCCTTTCCCTCTGTCCACTAGGAGTGGACATTGTCTCGAAATTTCGAGTTTGTGTGGGATGTGATGAGACGGAATAAGATGAAGTGATTTCCCCTTTGTTTGGAAGTCTGCAACAACAAAGGGCGAAATGAATGAGGGAGGGACAGACCACCAAAAGCGCTGTGCGTTTCAAAAGATAGAAGTGTCTCGACTCTCCTTCCTCCCATCTTGCGGTTGCTCTACTCGACAAGTTGGACCACATATTTTCCCGCGGACCCATAGTGGCCATCAAAATAAGCTAAACTTGTTTACATAACCAAGTTCAAGTTGCAGATGCGATCTCAAGTGTAAAAGTTTCAAGTGGCGTGAAACCAGGAGGGGATCTCCTTTTCATCTATTTAAACCTAAAAACACGTTCGAAAGTCGCCCTCACTTACATTTTGCTGTCCATTTTGTGCCCCGAAGCGGTGCCAACTCCTGTTCCGACTTTGTCGTGTCGAATGCACCGTGGATCCAAGAGATCCAAGTCTGGACTAACGCCAGTACTCTCGTTGTTCTGTAATCTCGTGCAGCTGACCCGGCTTGGAGGCGCACATTGCACATTGCACATTGCACCACATGTCGTCAGAGCGTTCGGAACTCGCTGCACGCTGACCAAAAAAAAGTTTCTGTCCAAATCTCTCTCGTCTCCACGACTCCGCATGCTCCAACTCGGGACAAACTCATTGGCGCAAGGGAGTTTGATCATGTCAGCACTGCCTGCCGCCTGGGCTGCGCGTTGCCAGCAGGTTTTCTAACTTTAGTTTTATTTACTTGCACATTTTAATAATAGTTGACTTGTGAATCCGGAATTCTTGGTTTCAGTTGGACCTCAGGTGAAGGGACTTACTTTCTCACTCACTAGTAGCAATCCATCCAGCAGCGCTCCAGCACAATCAACCCGAGCGTGTAGATTCGCTGCGCGGGATGAGGGGCTACGACTAAATACTGGGAACCACTAGGGACTCTCAATGCGGGCAGGGCAAAGCATTATCAGTATTGGAGGGGTGCTCCACAGCACTATTTTCTCTCTTACTTTTTGTAAACTTTGCAAGAAAAGTAGCACTTTCCTTCTCCCTAACATCGCGCTCCTCGCAGCCCTCACATCTGAGCCTTGCACAACCTTCAAACGCTTCACATGCCAGCTAAGCTCCAGAACTGGGAAAGCTATCCAGCTCTCTCAGCTCTGCCTCTCGTCGGAAACATCGAATATTAGTCCTGCTACCTTTGATCTCTAATCTTTCTAGCCGATAAGGTAGAACCCCGTGCCCACTCGAGGCTGTGTAGGGAACGAATTGGCTTAGGTCGAAAATTAGGAGTCCTCGGAGTCGTGAGAGGGCTTTTCTAACAGAAAATAATATTTTAGCATTAGGACGGAGACGAAAACCTGAAGAGCCACTTTACTTCGAGCAATGCGGTGTGGGGGCTTTTGGTGGGACGGGTGAACGCAGCAGGCCAGATGGCGAAAGGGGAAAAAAACTCGTAAAAACGGCGAAGTGCTGAATCTTCTGATGTCGATTTATTCAAGCCGCGAATCGGCTGCAACTAGTAGAGGCTGTGAGTGTATGTATACATCTGCACCGGGATCTAACTTTAAATTTTCGACTGGAGTTATTTGTGTCAAAGAATTAACTGTTCGGCCCTGACGCTGTTCTCTAAAGTCTTGACCCACTTGCGCAAGTGGGGGAAGGGGGGAAACGAGGACGAGGCAGGAGGCAGGATGTAAATGGCGATAGTAAATTATTTCACAAGCAGCTGCTGGTGAGGACTTCATGGCACTCCTTTCTTCTCGCGCACAGGGAATCGACGGATGTCAATGGTGCGTGCACAGACAGCGGGGGGAGCAAGAGGAGATTACGTAGAATTTAGTATTAAAAATTATATGTATTGGTGCGTGGGAGAAGATGACGACGAAAGTTCTCAAAATTTTGGGGAGGGACTTCTTTCACGACGGTGGTTTAAACGACTTGCAGGATGTGCAATCTCTCTAACATGGGTCTCGCCTATTTTAATTTCCTTCTACGCATGATGAAACAATGCAAAACGAACATTTTAAGAATCAGACGGCATATCGTGTTTAGGTCATCGGCCATTTCCATCAAAGTCGACCTCAGTGTCCACGTGGATGAGAAAGTGGCAGCAAAGATTTGGAATCTGCAAGCCAACATTCTCCATCGTTTCTATGCATCCTGCAGTAGGGAGCTCCTATCCCCACACTTGGTCTCACTGGTACATGCATTAAATGATTGCTTATAAACAAGACTAAGAGAGTTCTCTGTCAGCTGGAATGCTGAATCCTCACTTTACTTTTTTGTCTAAAGATATATTGAGTGCGAGAGAGTAGGATGTCAACTATTTCGACAGTGTAATAATTTCCCCTAGATCCCACAATCAGACATGTCGCTGTTCAGGTCGTAGCAAAGGCAGTACTCACGGCTAGACGCAATGGAAGACCGTCCAGTGTGGAGCGCCTTCGTGTTTGCATGATTTCTGCTGTCAAAAAGCGTCAAGGCGAAAAACTTGAATTTTGAGTTTCTTCACTACACTCTTATCCGTCCGGCATATACAGCACTGCAAGCGCGCACAGTACGTGAAATAGGACCACCTTTCATCAGCCATCAACCTCAACTTTCGAGACATTTCGCTGTCCAAATTTTGACTCCTCGAAACCTGTCAGGTTGCTAGCTACCACTCTAAAGAGCGCAGCGCTGGCTTAGGCGCTGACTGAAGTGTTTTCGGCCCACCGCTGATTCATCCTCACACTCATTCCAATCGTTCCCAATCTTGGCCCGGCATCCCCAAGTCCTCTTCTGCTGTCCTCTTCTGCTGTGAGAGTTTCGCATGATGGCTTACGACGGCAGTGTTACATGTAGTAGAAGGTGTCTGGCTGATCGGATGGGGCTCTCTTTTAACTCATGGACTCTCTTTCAAAATAATTCATTTCTTTAAACAGCAGACAGAGCCTTCCTGGCTTGAAAGCGCTGTCTGTGATTTTTCTCTAGAGAAACAGAATTCAGTTAATTTTTTCTTCAGCTCTTCAATCGAAAGTTGTATTCCGTCTCGATTTCGCAATTCTCATGAATGAGATTGTTGGTATATGTATACGTACTCAAATTTTGGCGGGGAAATTGCAAGCCCACAGCATTCTGTAAGCAATTGGGAAAGCGGGGTAGCTGTTGCGTGTTCGCAGAGAGAAGGCCCCCTGCTCTGTCAAGCGTCGCCACTGTGAAACATCACGTTGAGTGACAGGCATGTGACTTTACCCTGCGAAGTTTCGCTCTCACAGCCAGGTAAAATCTCTCCTTGACTGTGAATTCTTTCTTGTCAGCTCCCAAGACTCTGAAGCCTCCTGACCAGCTCTCCACTCTCTCTCCTCTGTCCGTCTTCACCTTCTTCCTGGCTCTCGCTCGTACTGGCGGACAGTACCTAGCGCTAGCACCCCTCTCTCTGCGAATCTTTCATAATCAAGTTGCATCACTGCTCATCCAATTGAAACACCACTCTCACAATCTCGCAAGAATACCACAACTTCTAGAAGAGCGCCTCCTCAGTGAACCCAATGATACCAGAGATACCAGTACTGTACTGCATTTTTCTGTACAGTACACCTCCCTATCACATCCTACGATTCGGGTGTACCCAGTAGCGACATCCCAATCCAGTCGGAAGGGATCTTATTCCAACTCTTTCTTCCCAGACAGCTTCACACAGTTCAGACGTGTTGACGCTACTCGGTACTTGAGTACGTAGTACTACTAATTTTGAGAGGTAGCCCAGTAGTACCGTGACCATGAAAGCACGGACCCTTGGTCGATGCGTTTCATCTTTCCTATATTTTGGACGTGTTATTATTATCTATCTCGCGTTCACGCCGGTGCACCAGAACACAAGGCGAAAAGCTTTACCGTTCTAACCATGAATCACTGCAGTGGCACTGGCAGCCGAAAGGAAAGAAAGAATTGTATTTCGACATGCAGGAATGCAGGACCCCAAGAACTCATCCAAGATCGCTGTACATCTTGACTGCCTTTTGACTGGATCCCGCACCCGTGAATCCCGTGAACGACACAGAGAGCAACGGAAGGCGACAGGGATTGGCAACGGCGATGGCGATACGCTGGCGTCACCTTTTCAACAAGGGTGCCAAATAGTGAATCAATGTTAATACCCAAGACGAAATATACTGAAACTAAATTCGTGTCCATGAGTTTGGCTCTGACTGGGAAAAAACGAATCGGGCTGTTGACACTGCTGATTCTGTGATTCCAAGACGTTCCAAGTCGCCTTCCGTGTTTCAACGTCGTTACGCATCCAACATGAACGTTGTACTGTGCGCAGCCTCAGTGCTTGTGCCGTCTCACCTTGTACCTGCGGTCCTTCGTCGCCAGAGAATCCCCACCATTATCGCTAGCGCCTTTATAGGTCCCGCTCGCAGCTGGAAAGACAACACAGAACTATGAGGCGACTTGACACCGAGACAGAAATGTCGATGGAAATATCGGCCACTGCGCCTACTGTATTACCTAGCACATCCCACGTCCGATGTTCTCAAAGTCAACTGGGAACTTGGAACCCACCCAGAGACGAGGCCATGTTGGAGATAGTAAGAGAGTCTTATGAGGTTGAGCGATAGGAGGGAAGTGGAATGGAGTTCGTAGTCGCACAGTTGCAACAAGAAAGTGACTAGGTGGTGCTACGAACTCGCTGGCTTGTTCAATCAATAACTACAATAAATCAGTGCTTCTGATATTTATAGAACCTCCTTATAAGCGCCACTCAACCGCAAGTGCAGTAGCGTATTTGGAGCGTACTTGAGAAAAAGGAAAAGGAATCAGCAGCAGAATGAATGGTGAATGGTCAAATGGTCGGAGGGAGATCTGTCTCCGCCTCCTCCTCCGCCTTCTTCTTCACCTCTCTTTTCTCTCCCTTCTCCCTTCTCCCCCCTCCTTCTTCTTTTTTGAGAGACTCTCCTCCTCTTTGCAACTTGTGTGACTCTCTTCATGGCCCTCCCTCCCTCTTTCTTCTCCCTCTCTATATAATTATTTTTCTCTGCCCCCCTCACAATCCTCGGCAGCTCCTTCCCTTTCCCTGCCAAGCCCCCTCTCATAGAACCCTGAAGCTGCCCCGGCTGGGAAGGACATCAGCACCGATTGCTTCTCTTCCTCTCTTTTTCCTCTTTCCTCTTTCCGTCTTTCCTTATTTTCTTTCCATTCTTTCCCTCATTCCACCGCCAGCGCGACCACAATTCCAATAAGCAACGAGAAGACAACGAGAAAGACGGCGTCGTTGAGAGAGCTGCCACTGGCAGGCACGGGGAAAGTGGGAAAGAAAAGAGTGATTATGACTCAACTAAAAGTGAAAGAACGAACGAAAGATAGAAACAAAGGGAAGGCCGCAAATGAGGAGCGTTGGAGGCGCGACTTCTTCTCCTTCTGCTCTCTCTCTTTCTCTCTTCTCGTCAAAGGTCGAAGGTCGACGAGTAGAACAAGTGAGTGGTGGCGTTGCGTTGTCGGCAAACCCCAATTCCAACTTGAAATCTCCAATCTCCGACAGCACAGCAAGCACAGCAGGAAAACTCTCTGAATTCTGCAAAGCGGAAATTCCGTTCACAGTGCTTTGTTGCAAGAGGCGCTGGTTCCTACTCTCGTGTGCTTCTTCCTACTGCCCGCATTCTCTCTTTCTTTCTTTCTTTCTCTGCGAGACCGAGACTGAGACCAATCAGAATTCAAGCGAAACAAACACCAATCAATCAATCAATCAATCAAATCAGTCAATCAGCCAGTCCATCAACAGCCCGACCCAAGTGTGGCTCACTTTGAAAACAAAGAAAGAAACAAGGAAACGAAGGGGCAGGCAGACAGACCGACAAAGCAACAACAACGAAGCAGGAAGGACGACTTGCAACAAGTTATCATCCTCGGCAGCCCAGTCCACACCACTGAGCCGCTAGCCTCGGGGTACGGCCTGCTGCTGTTGCAAACTTGAAAAAGAAAACACATCACCTCTCGCAACTTGACGCCACTTGACAGCGCTTCCGACGCTATTGCTCTGGCTGCCGTTTCGAGTAGCGCCGCCGCTTTGCAACTCCACATTGCTCAAAGTGTGCATCTGGCAGCAGCTAGCACGGCGCTACACGCTGCTCGTTTCTCCGACTCCAGCACCGAAGATCGAAGCACTGGCGTACGCTGTGCGTAGGAGCGAGCTACTTGTTGTTCTGACGTTCGAGGGACCTTTTTCGGTAAGGCCGGCCAGCCCGAGCGGGTTGTTAGGGTGGTGTGGGCAGGTACGAGTGCGATAGGCGGTCGAGTATTCCTCGTGCGGGCAAGGGCGCGGTTAGGCGAAAAGATAGTGCCGCGTGTCACAGCCGAAAGCTTCACGGTCGATCAAGTCATTCGAGGCTGTCACCAGTTAGGCAGTCTTCGAATGCTCTGTGAACAGGCTACTCGGACTGCAAAGCTCAAAACCTCTCGGACGTATTTTCCGTCTGGTGTGGTGTATGTGTGTGGTTGAGCCGCTTGTCGTAGATCTTTGAGACGGGCAGTTTCTCAACGCCCAATTTTTCTGGTTCACGTTCTCGTGCAACTTTCAGAAAGAGATCCCACTATCTGTCGTCCATCGACACATCGCGCTTGAATAAGAAAAGAGAAGATGGGGCGCAAAGACTCCACAGATATCCTCAAGCTCTGGCTTGAAAAGCACAAGAACAACCCGTACCCTTCGCATGAAGAAAAGGAGGAGCTCATGAACCTGACACAGCTCGACAGGGCGCAGCTGGACCACTGGTTCGTCAATGCGAGGCAGAGGTACTGCAGGCCAAAGCGCAGGAGGGGCCCGAACCCGAACTACTCGCGCTACCCAGAGAGAGTGACCAAGATCCTCATCGATTGGCTCCTCGCGAATAAGGAGAAGCCATACCCAAACTCGGATGATCAGGCCGAGTTGCTCAAACAAACTGGCCTGCAAAAGAAGCAGCTGCAGAATTGGTTTACAAATGCTCGCAAGAGAGACTTGATTCGCAGACTATCGACTCGTGGCTTCTCGGACGATGAAGACGACTGTGACCAGGATGGCTTTGACATCCCTGGAATGGGACATCCAGGAATGATGATTCTCAAGCGCCAAAAGCTCGACCAGCCTCAACAAGACCTCCAGGCAAACTTCTTCTACAAAACGAAGGATGGCCTCTACCCTTACTCGAGTGGGAAGAACGAGCTCACTTTGGAGATGCCAAAGATGGAGCAGCAGCACGGTATCTCTCCGATGTTTAGCCGCACGAGCCCAGTTGACAGCATCATGCCGCAGCGTATCCCAAGCGGCAGCACGCCAATGTCCACGGCTTCCACGGTCGTAAGCAACGGAACCCGTATTGGGTCGCCAAACTTCCAGCAGAACCAAGCTGGATTGCGCGTCAACCCGTTGATGTTCACCTCGCTCAACCCAATCGGTAACGCACCATTTTCGCCTACTTCGGAGACTCCTGACCCGACTGCTGTTGGGCACAGCAAGAATAGCCACCAAATCGGCTTCTCGTCCGACTCCGGCCTCGTTTCCATCAGCGAGTCGAATGGACAAAACATGAAGCGCGACAGCATGGAGGGTTCTTATGGCTTTCCTTACCAGCAGCAACAACAGCAGCAGCAGTACATGCTTCAGCGCGGCGTCTCGCAGAACAGCATGCAAGCCTTTGCGGACCAGCAGGCTGCTCAACAGCAGCAGCAGCAGCAGCAATCAAATCAGACTGGAAACCAACTCTACATTCAATCTCCGCAGAATATGACTGGACAGGAGCGTTTCATCCTCTCTTCTCCACAGAACGAGTACAACGGGATCCCACAAACTGCCCTACAGTATCTGTCCGTCAGCCCAAGGACATCCGCGCACTCTGAGTGTGAGAACAATGGCGGGCAGCAGTCCTACGGGCAGCTTCTGGCAATGATGTCGAAACACAATGTACCAATGGTTGGAGGCAACAACATGGCCTACCAAAACCAGCAGCAGCAAAACCACGACAACAATCAGAGATTCGTTCTGAACCACAGTGGCGCTGACAACAGTGCGTGGCTCGGGAAAGTCTCTGCCTCTGAGGGCGACGACTTTTCAGGACACCCAAGCAATGGATTTACCGTAAGTGACCTCTTCACCCGCCCTACATCAGCATCCTTTCTTGCAGTGACTGTCGTAGCTAACTCGTGATATTCTTCTTTGGGTGCACAACACACAGATCCAGAGAAAACAGCTTCGCCTCTATTCCTAGAGGTGTGGGCGAATTGAGCTCTTCTTGATTGACGAAGCGAGACGAGGACCAGTTTTGAGCGACTCTCTAGGTTTCCTCGCTCGCTCGTGTCTGTCACAATGCTTTTCGAGTCTGGTTGACCGGAAGCGAAATTGTTTTGTTTGTACAAAAAAAAATGAGCCGCCATGTTCGTGGGGGCAATTTTTGAGGACCATATTTTATTTTACGTCTACAATCATTCTGACACATGTTGTACCATGTGCACCTTTCACTTTCAGTACTTTCATCACCGCAAATAAATTTTTGTTTGACTTCCAACCACTACCTCTTTTTGTTCGTTTACAACACAGCTGATTTGATTTGTCATTGGCACAACTTGCGTTGAATCCTGCGGGAAACGAAACCTTCACATGGCACACTACAGCCCAAGTCGCTGGAGTAGCTCTGCAGCGTCAATGCACCAAGGCATTCCTGGGTAGTGGGCGATGTTCCGATACGGGTTCTCAAACGGTCCTTGCAGCACATGCATGTGCAAGTGCCGAACGCTATTGAACGGCGGGGGGTGAAACACCAGCCTCGCGCCTTCGCCGGCTGTCTGATGCAGTCCCACCTGCACCATGCGCTCCAGCAGAGCCCCGCGCTCAATGCTGCCTCGCTTCCAGGCCAACACCGTTCCCTGCTCCACGTGCTCCACGCTCACCACCAGCCTATGAAGTCGAGCCCTCGGGTCCCGCGACTCCAGCACGGCCACGCTCTCGTCTCTGTACAAAACCTCGCGCGCCTTTCTAGCCTCCATCTTCATCTCCATCTTCATCTTCTGTTCCGGTGTGCGGGCTCCACCCACCGCCGCGCAAAATGGGCAGCGCCCGTCGCCATCTCCCGACGCTCTCCACGAAACTTTCCCCCAAACCGTGGAATCCCGATCGCAGTTCCAACTATCCACGACGCCTGCCTTTGCCGAACGCCACAACGTTGACGCTCTACGCCACATGTCACTCCTGGGCCATCCCTCCTCTCTCTCTGTCTCTCTGTCTGTCTCTCTGTCTGTCTCTATCTATCTATTTGTTCAACAACAGTGCCATTGCCATGCCACTGAGGTGACTGTGCGCGATAGTGCGATAGTGCGATAGTGCGCTAGTGCGGCGCAGCCCCACACTTGTGGGGTGGGGGTCTAGTCGCCGTTAGTCCGTCGGTAGCGCCAGGGGTCCTCGCGAGGAGGCCCTAGAGGATGGAATACCCTCAGTGGTAGGAGGAGCGAGTTGTGGGAATCTGGCAAAGACCGGTCCGACCTTCTGTCGTAGAGTGGCAAAGCGAACGCTGGGGGAAAGAACGCCAAGTGGTGAGCATACCGACGGATAGAAAGTGTACGCGCAAGAAGGAGAGAGAGAGAGAGAGAGAGAAAAGGCGAAATGTCACTGTTGGCGAAAGACGGCAGCGAGCCCGGGGAAGCTCTGTCCAAGGAGAATGTGTGCAAGGAGATGACGCTGGATTATCGGCTAGGGATCAACTGGCTCTCGCGAGACGAGATGCTGCAAGCGTCTACGCTGGTGAAGGAGTGCCTGGAGCTGCGCGTGCAAGCGAACAACCCGTTCGTGTCCAAGATATTCACGTCGGGCATGTTCTTCGTGGTCAAGAGCCAGACGCTGCAAATGGTGAACAGGTTCTCTCTCGCCGTGGATGGTGTGAAGCGATATCTGCGCTTTCGCCAGAGGCTCGCTGCCGTCACCCGCTCCACATTCGAGATGCGCTACACTGTACATATGATGCGGGAGGGCTCGGAGGTTGAGCAACTCATCGCCAACATCTCCGTCACGTTGGTGTGCGTGAGTGGCGGAAAGAGCGCGCCGATCCCTTTTCAGCTCCCATTCGACTTGCCGCGGCTCGAGGGACAAGAAGATCTTTCTGGCAGATTCCAAACCCTCCTGAGCAAGCTCCCGAAAGACCTGCAGCAGCTCAACGCTTCACACCCGCCTGCCTTCAAATACCCGCTCAGGGTTCGATACCAGGACGAAGACTTCAACAGGCACGTAAACCATGCAAGCTACTTTCGCTTCTTTGAAGACGCCCTGCGCACCTTTCTGGACACCAAGCCAGCACAGCTGGAAGGGCTCCCGCTGGGAACCGTTCCAGACTACATGGCCACCGAGTATGTTCGCGAAACCCACGTCGGAACGGAGCTTGTCGTCTCTTTCCACCAGGTCTCGGCGCTTGACTGGGTGTTAATTCTTCAAGGACTCGACGGTATTACCTTTTCGCGTGGCTGGATGCGGCTCCCAAAAGGCTCCGCGACCTCGCAGCTTTGAACGAAACCCATCAGTCGCAACTTGTCTTCTCCATAATGAAACACTGATATTCTAAACACAACGATTGGATGCCTCTGACGCTCGCTCAATCGTTTCCTGTGACTTGCTTTTCGTCACTAAACCATACAATTGCATCTCCCTATCTCCCTCTCTTTTTTTGGTTTTTGCGATTATCTACGATACTCTAGCGTAGAGAGCGGTACTCAGTACGCAAAAGTCGAACACTGTCACACAGCTAATTGGAGTATCGAGAGTACCGAGACTGCGTACTGAGTACCGAGGTAAGCTGCCAACCGGGAACGTGAGCCAACGTGCTTCTGTCCGTTCGTCCATCGTCTCGCGGGGGGCTGGTCACAGCAAATACGAAAGGAGCAACGCTCATAGCGCAGTCGGCACCGTCGGCGCCGTCGGCGTGAGTAGAAGCTAAAGCTATCTTGAAAGGCAAACGCTTTTCCGCAAGCCTGCCTCGCGTACTTTCAGGCGTGACTCTCTCTCTTTCTCTGTCTCTGTCTCTTTGAGCGATTTGTACAGCTTTGTGCTTTGGCGCGAAAATTTGGGCACCAGCAAGGCAGCGGCTGAGTGCCCGAGCGCAGCAGGTCACCCCAAAGCGTAAGAGAGGTTGATGAGCCAAGGCCCGGCAGTTGACGCGAAAAGATGGCACAGCAAGAAGGCGAGGAGCTTAACCTGAATCCGGACTACCTGCAGGACCCAAGCAAGTTTTCCGCAATAACGTACGTTGTGGACACGTTGGAGAAGTCGAGCAACACTAGGCAGATCGAGGCGAAGCGAGTATCAGAGCTCTTCCGTGGGGGAGTGAGCGACGAGGAAAAGCTAAAGTATGCTGAAGATCTGAGCAAAGTGAATGGGGAAGTGGCTCGCATCGTGGAAAGTAATTATGAGGGTTTCAATAGCTCTGTGAGCGGGTTTAGTCAGATTTTTCAGGAATTTACCGAAGCGCAGTCCAAAGTGCGCAAACTGAAGGAATATGTACTGCGAAGCAAGGAAACACTGATAAGTAGAAAACGAAATCTTAAGAGCTTGTGGTTCCAAAAGCTACAGCAAGTGCGAGTACTGGAAATTCTCGCGCAAATGGAACGGGTGAAAGAGGCCCCGCGCACAATTGAAAGGCTCTTGGAAGAAGAGAAATTTGAGGAGTGTGTAGATCACTTCCAGGAAGCTTACACGGCGTCGTTTAGTGGAGACCTGGCCCAAATTGGTGCTTTAACCGAAGTACGAGAGGAGCTGGTGAATTATCGTGAACGCATGCACGAGACTCTCATACAGGCGCTCATTGGTTACTTGTCAGGAAACTATCACAGCAAGAGCGAGAGCGACATTGCACTCGTTGGGATTGACACCGCTGCCTCAGACAACCAGCGGCAGCTGTCCAACAAGGCCGTGCTGTCCTTGGACTCCATTGTGGTGGCGCTAAAGAAACTAGGCCGTCTCCCTGCAGCCCTCCACGCAGTGAAGGCCAACTTGCGCCTTGAGCTCAGTTTTGTTATAGAAAAGCACATGAAGCAGGCGCAAGCTTTCCGCCACCCTGTGGGCTTATCCATGTCGCAGGAAGAAATCGATGACATCAGAATTGAGTCCATGTTTCACGACATCCTGTCAGACTTTCAGGCGATCTTCACTCGTCACGTCCAATTCTCGATGGTATTGCAAAGTGAGGCCACCGAGCTGGCAAAGAAGGACTATTCTGTTGCTGAAACATGGAGCTCGGTACAAGTTGAAATTCAGCAACTGTTAGAAATCCATCTCACGGTCTCTTCATCCGCGTTCCACTCAATGAGGGGAGGAAATTCTGGGAAAGACGTCGTCAACACCACTCTGTCCTTTTCGTTCTCAGCGGCAAGGGATGAGTCGTTGGATGTCACCAAAAACTCCCACCGCGACTTTGTCAACACAATCGAGCGTTCTCCAATTTGCCCGCCCTCGCCTTTCCGCATTTTGACGCTTATCGCGCCGATCGTACAGTTCGCCAACTACGGAGATGATATGGCCGGATTCCGAACACGCTCACAGCTATTGAGCTATGTGCGAGACTTTTGCCGACACACCCTTCTTCCGCAGTTGGAGGCTGAGGGTTCAGAAGCCATGTTTATCGCCGCCAAGTCACAGTACGCACTTCAAAAGCCCCCGGCATCGGAGGAGTCCATCTTCAAGTGCTGCACCAACATAGGCTCGGCTCTGTGTAAGGAGATCTCGCGCGCAGCTAGCGTAGCCGAGGCACTTTTGCTCATTGATTGCAACATTGAGGATGCGCTATTTGCGTACCTTGACAACTTTGTGGTTTTCGCGCAGGGCAACTTGGACAGAATGTGCGAAAAGAAACTCAGTCTGGCTCTCACAGAGCAGATGCGAACAATTTTAAAAGAGGATCCCAACTATTTGGCGATAGTGTCCATGAACTCGGAAGCCTTTGAGAACTTGAGCCGCTTTCGCCAAGCATGCATCGAGTTTACTAGTAACGAACGCGCTGCGGAGCAGGCTTTTTTCAAATCAGTGACAGGCTTGCACTCACCGGAGGCTAGCCTGCAACCCAAACTTCTCTCCACCAACAACATGTCCAAAATCGCAGCACTTCATAGCACGTGTGATTTGCTGTTTCGGACGCTAGCTTTTGACTCCAGAGCGCAAGGATTTCAGTCTCCGCACTCTCTTTTGCAGGGGGCAAGCGAGCAGCATGCTCAGGAGCTCATGTCGCCTGCATTTATGCACATCATTCACGCGGAGCCTGTGGCAGCCGCACTGTCGACCCCAAAACTTCAACGGCAGCTAGCTCGTATCGACCAAATTGCCGAACAATGTCTATTTGTCCTGCGCTCGGAGCTTAGGATACGCTGCATTGGCGGGCTCCGGCATCTCCCCAACGAACTGGCCAACGAGCTTCCCGTCCCAAGTTGCTCCTCTGCCCTCGCACAAGACTTGGTCAAGTGCGCTCGATCTGTGGAACCTGGTTTGACACAGGCGCACGCTGCATACCTGGTTCGCTCTCTCTGCGCGCTACTCGCGGAGAGCACAATTGAAGCCTTGGTACCGTTCAAAGCGCTCTTAGTATCACGAAATGCACTTGCTAAAGCATCAAGTAAGGGAAAGTCCTCCGCAGAGCGAACAAAGCTCTCCAAGACACAGATCAGACTCCTTCACCAGTCGTTGGGCGTACTGCAACAAACAATGTGGACTATCTCGCTAAACTCTCTCGAAGGAGGCGTAAACGTGGATGCAGAGATCGCTGAGGGATCTACGAATTCCTCTTTCTTTTGGGAAGTTACGCGAGACCAGCTGACCGCGTTCGACGGCTCTAGACGTTTCTTTCAGTGCCTCCAGGCCCAAGAGGCTGGTCAAGAACCTCTTGCTGATATTAGTCAGGCCTTGCTCGGGGCGATCACCACGAAAGAGCTGGACAACATATTGCAGCTCTTTGTTTCTGCCAAGTAGACTTTTTGTTTTTGCTCGTGCAAAGCGAATCACAGACCACCCTTCATTTTCCCCAAACGCCATCAAACCTAAAACCTTGCATCTCTCCAGCTAGCTACTAGAGCGTCAAAGTAAATATCTTCCGTTAATTTTAAAATTAGTACTTCAAATAAGTTGCATGAATTAAGCACTTTCAGCGCCTTCGCAAGGCTGTTGGCGCTTCGGTAATCTGGCAAGCACAAGATCCGCAAGGTCCGACACGCAGCGAACGACTGCATCAGCGACATACGCCTCGTCTGTGGGATGATCGCCATTCCACCTGTTCACCCAGAGCGTTTTCATCCCCACCTTCTTCGCGCCTGCCACATCGCTCTCCAAAGAGTCCCCGACATGGAGCACTTCTTTGGGATCCGACACCCCCGTCAGCTCAAGCACCTTCAGAAATGGCGCTGGTTCAGGCTTTGGAGCACTCACGTCTTCCGACTTGATCTGGTGCTCAAACATCTCGTCCAGCATTGGAGTCCGCGACACATCGCAATTGCCGTTAGTCAGTGACACGAGCGTGTAGCCTTCGCCTTTCAGCGCCGCCAGCACTGGAAGCACGTTCGGAAAGATGTGGTCCTCCACCTCGCATCGAGTGTCCAAAAACGCCTTAAACCCCGGCTGTACCACGAGCTCGGGGTCCACCCCCGCAAGCTGTGCCAGGCGCTCTAGCGCAAATTGCCTGATCACTGTATGGTTGTGATGCTGCTCGCTCTCCTTGGCTTTAGCCCTCCCATGCGCTAAGTGCTCCTCGAACGCGGTTGCTTCTGGCAGCAGCTTGGCCACTTCTGGGAACGCCTCCACAAGAAAGCTGTGCTGCGACTCTTCTGCGCGCCGCAGCACAGGCTCGCAGTGCCAGATCGTGTCGTCCAAGTCGAAAGAGATCACCTTGACGCCCTCCAGCAACGACTTGATGGCCTCCACATCTGCATTCGCTCCCGCCTTCGCGCCCGCTTTCGACCCAGCCTTTGCCTCCATCGCCTTCTGCCGCCTCAAGGAAAGTTGGGACAGGTGGGAAAGAGAAGCGTAGAAGCGTAAAAGCGTAAAAGCGAGAGTGAGCGGTGAAGATGTTCTTCACAGACGCACGATCGCCAACTACCGCTGCGAATCTCCCGCCAACGAACGAACGCTTCGTTGCTCTCCGTCCGTTCTTCGTCACCCTCCGCAGCCTTCTTTCCGTGGCCGCCTTCCTCAGCCTAAATCAAGCGATGGACGTCCGCCCCGCGCTCCGCTGTCTTTGAAAAGTGCCTGCCTTCACTGCGATTGGATGGTGCGAATAGTGCGAATGAACGAATCGTTGTGTGAAAGATGAATGAATGAACAAGCTCGACTCTGCCTGGAGAAACCAATACCGAATTGAATAGCTGCCGCATTAGCGCTCTAGGGCTGGCTAGGGACTGGGACCAGATTGTCTTTGTCTTGGTCATCTTTAGCTTGGGCTTCAATTTGGGGTTGGTCGATGGGAGAATCTTCCTCATCCGATTCCACGTCGGAGTCGTCGTCGGAGTCTTCTTCGGAGGAAGACGCCGCGTAGAAGTTGGCGCCGTTGAGCCTATTGCGATTGACGAAGAGGTCGTCTTCGGAAGTTTCGTCTTCGGAACCCTCGCCCTCCACATCGGCTGAGAGATTGTTGTCTCCATCCGCGAGGTTGTCGTTGTCAGTGTTGTCGGAGAGAGCGGGAGGCGCATCGTCGGAGATGACAAGGTCGTTGGCAGCGGATTGTGCGAGCGCGTCCACGTCTTCCTTGCCCGACTCGTCCACGAATGCGGCAGGCCAAAGGTTGTTCTTCTGCAGATGCTTGACCTGCTCCTTGAAGAGAATATGCTTGACTGTGTACTTGACCTTGCCCTTGCCGCCCGCGGCCGTCGTGTAGTCCTCGTCGGTGTACGTGGCAATAACAAAGTTCCCGCGCCGGATCCACACCAGCTTGCGAAACTTGGCCGGGAGCAAACAGAGCCCCAGCTCCCCGTTTTCCGCCTTCACTTCTAGCATATTGCCGCCTCGCGAAGCGATCACCTGCACAATCTGCTCGCCCTCCTTGGGTTCCGGAAGGCCCTCCAAGATGTCGCTTTCCACATGCTTTCTGTACTTGGTCTTTCGCTTTGCTCCCGACATGTTTTCGACCTCTTTTAATAGCTGTCGACACTGAACGCTGATGATTTCGCAACTTGTCTTCCTTCTCTTCCTTCTTCTTTCTCTCTCCGTGCGTTCTTTTTGTTCCTCTGCCTGACTCTTAGCTTCCTTCGTAATGCGTTTGCTGTGTGTTTGAAACTGACGGTTTCAATCGTACGTTCTGTGTACTCGAGTACTCTCTGTCAGGACGTGTGCGACTGACCTGACCACCCAAATTTTATGGACGTTCCTTTGTTCATCTTTGTTCGTTTTGTTCGATTTCGTTCTCACGTGAAGTACTACGGTGTTGTTAAGTTAAAGCTACAGAGGTGGCTACGTTTTCTCTTTATCGAGAGGTGAAGGATGCACACTCTTGAAGTTCCGTACTTGTCGCCTTACCAGACCCCACACGAAACATGTATGTAATACGCTAACTTCCGGTAAAGTCAGACCATCGTACCCTATGATAAATGGTAGGTAGGTTTTCGATAAGAGTAGGCGTCGCCTACTCTTTAGAGTACTTGGTACCAGTACCGATACTACACAAAGGCCATGTCGAGAGTGGTCGAGACTCAAGGGCATTTGACTGAACTTTGGTGGCACAGCACAAGCCACATGCATAGGCAACGAGGTACTCAGTACCACAGTTGAAAGTTTGCGAGGTCTCTTCACATTCGAACAGAACATCTATTCGGGGCAGCAGTCGAGACAAGTCGGTTCTGAAACGCACGAGGGAACGGAAAGAAAGACAATGAAAAGAAAGAAAGAAAGACACATGAGCCTGTTACGCTGCGTACTAATACTCCATTGTCAAAGTTAGCCGGTGGTGTACTGTACAGTTTAGTATTGTTACCGGTATGAGTTGTCGGTCATCACGGCCTCGGAATACCTCGGAATGCGCTTTCAAGTTCGACTTTGGCTCTGTTGAACGCTCAGCAACGCGCCCAACTCAGCGACTTGGGTTACTCTGAATCCGCTCAAAGTTTCCGGTTCAAGTTCTCGCAGAAATCATGTCAGCCTACTCACACCCACTTCGCCTTGTTCAAAAGTTCTTGACACATACTTTGGAAGTTGTGACGGACACTGTAAGAGTGCGTCTATCAGTGTCAAGCCAAGTGTAGGAAAAAAATTAGAGAAAGAAAGAGCTAGCCACTCTTGAACTACCGTGTTCGCTAAGAGTGCTACTTCATGCGAGAGGCGAGAGAGCACAAACGACTAAACAACAACTGCATTCCCAGATTCACTGCCCTGGTTCCTGTACTCCAAAACACCACACTTCTCCCACTCAAGAGCTACTCGAGCCATTCACTACACTTATCTCCTCCACTCCTCCCCTGTAATTTCCAATACCAGACCACGCCTCCCTTCTTCCCATCGCATTTAGAGCAGGAGACACAAGGTGTACGCGAGGACCGCAGGGTGTCCTCGCGAGGACGGATTTCGTCAAACGACTCCGTTCCAGTAGCGCCCGCAGCTGCCACGAACGTCGGACAGAGAGCTTGCTGGGTCGGGCAGATCGGGGAGGAAGGGGAAATCCCGGTGGCTTGTGCAAGCAGTGCGCGTGGGGCGAAGAAGATGACACCGGAGGAGGCGCGGCGCAAGAAGCTGAAGAAGAAACGCAGCTCGTGTTTCCTGCCGTTGTGCGGCTGCGTGTTCGGCTTACCGGACTGCGACGAGAAGGCAGGCAGCGACGCTTGCAATGGGCCAGAGAAGAAGAGCGAGCAGAGCGAAATTTCATCGGCATCATCCAAGGTGGAGAAGCAGCACAGCGATGCGGAAAAGCAGTTAGACGCCCTGCTGGGAATCTCGAGTGTCACGGCGAAGGGGAGCAAGGCGGAGCTTTTGGGCTTTGGTGGGAATTCTGGAGCGACAGGGCTCTCGGGTAGCTCTACTCCGCCTGGGGAGAAAGGGGGCCCGCGGCGGAAGCAGAGCTACACGCGGGTGGTGGACAGCAGTAATAACAATAGCATGCACCATATCGCGAGCAGCAAGTCGTTGCAGAGCAGTGGCAGGAAAGCGCTCATTGCGAGCCATCGATCCAATTTTGGGGTCCGAGTACTCGTTGCGGACGATTCTACGGACGCTGGGCGGTCTCGGGTATCTTCCAACGCCTCCACGGCATCCATGGACTCTGTGCTTCATCATCCAGTCTCAAAGCTGCAAGTGAACGTTCTGAGGACCACTTCAGGGCGATCGAGGGATGATAAAAAGTCAGTCTTTGGCTTCCTCCGCACATTCGACGCCAAGCTTTACAATCGCGTTGGTTTTTTCGATTGTCTGGATAATCTTTCTGAAGGAGACATTGTCCTATTTCACACAAGAAGACTTGCCAGCAGACTTCAGCGGATGTTGGTACATTCGGGCGGGTTTGATCACATTGGAATTGTTGTGCAGTACGAAGATTGCTCAGACGAAACCTGCTGCTCTCAGGAGCTCAAACAAGCGAGACGCGCCGCGGGCGTCAAGCCGTGGCATACTCTAGAGGCAGATTCGAATGGTGTGTCGCTGTATAGGTTTACACCAACCTGTCTTGGGGCTTACAAAGGCGTGGTGTGCATTCGCCATTTACAAACCGACCCTCTCGTGTTTTCAGCGAAGGACATACACGACAAGTTGACCGATTTTGTGGAAACGATGAACGGCCGCCCTTATGAGAAAGACATGCTGCAAATTGTCCGCTCTGCTAATTTTCTGGGAACGAATGAAGTAGAGGACCTCTCCTCCGTGTTTTGCAGTGAACTCGTAGCAGCTGCCTACATTCGGCTTGGACTGATACAGTCCGCAAACCGCCCTAGCAACGCGTATATCCCCGGTGACTTTGCGTCAAAAAATAGCAAGTCTCGCCGAGCGATCCAGCTCGCTGTGGGTGCCATGCTCTCGGATGAGCAGGTCATCGACTGTAACAACATGCGCGCGACAAAACTCGGAGGGTTCAACTCCAGTGCAGAGCTCTCCCTTAAGAGCAAGCCGTCGCTCTCAACGCTTTCGGAGACTGGCGAGAAGAGCCTTGATGAGCTGCTTCCTGTCGATGCTGAAGACGTTCAAGTCACGGAGGAGCAAAAACATCTAGGTGGCTTCCGATCTTCCAAGGATAGTATGGCTCTTCTGGCGAAACAAAAAGTCATTCGCCAAAAGCAGTCTTCCTCTGAGGCAAGCGATTGTAGCACCGATTCCAAGCCATCTAACACTGTTCGCTTTGCAAACTCGGACACTCTGAATGACAAGCGAATTCCAAGTTCTTTGTCGAGAACCGATTCGATGAACGCGCGTGGACGCCGATCGCTTCCACCAGGCTTTGACCGATCTCGATCTCTTCGCGATCATATCTCTGCGGAACGAGCTCTCACCAAGTCCACAATCAGGCGCTCTCAGAGCACGCAAATCGGCAGGTTTGCTCGCTACGTCGTTCTGGAGCGTCTCGAACAGAGTAGAACGAAGAAGTCTAGGCAGTCATCCGTGCGCCAATTCAACAGTCCGCTCTCTCTATCCGAACTCCGAGTGGAAAGAGCCCCGCTATCCAACGTGAACGAAGCTCCACCTGATGACGCTCCAGAATCTGCTAGTACGATATCATCGTCTGGAAGTGAGGAACCCACGTCGGCCGCTCAAAACCGCGTGACAGACGAGTCTCGCACAACGATGGCGTTGGACCCTGAAGAACTCGAACAGCACGGGGACCTTACCAAACTTCTGCGGAAAAAGAGCGCCGTATTTAGGGAAAATAGCGAACTTTCTAGCGATGATGATGGGGATTCGTCTGTCGGGTCGTTCCGGAGCTCCTTAGACGATATGGAGGACGGGGACGATGACCAGGTTGGCACCTCGACCATCTCGGAGCTTGTGAAATTAGATACCGGCGAAAGGCACATCCAGTTCCTGTTTGTGAAGAGGAAAGCTATCGTCAACCTAAACTTTGCCTTATCTCTGCATTCTGAAGACGAAGATGTGTCGCAGGAGGAGGGCTGCCCAGATCTGCCAGTACAGTTCAGTCTTATCGGGCCGATTGAGAATCAGATTATGAATTCTCTCCAAGCCAGCGAAGCGCAGTGTGACGAAGAACTAGATCGCATCGCTGAAGTTTCTGAAATCGTTTACGAAACTTTGTCGTATCCTACTTCGGACGATGTTTTTCTCGAAACCTTTACTTTGCGAGAGAGGGGATGGTACGAGCTAAAGTGGGAACGTAGGAATGACGTGGATGGCAAGGAAAGCGAGCAGGAGTCCCAAGCTGCGCTCAACTTGTCGCTTTTGTGCCATATTGAATCCTTGAGGTCAACTTAAGTTTTGGCCCATCTTCTCGTACGTATTATCTGTTTTTCTTTAAATTTTGTGCATAATCTTATTTTGGTTAGTCTTCATTCAGGCCGTCTTGCCAATCAAAGAAAGGCGAAAAATAGTCAGACAATTTTTCATCAGAGAATAAGAATAGATTTTTCTATCAAACTAGGTCTACATCTTTTTATGCGTTACGAGAAAAAAAAAGGAGAAAAACACATCTACTCAATCTTGTTCTGAAGGACTGCCTCAGACATGATGTTGACAAAACGTTCATAGGTGAGCGACTCTTCGCCGGCAGGGAAAAAATAACGCACCAACAGTGGCTTGTCTTGCTCCTGAACCTCGAAATATGGCTTGACAGCTGCAAAGAACTCCGACGGGGTCACTTTTGCAATGCCAGATTTGGAGAAACCTCTGAAGATTGCCCCGAGCTCCAGGGTTTTTTGCGCCAATCGATCTACGAAAGCCTTAAACACCTCTTCGGAAGCAGAGCGCTCTTCCAGAGAGCGCTCTTTTTTCTGAATTTTGGCAAGGTAGTCCTGGACCTCGATGGCCTGAGCAACTTCTGCTCCAGAAAGCTGTTTTGTCTGGTCGAGGACTGAACTAAAATCGCATTCGTACACGACGTCGCAAAAGTCATTGTAGTTGATCGAGCCTTCTTGATCCTTATCGTACAGAGCCATGAGCCCAGCAAGCTCTTCATCCGAAACCTCAATCGTGTAATGCTTCAGTAAGCGTTTAAACTCTGAAAAGGTGAGTTTGCCGTTCTTGTCCTTGTCAAAGTTGCGAAACAAGACTCGAAGCTGTGTGTTACTATGCCTAAACTTCTGAAGGAGCAAGAGCTGAATTTGCTCAATTCTAGAAGTTGAGTCGCGATTTGGTGGAGTCCAATGTTTGCTCAACGCATCGCAAAAGTCCTGGTACCAGATCTGCTTCCCGCCTCTACTAAATTTGGGGATGACCAGGTCCAGGTCAGATTCTGACAACTCCACACCGGCCTCATTCAACATCGCTGTGAACTCCTCACGTTGGATGCTTCGAGAGTTGTCCTTGTCCGCAGACTTGAAGAGCTCACGGATGTTGAGCCGGCGGTGAAGCAGTTGCGACACAATGTACTCGAATACAATTTCTTCTGGCCCACGAGCCCCTCGAGGTGCAGATGGCCGTTGGATACCGTAGAATTGAAAGGTTTCGTCCTCTGCGTTGTAGATCCGGAAGGTTCTTCCCACAACCTGGACGGTGTCCGCGCCTTCCGGAGTCTCAATGCCGAGGCGTTTATTGACGAAAGCCTGTAGCGCTGCTCCGAGATCGTCCATGGTGTACCGATCCCCAGTGAGCGGGTTCTTGTACTTGCCGCGCTCCAAGAATTTGCCCCCGGTGAAGCCAGAGTTTCTCTTCTTGGGCTCAAAGAGAGCGAATGTTTCGTCCGACAGGTTGTACGCCAAATCAAACGTACGGCCAGCGTCCTCTGGCGAGTTGGTCACAAGCTCGACGCGAAAGTGCAACATCTTGTTGTCATACTTTTTAAGCAGCTCGTAGTTTTTGCGAGGCTGCTTGGGGACCAGGTTATAAAAGGAGCCCAATGAGTCTTCCTCGCTTCCGAAGCCATTGTAAGGTGGCTCTTCCATGCGAGGCAGGACCTTCTTTTCCTCCTCCAATTGGAGCTCTTGCTGAATAACGCCAAGGCCCGCGTAGTATTGTTTAGTGAATCCGTCGCATGACAACAGAAGAAATCTGCGGCCATTGATCTCAATCATAGATCCGCAAGAAAAGTCAAAAGGTGTGTAAGGCTCTCCGTTTGACTTGGTGAGTCTTGTGCGACTCAAAAATTTGGGAAATGGTTCCCTTCCGCTGTTCGGTTTGTACATTTCCTTGATTTGCAAGCTTTCATCGGCTAAGAAAAAATTGATCTTGAATCGGCGTTTTTCTCCAAAAGCAGACGCCGAATCGTCCCAGAGAGCGTTGAACATCAATGCCTTTTGGCCATAAGTAAGGAATGGTCGCAGCGTGTCCTTTGGCTTTTCCTCCGTCCCAAGCTTTGGACTTTTCACAGAGATCTTCTGTTTTGCGGCGATCTGAGAGACTGGCTCTGCAGGGTAAGGCTCTGCCGGGGGTTGCCGCATATTGAGCTCTGTCAAGAAGAACTTGCGGGTTTTCTCGTCGGTGTCAACGATCCTGAGAACGCGGCCGTACAACGGGATTTCATTTCCAATGACGAGGTCCGTCAGTGTTAAATGCTCCTTGCCAGCAACACCTGCAAGAGATGCCACCGGGGTCCTTTGTAGAAACGATCCCTGAACCATTCCACTGTTTTCTTCCTTTGGCTCCGAAATCTGGATCGTATCGTCAGATCTATAATAGAGCAAGGTGACCTTTCGAATGCGAAAGTTTTCGAGTGGTGATTCTGGAACGGCTTCCTGAAAATACATGTAAAAGCGCAAGGTGTCGCGGTCGAACTTGATCCACTTGGCTCTTTGAGCATTGTTTCCGCGGCCTCCGCGGACTGCATTCGGCGAGAATGGCGCTCTTGCTGATGGAGCCTGTGGCTGGCTGCGTGTCGACGTGATTGCCAAATCTTCCATGCCTGCTACAGGGCTTCCAGACTTGACAGGTCGCGACGAGTAGGTTCCATGGCGATGATAAACAAAGTCAGGCTTTGGTCCCTGCGCCTCCTCGCGCTCGCTATACGCAATGGTCTTCTTTCCGTAGTATGATTGCAGCAAAGGAACGTCGCGATGGGACTTGAATCCTGGGACAAGAGGAATTGCCTGTTGCAAATTCAACTTTGGCACCTCCGTACCTTTCGCAGCCCCAGATGGGGAAGACGACGCCATCTCCACTCTCTAGCTCCTCTCGCTCTTGCCGCCCACCTGCGCGATCGAACCTGCCGCTCGATCACCTGTTCCTCCTTTTCTGTGCCTGGCCACAGTCCGCGACTTGAGCAAAGACAAACTGCAACCAATTTGCCCAGTGATGTATGCTGTGCATTCATCCATTCACTCATGCAAGCAGAAATGCAGTAATGCAGTCGCCAGCCACTAAGCAACTAAGGATTCGTTGGCGAGGGCGACCACAGCCTTTTGGCGTCGAGCTTCGCCTAGTCGTAGACTAAAACTCTCTCATCCTTTGGCCGTTCACTCCTTCTCAGCTCTCAGCCTGAAGCTGGTCACGTCGCTTTGCCCATACATTCTCCATCCATTCGCCTATTCATAGACACCTCTGCAAACACGAGTGTCGATCAGCACCGGTATCGCTAGAAGCAGAAATCGGCAATACGACCCGTGATCATGAGACATGTTCGAGTCTGAGTCTGAGTCCGAGTCCGAGTCATGGCAAGTCTCAACGGAACAACAACGATCACATTCCCCATACCCCATACGTAGCCCATTCCGCATCTCGCATCTCGCATCTCGCATCTCGCATTAGCAACACAAGCGCTACTTGGCCCAAAGCGTCTCCCGGAATGTGACTGTGATTATGAGCCGGACAAAACAAAGCCTCATGGACGAACTGAAGAATTGAAGAATAGAAAAAGAAGAAAAAAAGAAGAAAAGGATGAGTTGATGCATTCATGCATTGTTGCATTCATGTTCATTGACAGTGAATGTTCTGAAGGATAAATGGATACATGGATGAAGGAAGAGTGCTCTACTAGCTAGTTACGCTGGTGGAGAGAGTGGAGAGAGAGAGATTGTTGGTCCTAATCAGCGCTACATCAGCAGCTAAGCCTCGAAACCTACTCAGCCTAAGAACAGCTACACTCAGTATAGCCGATAGTCCTAGCTAAACGGATCTGTTGATCGACTCGATATGATAGGTATCAACAGCTGTTCTTGTGTCCTTTGCTTCTTATTTCATTCATTGATTTGCATTTTGCATTTTGCATTTTGCATTTTGCATTTTTGCATTTTGCAATTTCGTGCTCATCGAAAATGGGAAGCAACGCTCCACAACAAAAGCAAACGACAGCAAGGATGAATGCGTCCAAGCCGCGTCTTCCAGCCAATCCAGTCGTTATGCTCTCGCTGAGTCAGTTCTTTAGACACAGGTACCGGTACAAATACACGTCCAGGTTGCTAGGAACGCGCAGGGCTCATCAGCCGGCCTGCACGGCCTTTGTTTCCCTATCTTTCCATCCCCCAGACAGTGGCAGTGACTCCCAAGGATAAACGCACAAGTAAAGCATGACAGTTCGTTCAATGGTGTGACCACTGTCAAAGTATCGGCTCTTCTATAAACAAGCTCGCGCGTCTCGGTAAGTGCAGTAAGGTAAGAAAGTCTGCTGGTCTCGAGAAACTCGAGAAGCGCGAGTAAATCTCTGTACTCGACAGCCGCTCGCGAAGTCCATTGGGGAGCTGGTTCCATCTCATACCTCCCAGTTTGCGCTGCTATTCGTGCAACGCAGAGTTCCGAACTCTCTGTCGGATTACAATCTCACCGCCGGCGAGTGCCACATGGGCAGTGCGATGGATGGAATTGCAGCGCAACTCAACACCCGCTTCGCAAAGAGGCCGATGTAGACCGCCAGGCGACCTCCCTGCGAGCGAGGCGCTGTGGATGCTGTGGATGAAACGACTGCCTGGCCTTGCAAAGAGCGAGAGCAAGAACAAGAGCAAGAAACCAAGAGCGAGGGACATAGTCATAGAGACAAAGTGAAAACGCAGAGTCAGAGCTCACTCACATCACTGTCCGGAGTCCATCCGAGAACGAACGCTCTTCTTTGTTTCCCAAGTCTTCCAACCTGCCATTCGTCCAAACAGCCTTGCAACAATTTTAAAACCAATGAAAAAATCATGAAAATAATAATAAAGAAAGAAAGAAAAGAAGTCAACCATGTCCGCCCCAAATCACAAGATCGCGAGGATCGTAAGATCTTCGTTTCACTTGCCCCTCCTATCACGCTCTAACCTTTCCCCTATTAGCAAATACCAGAAGTCTCTCCCCGTCTTACTGGCACTCCTACTGCCCGCCACTAGTCCTTCTAAGCACTAGCTCATTTACCCAGTCGAAAAGCTAGCACACCAGCTCCCTTAAGACTGGGCACTAGTGCACAAACGCATCGGCACTAAGAAGGCTTAAGCTAAAAATACCGTCTTGTACCACTTCTTTCACAACTACTAGGTCTAGCCATAGGAAGAAGGATCTATTTTCTCTCTCGCAGTTACAAGAAATTTCGTTTCAGAGAGCGTTTGACATACTGAGTGCGAACCAAAGAGACGTCTTGTTCATCCATTGAACAAAGCAAGTGAATGAAGAAATAGAAACAGAAATAGATCTTCATTCTCTTTTGTCAGAATTGTTAGAATTCAGAATTCAACCAAAGGATAGACTGCGCCGTGAGAGTAGTGAGAGCCCTCGTCTTCTTAGCTGCCCATTGCATCGGTTGCCAACTGGAGTTGGGATGGAAAGGATGTAGGTCCACCAGAGCTAGTGTGGTCCGAGCAGGCGGACAGGCAAAGACTAGTCTACAGCAGGAAAGAAAGCTTGGAAGGTGGCAGGCCAAGGTGTATGTATGCCTTTCGAGCTTCGGTATTTACCGGTACCGTGAGGTTCTGGGATAGAGCCAAGTGCAAGTCCTGAGTAGCGGTATGCCAAATCCGAAACTGGGCAGCGTGCGCAAAAAGCTTCGGCGCGTTCGAAAGACTGACAGGGCGAGAATGGCTTGCGCATGGGAAAGCGTGTTTCGTGACGGGCTCTTCAAGGGCAAAGCGGCGCTGGTCACTGGTGGTGGCACCGGCATCGGGAAGAGCATTGCCCTCGAGCTTCTTCAACTCGGATGCAATGTAGTGATTGCGAGCAGAAAGGGGGACAACTTGAAGGCATCATGCGAAGAGCTCTCCGACTGCCCAAAAGTGAAGCAGGCGGGCTCTAAGGTGCTATACACACTCTGCGATATCAGGAAGGAAGAGGATGTTGTCAAAATGATTGCCTTCGTGATCGAAAAGTTTGGTCGACTAGACCACGTCATCAACAATGCAGGAGGACAGTTTCCAAGCCAAGCCGAAGCCATTTCCTCAAAAGGATGGCGAACCGTAATTGATCTGAATTTGAATGGGACATTTATGGTTTGCCGCGAGGCATTCAACCAATGGTTTTGCAAGAATCCGGGATGTTCAATTGTTAACGTCACTGCAAATTATGCATTTGGGTTCCCAGGGATGAGTCACACTTCAGCAGCGCGCGCGGGAGTGGCAAACATGACTGAAACGCTTGCTCTGGAATGGGCATCTTTCGGTGTTCGCATCAACTCTGTTGCGCCAGGGATCGTCTTCAGCACGAGCGGCCGCGATCACTACAAGCGCATCGGAGCAGGCGACGACGCTCTGTCCAAGCAAGCCCCATTCATCCCTGCAAAGAGGCTTGCGTCCACAGAGGAGATTTCCAGTTGCGTCCTGTTTCTTCTGTCCCCAGGGTCCACCTATGTGACGGGATGTACCCTACGTATTGACGGTGGCTACAAGCTGCTGGGCCAGGGAAATTGGGAGCTCGCCCCTGGCCCAAATCTAAATTATCCGCTTTATGGTCAGTTGCCCGAGGAGATCCGTCGAGGCGGTCTGGAAGATTCGCCAAGTGCTGCCAAGTTGTAAACTACAATAACCAAAGAGCAAGAAAAGTTCAAGTTATGTCATCTTTACAAGCTATGGCCAGAAAAATCTCTCAAGTAGGTCAGCCAGCTTGCTGGCCCATAGACATTTTTCACCCGTGATTCTATGCCACAACATTCACAACCCCCAACAGCGATTTAGGCGCGGGTACCAAAATCTCAAGGTTCCGTCATCGCTTGCGGACACTAGTAAACCAAGGTCTCTCGGGCTCCAGGCGACGCAGTTGACAGGCTGAGAATGACCAGATAATGTCAACATCGGGCCAGCTTGATTCTCTCCACCGTGCGGCACGGCGTTGTAAAACCTTCCCCATATATTAATTTTGGATCCGTAGGATCCGCAAGCAAAAAATGCATTGTTGAGGCCACCAACGCAAGGCTTCAAAATTGCGTTTTTTTGATCAGATCCATGAAATGACCGAAGTAGCTTCCCACTCGCAATGTCCCACTCGCCAAACTCGTCTTTTCCAGAGCTCATAA
The DNA here is from genome assembly GCA_012862575.1 of Parietichytrium sp. I65-24A. Lineage (NCBI taxonomy): Eukaryota > Bigyra > Thraustochytrida > Thraustochytriidae > Parietichytrium > Parietichytrium sp. I65-24A. Next base: position 375,286 of record BLSF01000019.1, read on the forward strand.
AAAGAGATTTTCCATCTGGATTCGCAATCATCATCGGTACACTTGATTTTGTCTCAAAGTTTTCCATCCAAGTTGGGCTTGAGCAATCGGACAGAGTAACCTTCCCGCCGACAAAGTTTGCGAGGAAGAGAGCCGTCTTTGTTCTCGCGGCAATCACAAGTTTTTGCGTTGCAAGGTAGCACAATGCACGGGCACCGACTCGAGGAATCCTCTGCAGTAAATCTCCGTCCACACTGACCACATATAATACGAAATCAGAGCAAGCAAGGCATATGGCTTCCTCACCCACCCAGCAAACAGCTTCTATTCCACCGTTGTTACCGAGACATATCTCCGACGCAATTGAAGGTGACCGCCACTTCTTCCCCTCCTCTGATCTCCAGATCGTTATGGTCCCGCGCTTATCCCCCGTCAACAATAGTTCTCCCTCTGCTTGCCACTCAAGTTGTGTGATCAAATCTACGTGGCTCCTAGAGTTTTGCCAGCACAGCTCTATCGTTGGCTGGCCAGTCTGAAAATCTGTTCCAACGGCGACAAGCGCTAGGGTGTTGCCGAAAGTAGTAGCAAGAAATTTTCCGCACGGACTAAAGCTAACACACTGCACTCCAGTTTGAGAGTCGCCGGCCAGATTGAGAGACTTAATAGTACGTGATGGCAAGGCGTCACGCGGTGATGCTCGTTCCAGGCCGTCACTGCCTAGAGGTGTGAAGTATATTGGCAGCTCGAGATCAGAAGAAAAGTGCCGAACCCCACTCGAGAAAGAGGACCGCATCTGGTTCTGAAATGCATTGTCTAAAAGTGTTAGCAGCGTGTTCTCAGGGAATCCAAATCCTATCGGCAAGGCTTTTCGAATTCGCCGAGCGAGGGCCTTTCGGTTCTCCTCACAGCTGGCGGACCGTCCTAGAGCCTCCCGAATATCGGTTTTGTCTAAAACGAGAAGGGTCGACAATTGCTTAATCTCTTCAGGCTCGCACAGAGGAGCTAGATCCGCCTTGAGACAGTGAATTGCTTCTTCCAGCTTGCCGCTCTCAACTAGCTCAATGTACTTTTCCTGTAGAACGAGCGGAAACAAGTTACCCAGAGCAGCGTTCGCGCTTTGATCTACTTCGCCACATACGCGCATCGCGTCAATCGCGTCTGACCACTTTCCATCCAAAATATGGTTTGCAAGAGCCGTGGCCTTTGCTGATTCATCCCGAACCTTAGCTTCCTGTTGAACTTGCTTGGCAGACTCCTTCAACCCCAGCTCGTCCAGTGTATGAGAGATCAGCATCACCAGCTCCGCTTTGCTCACGGTAAACCCGCTCGGCTCGGTGCGCACCCAGCCTCCTTCCGCCATTTCGCGACGCACCGCCTGCACCACCTCCTCCCTCCCACCCGTCCCGCTCTTTCCATTCACCTGACCAATCGAACTTCCCTTCGCATCTTCTCGCGCCTGCACAACCATTTCTTTCCCGGTCTCCAGCGTCCGGCGCCTTTGATCTCGCCCCGACCTGTCTCCGGACTCCGTGTCTCGGCGACGCTTTCTGCTCTCCGACCCGCCCTTGCGCCGCGAGCCCGCAGACCCCGGAGACGAGTTTCGTCGCCGCCCCGTCTTGCCTTCCTATCTCTCCCAACGCCCCGCTCGGCCGCAGGCTCCTGCCCCTGCCCCTGCCCCTGCCCGCAGGTGTTCTGCGCCTGCTCAGCTACCAGGCCTCAGCTCCACCCTGCTGGAGACCTTAAGCTCTCCGCAACCTTCGCGTTCCTGGCAGGCAGAACAGGCAGAACAGGCAGAATAGGCAGATGGAGTTGCGTTTGTCAATGTCAGTCAAGGGATCTGGCAACAAACTTTGCAAGGAAGGACGCGACTTCCGACTGCGAACGTCTAGCCTGACTGACTGACTGACTGACTGCCGGATCTCTCTCTATCTCTCTCTGCGACGGTGCCCGTTCGTGTGCCAATGTGTGCGCGCGGCCCAAAGTGTACGCGACGCTTGGTGGTGTGTGGCGGTAAGAGAGGCGTAGGAGCTCTGAATTTGGGAGCTAGGAAATTTCTTTGGGGTTTTGGATCTTGCGAGAGTTGTCTGTCTTGAGAAATTGCAAGTACGGGAGATGGAGATGGAGATGGAGATGGGAGGACGCGCGATTGGAGGATGCGAAAGTTGAGAGAACTTGTTGTCGTCTCGTCTGCGCCAAAGCCAAAGCCAGGTGATTGCCTGTATTTGTCAGCTCAAGAATATGTGTCTGTGGTTTTGCGACATGGATGGCGAGCTGGGATACAGGCGCGGGAGACGAGTCGATGCGGAATCAGTCGCCGAGGATGCTATCTGTTGTTTTTGCTCTTTTTCGTTTAGTTTGTTAAAAGGCAGCAAAGGTTTTGGTCACCTGGTCCAAGAAGGCAGTTCTGTTCGCTTCTGGCTGGAGATCCATATTATACAAGCCCATCCACGTCAAGGTGCAAGAACTGGAGAAAAGCGGGAGCAGTCCGCGCGAGATCATGTTGCGACCATTGTCACCGGCCAAAAGGACCAGATGGCGGGGCGCGCCGTAGGTTGAGACACAGGCCATTTTTTTAATATTCGTGAGGCCTGGCGCAAGCCCAGTTGCGGTCGTCTCTACCGCTTCTTTTTCCAGATGTGGAAGCCGGAACGCAGTGCCCGGCAGAAAAGTGCGATCTACGAATCCTTTGAGCGCAGCAGGTACGTTGAACCACCACGTGGGATAAACGAACACGAGAGCGTCAGCACGCTTCAGCTCCTCCACCATTTGCTGTGTGTCTGACGAGGGGTCTGGATAAATCGTGTTGTATCTTTTCCTCTCCTCCGTGGTCAGGCACGGCTGAAACACGGTGCCCCTACCATCCACGTCGTACAATGAGATATTCGTCACCTTATGCCCGGCTTGCTTGAGGCCAGCCTGGGTCGCGTGCAAGATCGCTTCGGAGAACGACCCCTTCACGGGGTGCGAGTGCACCACCAATACGTTTAACGGTCCATCGTGCTTTGCCGGCGGAGGATCCACCGCGCCTTTTGTCAGGCGATTAACCTGCGCCCACACCCATTCCATCGCGCCAAATGCGGCCCGATAGTCGCCACTCTATGTTTCCGAGGACACTCTGGCTGAAAGACTGATTCTTGTTGTTCCCAGTCTTTAGAAATGAGTAGGAAGCATACGTGCCGTAACGGAGGGCCTCAGGTCGTTGCATCTCGTGACTTCAAAGTTTGAATTTGTTGTGGGCAAGAGCTCTTTGCCGCTGCAAAAGCTCACACGAATGAAGCCTCGTCGCCCATTTCGTTTCGAAAAAACTGTTTCCCCAGCACACAAGGGTGAAGCAAAGTTCGCATTCGATGACCCAAGACGCCCGAGGGGCCATTTCTCCAAGTTCAGAAAGATCAGAATTCAGAAATCGCTGGCGCATGGGTTTTTCTTTCAGCAGAGCTCTTCACGACGCAACCGTCGGCATTGGACCGCCCATGGCTCATGGCCAGGCCTCCGATCTTCTTCCATATCTGTGCCTTCATTCACAATTCAGAGTAGAACTTTGCACCCGGCACAACTTTGCATTCCACCTAGCTTTCGAAGAATCGCATATCACTCGGCCTCGCAGATCGAAATCATCGACCAAAATACATCAAGACGCCAAAGTCTGATGATCTGCACGTTCCTGGGTCCTGAACGCCATGAAGATCCTGAATTCTGACAGAGAGTTTCATCGGCAGAACAAAAATATACTCGCGAAGCGAAACGCGCTGCAGCAACTGGTTGACGAGGATGGCTCTCACACTCACACTGCAGCACGACGGCCGCGGCAAAAATCATGCTCTTCTTTTTCTCGTCATCGTGGTCACGTTTTGAACGTTGTATTCCCGCCACTTTCGCCATCTTGGTCGTGATGATAACCTTGACGATAGATGAATGGATGGTTTGACAAGCAGACCCTGCACCTCACAGTCAGACAATGTCCCAATGTAAATGTGCCAATGTGCGAAGAAGAAGGGCGCAATCATTCGCTAGCCGACTCTACTCGCAGCCCCTAAGGCGCAAGCCGGAGCTCCTCGTACTTCTTACCACGGCTGGTACCATGCATACTACGCATTCTCGACTAGTCCCTCCTACGTTAGCTTGTAGCTCGACATAAAGTACCGTACTCTTCCGATAAGGTTTTTACGTAGCATCTCTCTACACACCCCTACACCTCATTCTCCTCAGCAAAAAGTGTACTACGGAAGTTAGCCTAACGCTCATAGCTCCAGTAGGCTAGCTAGTTAGCTAGCCAACAGTAGTTGTAGTAGAAGTGAGTTTTTTACATTTCTTGCCCGCACCATTGCACACTCAGTGCCCCATTCCCTCTCTCTCACAGTCTTACGTGGTCTCTTAAAGAATATCTTAGAACTTTTTATGCATCTCTCCCGTACTTGAACTTCTTTTACTTTTACTCGTTAGCACTCGTCTGTGCACTGCACTGCGCGTACGTACGTGAAGTGGTACTCGAGTACTGGCGGTGGACAGTGAGGTAGAGCTGGTTGCGAAAGTTGGTGGCGGTAGCGTGGCTGTCGTGAGGTACGCAATTGGGAGGTGGGGTGCGCTCGGGGCGGGGTCAAAAGGCGTTTGTTTGCGAGGAAGGAAGATGACTCAAGGGTTGGAGCGGAGGATGAGGTTCATGGAGAGGACGCACGGCAAGGCGCCTCTGCCGTGGCTCAAGCACAAGCTGTACCTGGCACGCCTGTGGACCGGGGCGTACATGCTGGACCACTGGGAGACTGTGTTGCTCTGCGTTCTGTTGACCATTGTGGGGTATTACATGTACACCGTTATGGCGTCTGACGTTCCGGAGGAGGAGCTCGTCTCCGCAATGTAGACAACGCCGTCGCTGTGTCCCGCGCAATTAAGAGCCATATTCTCTCTCCGATTCCCTTTCTTGCCTTTTTGTTGCTGGAAATAGGAGAAAAGAATCTGCGCCAGAGGCGGGATGACAATGGGTTTGGTGCAAAAACCCATTATTTGTCGCGCAAGCGCCACTACTCCTGTACTGAATCTTCCACTCAAGTCTTTCTTTCCTCTTCTCTCACTAAAAATAAAAACTATAACGTAAAGTCAAAGTTTCAAAAAAGTGACTCACGTGCGCACTCGACAGTCAATTCACTTCATTCATAATCACAAATCACTTCAGCAGATGTTACTTTCTTGGTCTTTAATTTTACATACGACGGAAAAGTCAAGCCTCTGGTAGACTGCCGTTGTGCCCATTCGGCACCTGATCTGCAGAAGTCGGCCCGGACGTATTGACCGAGGAAGCAGAAAACCGTTTGTTCGCAAAGTTGTCGATGTCTTCCCCGGCGCCTGACGTCCCCGGGAGCAGTCGCAGACAATGGGCTAAATGACGAAGGTCCACTCGGACTTGACTCATCCCAATCCCCGTCTTGGGAGAGACCCCAGAGTAGAGCTCAGGAATCTTTTCATTAAAGAGCCCAAAAACCCTGGTGAAGACCAATTGAAGATGATCTGGAGGCAACGTTTTCGCAAGTGATCTGTGAAAATTAGTAATCCCTTTGGTCAAGTGCAGGATGTATGCTTCCGGCTTGATGTCGCTCGGGGCGCGGGCGTCCCAGTCGACGTTTCGCATCATCATCTTGCAACTCTCGTTGAGCCTCGACTCCATAATCTCAACAAATTTGTCGAATATACGATCTCTATGAGTCGTAAATTCAAGCTCGATCTGACCAAGCTGGAGCTCAATCTGGCCCTTGTCTTTCTCGAAATGGCGTGACGCTTTCGGCAGACATGAGACCAGAATACTTGTCAATGTGGGCACCAACGAAATAACAATACAAACCGCCTGCGATGCAAACGCGAGCTCCCTTTGCGAGATCTTTTCCAACCCAGCAGTTTTGGTCGCCTCCAAACGCAAAACCAGTTTGTTGGACCTCTCGTTGAACAAACGCAACAGCTCCATGAGGCTAGGCAAGCAAGCCGACGACAGCGAGAGTTGTTGTGCACATGCTAAATATTGCTCGAGGTATTCCAAGAATGGCCACACAGCAAAGACAGTTTTGAAAGGTTTCCCAGATATGAGGACGTCTTTTGGGCGTCGCTTCTGACCTGGAGTGCTTGGCGTCCTCTGATGAGCCAACTTGTCGCTAGACTCTATCTGGCGTACGGTAGCGAGGCGGCCGGACACCAGCCTGTTAATGATGGTCTGAATTTCGCGAATCTCCTTCGGGTTATCGACGCCTTCCCAGATCTCCTGATCCAGGTACTTGAGTAAGGACCCCATGGCTTGCTCGTGTACGGTGGATAAAAATTTCTTAGCAGACATTCGCAAAGTCCCCTTCAGCTCGATTGAGGTGTTTGGAGTGCTCAGCTTCTCCACTTTGAGAGAAAACGCCCCTACAGTATCGTAAAGCTGCTTAAAGTCCACGAGCTGTACGGAGCGCTGATCTTTGAGGCGCAGCAACAATAGTCGATGCACAGAGTTTTGCGACAACTTGCACACGTGGCATAGAATATCCTTGCTGGATGCGCGAAACTCGTCAAGCTCTGTGGACGAGGCTGGGCAAGTTGGGCTGTCCTCGCCGTCGCCCCCCGAAAGCTGCTCCAAGCACCTTGAAAATGCTTCATGGACGTGCGCAGCGCGTCTCATGACCATTTCGAAAGAGTCAAACACAAGTTTGAGGTATGACAGGAAGGCTTGCGGTGCAAGGGCAACAAGCTGCTCCGCAAGGGGCTTCTTCTCCTTCTCCTCGCCAGGTGCCCCCGCGCTGTGCCCATCCTCGTCAACCTTCACGGCTGACAGGGCTTCAGAAATGCTATTTTTGGCTGCTGAATGGATTTCAGCAATGATTCGCTTATTGTACTGCGCTAGCACATCTTTCATCGGCGCATTCCGGGAGTTCAAGAGACCAATTACGATTGGCAAGAGCGCCTCCATCAGCGCCGAGCTGCTCTGTGCTTCAAGAGACTGCTCATCACCCTCCATAATCTCCTCCACAGCAAAGGCATCTTCTTCGCTCAAGGTCGCGCACACATCAACAAATTTATTCGCTAACTGATCAATGATCATCTCCTCGTACTCGTTAATTTGGCGAGAGAGCGACCGAAGACTATGCACTTGTGCTAGCTCAGTGCTCAGCACAGAGCGAGCGTCCGCCAAAAGCCCCATTGCAGCCCCATAATCCCTGGAGGCGGAGAGCAATGCCTCAACGGTCGGTATAACTTGCTTCACGTCTCTGATCTTCGCCAAAAGGGCTTCAACCTGCTCCATATTGTGCTTTCGCCTCTTTCGCCGGAGTACCTCTAAATGGTTTTTCACCAAAGCCTCCTGAACGGTTTTGATATACGAGCGCAGCTTGGATATGGTCGTGCAAGTGTCCGAAACATGCAAGTTGAGGACACTGAGATCGCTGAGAGCATTAAAAAACTGCTGTGCCTGAGATGTGGTTTGAGACCACAACGTGACCTCCACGAGGTCCAGCCAATCACTCAATTTTTCTTGCATCAAGTAGGCCGCATGCTTATTGCTCTCCTGATCCTCATCCAATGAAACCACATATTTTTCTTGAAAAAACTTCTCTGGCACCTGCTGAAAGCAAACACGCAGCACGTCCTGCGAAGTTGCATTAGACTCCAAAGTACCACTCTGCCTCTCCACTGCGGCGGCAAGCCCTTTCGCCAGGTCTTCGGTCCTTCTGACCGAATCAGAGCTGTCAAATTCGGCGCTTTGTCTCCGCGACCCGAGAGTACTGCTGCTGCTCTTTTCCGCTCTACCCCCGCTGGTGCTCCGTCTACTTGACTCGAACTTTTTAACTAGTCTGCGGTACTTGGAAAGGTACTCGTCAAAGTCTTCTAGTGCGACCGGTGCTACCACCGATGGCAGCGGGAGCCCAGACTCCATCTCATCGCGCTCAAACATGGCCGTTAAGCTAGCAAACGGCGACCGCCAAGTGCTTTCTGTCTCCGTGAGCCCATTCAGCACAGACGAAAGGTTATGCCCCGCTTGCAAAGCACGCAAATGCTCGCGAACGTCATCCTGTATCTCCATCTTCTCGCGGCCCAGTAGCGGCGTGCGATGCTTGCTTCCATTTTCACTCGCCATGATCTATCTGTATCGCCCGCTTGAGCGCAAGCCCTCGGCCTCCCAGCAACCCGCCTCCTCGTAGCCGACTTTACTTTGGCGCCACGCACGCGAGAGTGCGACTGCTCTCCCAACTCACGCCTCAACGCCCGGCAGCTTTATTTTTCAAATCCCGCACTGGAACTTGGTCGCTCTCAGTGTACTCAGTACGCAGCCGATGCGTCTGAATTCTGAATTCTGAACTCTGAATTCTGCTCTTACCAGTGTTTGCTGTGGGCAGTGGGGATGACTGGGATGACGAGCTTTGGCGAACAGAGAACGGTCAGGTCAGGCCCTCCTCTCGCGCGATGCGCGGATCGCTTTCGCACTGCGAGGGCGCAAAGCGGGGTTGTTTAAGCGTTTAAATAATATTACGTGCGCAGGGCCAGCGAGGACACCCATACGTACGCGCACGAGACGTGCTTCCTGTGGTGGAGCTGTTGAGATAGCCAAGATAGCCCACTGACTTGGGATACGGAAAAAAACAATCCTTCAATGGGTTCGATCTCGGGTTACTACGGTGAGGCGATAATTGTTTCCATAACAGATAAGCTTCGTATAGCACCCCTAAACAAGACACTTGCATCGACTCGCTTAATGAACTACTAGTAGTAGGAGTATAATCTCGAGTTCCACAACTCAGATGACAGACATTGACAGACCATTTTTTATCGACGAAACAACACTTGTATATCTTAAAGCTCTTGACGACACCGGAATCGGACCGCTTTGTCACAAGCCATTCATCTCAGGCTCGACTCGGCTCATTTACAAACCTCAAGGAAAAAGAAAGGAAGTAAAAAAGTTTAGCCCATCGAATTTCACTCCAATCTCCCCGAAATGCATTTGGCGATGTCTGATTACACCCCACATCTACTTACTTCCATAACACTCGGCCTACTCTGGCTAATTTCTCACGGGACTATTGTGGCGGTGACTACCACAGCAATAGCGCATTGACTAGCAGTCGACGCCAGGGACAGCGTGAACGCGTGCACACTCGCACATTCCGTACTCACAGTCAGTGTCAATACGACGAGGCTTATGAAATCTTATGAATCATGAATGATGTAAAACTAGGAGCGTGAAACATCGAGATGTGTTCCAACTTTTACATGTCTTTGGTCGGAAATGCACGAGCGTGAGTCACAGAGCTCAGAATAGCTGGTTGGTGCAGAGGTCGGAGGTCAGAGGTCAGAGGTCGGAGGTCAGAGGTCAGAATCGTTTGCGTAGCGGCGAGGAGCAGACGCACATGCACCAAAGCGGAAAGTGGAAGAAAGCAGCATGGTAGGACGCCGGAGACGGGACGCACGAGGTTCACTGCTCGCTGCAGTGGCGTTTGTGGTGCTGTGGGTGGCAGCAGCAGGGCTCGAGCCACCTGAGTCTGCAGAGAACTTGCCAGTAAGCTGGGACGAGGCTGCAGTGTCGGAGAGGGTCGAGAAGCTGGGCGGGAGAATTGGTCGCCCGGTGGATGCACATGGAAGCCTGCTTGCGGACTGGCCGGTGGAAGCACTGGATGGGAGGAGGTTTGTTGTCAACCCAACGGCGAAGGTGGCTCTTGTGGCATCCAATCCCTTCGCAATTGCAATTTTGCTTGAAGATGGCTCAGTCATTGCTTTTGGGGAGCCCAGCTGCGGAGGAGACAGCAGCTCCGTCGCAGAGTCCCTCGCCGACAATGTGGTATACATTGCATCTACAGGAGGTGCTTTCGCAGCGCTCAAACGAGATGGCTCTGTGGTGAGCTGGGGCATGGGGATTCTGGGAGGCAACTCCTCTTTTGTGGCACACAATATCTCAACGGGAGTGCAACACTTGTACGCAAACTATCGCGCATTTGCCGCTCTCAAGAGCGACGGGAGCGTGGTAACATGGGGCCTCTCAAATGGGGGCGGCTCGGTGAATGGGCAGGCATCCCGCTTGAAGTCGGACGTCGTCGCCATTGTGCCTTCCAGAAGGGCTTTTGCTGCCCTGAAAAGGGACGGCTCGGTCATTGCTTGGGGGGATCCGCACTCCGGAGGCAGGGTGAATCCTAGCCTTGTTTTGGAAGGCGTCATTAATGTTGTTGCTACCACCTACGCGTTTGCCGCTTTGCACTCGGATGGGTCGGTGAACTGCTGGGGAGATGCTCAGCTCGGAGGAAACTGTTTTGCGCAAAGAACATTTCTCTCCTACGGAGTTTCGATGTTGGAGGCCATCTCAGAGACATGTTTCCAGGCAACTAAAACTGATTTATCGACGATTCGTTGGGGAAAGGCATGCCCACACCCTGATGAAGACATTCGATTGAGAGGGTCATTCCTTTCCTCGAGCTAGATGCTATGATGTTTTGATTTGTAATCTGCTTTGGTTTCGCGATTTGATTAATATACTCCGATGTGCCTCCGAAAGCTAGAGTTTTCAAGTTGGCACTTAATTAAATCCGCATTTGTTTCTCTTAATTTTCGATCTTATGTTGGGCGCCTGAGCCTTTTTCCCTGATAGTGCATGGCGCGTATTGTCCTTTCAAGATACGATAGATTTGTGGTTCATGCCCCCGGAGCGCCAGCAAAAGCTATCGGAAACATGACATTGTGACCTCCACCCATATCAACTTGGCACGAATTGAGTCGCCTCTTACGTGGACACCTTGCGCACGGAATTCGGAATGTTTGGGATGAGCTCAGAAGCTCGAGAGGACAGCATCCGCTCTGAGCGTAGGGAGCATTCATTTCCAAAATTCTGAATTCAATAATAAAGAAAAGCTGACACGGCAACACAAAACTGCGCTTAATAAAAGAGCTTGCGCCGAGGCAAGCTCGGCACCAGAGTTCTGGAACCGTGCACGCATGCGCTGCATCCCCAGATCGCCGTGTGAATTTTCAAAACAGCGAAAGGCTGATTGCCTCTTCCAAACATTGTTGCTGTCCCGATCATCCCCTGAAACGCTGCGTCAGTGTACAATTTCAAGCGTCTCGAACAATGGCCAAGCGATGCTCTTCCAAATTCCACAACCTTCTTGCCAGTACCTAACAATAGAGTACCGGTTACTAGCCCGTTGTTCGCGAACAGCTCCTCAGGAAATATCCATTCTATAGGTCAGCAGCGAGCACCCGAATCCCATGGGGCAGCCCACACCTGCGAGACCGCTCTAGCTCTCCCCTATTACTTTAGCCTATACAGCCACTTGTGAGGGACCACGCCGCTACATTCGCTACTTCCACAGATAAGAAACTGCGCTAGCATTCAGTAGTCTCCGCTTAACCCCGTCTCTCCCGTCTCACAAAGCTCCCCAAAGTGGAACTAATACTCTGCGTACGTACTTCCACTGAGAGGGTGAGTAGCTAACGGCCGACTATCATAAACGATAGGTATCACGGAGGAACAAAACCATTCTCGCTAGCTAACTAGCAGCGAGTGAGTGAGTGGAAGCAAAAGTGAAATTGCGCGCACTCCTATCTCAGATCGCTCAGAGCTTGCCGAGAAGCAAGTGGCTCCCCTCACAGATCCTCACAGTGTCACAGACTCACAGTGTCACAGTCTCAGTGTGTCAGCGCTTCTCGTTGTGTCGGAGCGTCAGTGTCTCAGCGTGCTGCAGACCCCGAACTCCGAGAGCCGGGGAGTGTAGCGAAGAGTTGGTGCCAGTGCGTGGTGCGTGGTGCGTGGTGCGTGGTGCGTGGTGCGTGGTGCGTGTGGCGTTGGAGAAAGGAGAAAGGAGAAAGGAGAAAGGAGAAAGGAGGAGGGGCGATGAGCAGCAAGGAGGTGACGCTGAGCGTGGAGGGCATGACGTGCAGCTCGTGCTCGCGGACGGTGGACAACGCGCTGCGCAAGGTGGAGGGCGTGAGAGAGTGCTCCGTTGACGTGCTGGGGAACAAGGCGGTGGTGTCCGCGGCGGAGGCGGTGAACGAGGATGAACTGGTGGACGCGGTGGAGGCGTGCGGGTTTGATGCGCAGGTGCTCAAGGTGACTCGCGCCGCGCGACAGAGGATGGTGGCCGACTTTCATCTGCAGGGACTCACATGCTCATCCTGTGTGGCGTCCGTGAGCAAGTGCGTATCGATGCTGCCTGGCGTGGAGGTCGAGACCATCAAAGTGGTCCTGTTCCCGGAGAGCTCGCTGCACCTGGAGTTTGATCCAGAGTTGCTCTCTGAGGAGCAGATCATCTCGGAGGTGGAGAGCATCGGATTTGAAATCCAGCTAAAGAGCAGCCACATGAGCGGTGCCACCTCAGACAGTGTTAGACAGATCATTCTCCGTGTGGAGTCCCACGTGAACTTTGCAGCTGAGGTGCTGCTCTCTCACGCTCATGTAGACCAAGTGCAGGTGCTTTCCAGCACTGAGGCGAAGGGAAAGGAGAGTCGTTGTTGGCCACTCCCCAAGGGCAAGGGCAGCCTTGTTTCTCACTCCAGCGCAGAAAGCGCCCTTATTGGCAGCTCAGCCCGTAGTCCCGAGGGTGGCCTCATCAAGCTCAGTTTCAACGAGGAGCGAATCCCTCCGCGAGACTTGCTGCGTTGGCTCGACCTCAAATTATCTGAAGCGCGGGTAGACGTCGGATCGATCGAACTGGAAACTCTGTTGGGATTTGCGAGTAGCGTTCAAGCTTCGGATGGGCGAAAGTCGAACGAAATTGCCAAGTGGAGGAGCTCATTCGTGCAATCTTTGGCGCTCTCTTTGCCTATCTTTCTTCTGGCGATGGTATTTGCCAATATATCGGCGACAGCGCACTACATTCATTCAGTTGCGTTTTGGGGAATCACCTGGGAGGAGTTCTTTTGCTGGCTCCTGGCCACCCCCGTACAATTTTATTACGGTGCCAGATTTTACCGAGAGACCTTCTTCGCATTGAAAACTGGCATTTTGGGGATGTCTGTCCTGATTGCACTGGGCACAACGGCAGCTTACGGGTACTCCGTGTTTGTTGTTCTGTACAATGCTATCGAGGATCCAGAACATAGGTTAATGCAAGCATTTGAAAGCAGTGCGCTCCTGATTACGTTTGTGCTCCTCGGCAAGTATCTTGAAGCTAAAGCTAAAGCCAATACTTCTCGCGCTATAAGCAACCTTGCAAAACTCTCCCCAGACTCTGCTTGCCTGCTTGGAACAATGGAAAATGGCGGCGTGAAAATGCTTCCTGTCGAGGAGATTATTCCTCTAGGGCTTGTACAGCGGGGGGACATCTTGCTGGTCAAGTCTGGCGAGAAGGTTCCCTCAGATGGAGTTGTATTTTCGGGCACATGCACAGTGGATGAGTCCATGATCACTGGCGAGTCTAGGGCAATCTCAAAGTCGTCTGGAGACAAGATTATTGGCGGCACGATCAACTTGGAGGGTGCGGTGCAAATGCATGTGCTGGCAACCGGGGATAACACCGCCCTTGCACAGATCATTCGGCTTGTGGATGAGGCTCAGGGTTCCCGGGCTCCCATCCAAGCTTTTGCGGATCACATTGCCTCCAGATTTGTTCCTGCAGTTGTGCTTCTCAGCGTGAGTACCATGGTGATATGGTCCGTCCTCTTTGCATCCGGGGCGCTAGACACCGTCAAGCAGAGCTGGCCATACTCTGAGCGCGGCTTCAACGATTACACGTTTGCTCTTTTGAATGCTATTTCTGTTCTTGTGATTGCATGCCCTTGCGCCCTTGGCCTCGCAACCCCGACGGCAGTCATGGTTGGAACCGGTATTGGTGCCAAACAAGGTATTCTCATTAAAGGTGGAGAGCCGCTTGAGCTCGCGGTTAAGGTAACTGCGGTCGTCTTTGACAAAACCGGGACCCTTACGATCGGCTCGCCTCAGGTGGCAGACATTATGCTGCTTGGCTCGACGTTAGAGGAGTACCCGTTCTCGCGCGAGATGAGTAAAGGCGCAAGGAAAGGCGCTTCCAAACGTCTCTCTGAATCTGCAAGGACACGTGAGGCAACGATTCGAAATGTGCTCTTCTTTGCAGCTTGTGCAGAACAAAATAGCGAGCACCCACTAGCCAAAGGAATTTTGGCGAAGGCCCGAGAGTATGGAATTGGGGGTCCAGACGCAGAGATTCCACTGGAGCCAGCTGAGGATTTTGTGAGTGAGGCTGGCAAGGGCATCAAATGCGTTGTTCGAGGGCACACCGTGCATATTGGGAACCGCAAGTCACAGGCCAAATCGGTTGACATTAGAGACGGGACCTTTGACGCAATGGAGTTTTTGGAAAAAAAGGGCCAGACTGCCGTTGTAGTTTCAATTGACCAAAAAACAGAGGCTGTCATTGGCCTAATTGATCAAGCCAAAGACGAAGCGGAGTTGACCGTGAATGTTCTTCAAAGCTTTAATAAGTTAAAGGTGTACATGCTCACTGGAGACAACCATCTCACGGCGCAAGGAATTGCGCAGGAAATCGGCATCGCTCCTGAAAACGTGATCGCCGACGTCTTGCCCTCTGGTAAAGTGGACTGCATCAAGAGACTGCAACAAGCTGGTGAGAAGGTGGCGTTCATCGGCGATGGGGTGAATGATTCTCCAGCATTGGCTCAAGCTGATATTGGTTTTGCAATTGGCGCAGGAACCGACGTTGCAATCGAAGCAGGCGGGATAGTTCTGGTGAACTCCAAGCTGACTGACGTGATCGTGGCGCTCCACCTATCAAAGGTTGTGTACACCCGCATCAAGCTCAATTTTCTCTGGGCTCTGGGATACAACACACTCGCGATCCCTTTCGCTGCTGGTGTTTTTTACCCACTCATCCACATGTCCTTGCCGCCTTTCGCCGCGGCCCTCGCGATGGCGTTTTCGTCAATTTCGGTTCTCATTTCTTCGCTTCTTTTAAATTGGTACAAGCCCCCACGTCTCGAAAAAGTGTATGGGCGAAAGCTGCGAGAAGGGAAGCTTGGTTTGGAGGAAGTTAAGATCGTCGACGGGTCAGGCAACGAAGCCGTTGTTGTTGTTCAATGCAGGAGCATGCAAGAAGGCGGCAAATGTTGCTGTTCGAAGGAAACTTGCGCCTGCCATCCTTGCGAGGAGCATGGCAATGGAACTTCGGAAGCCACGAAACTTTTATCGAATGCACCCACCATGTCTCCGGGTTGTCACAGTCAGTGGGGTAAACGCTGTGGATGTGGCGAAGTTTGCCCATGTGACGGTTGCCAGCACTAGATGCAGTGTGTTTGCCTGGCGGATCCCAAGTTCGAGAGGGTTCTCGTGCATTCAGGCCATTCGAACTTCTCACCTACCCTCTAGTAGTAGTCTACTACTAGTAGAAATGAGAGAAGGCACTCCCAACCTTCCTAACCTTGGCTAAATGGACAATTCCAGTCAGTTTCCGACGCTAGTGTCGCTAGCTAGTGGGTCGGGAGGGGCATGGAGGAGCACATCATGTGCAATGCTGCGCACAGATCGAGCGAATGTGTGCAAACCGAGTCGGAAAGTCCGGAAAGTACAATGACAACTTACATGTTAATGAGAAAGATAAACAAAATCAATTTGGAACGCTGGCTCGCGGATAGAGTGTGGGACCCAATGAGCTTTTACAGTGTGGTTTCCCGGACTAGTGTTGCAACACAAGGACGGTATCAGCAAGTGCGTAGCTGCTACTCCAGGACTCGCAGAGTGCCGACAAAAGTTTTTGAGGTGAGAAAGTAAAAAGTCTGAGCCCGTTTCATTCAGACACCAGAGCCCCCAGATGGGGGGTCACGTAGCCAAGTCGCTGCCTTCGCTTCCCGAATTTTCGTGCTCTCCGTGTCAGTTGTCCCAATGGTCGTTCAAGTTATTGCCGAATTCCCCTGTTTCACTGGCTGTGAGTCGCGAGTGGTAGTAGCAGAACGGGAGGAAGAAGGGCAACGAGACGCGGCCAACCTCGGCGAATTGCATCTCATTTTCGAGCATGGGAACACACCCACGAAGAAAGATAGGAGTCGCAATTTTGCCGCTCCTTCCGTCCGCTCCCAGCGCAAGTAAGCACCAACTAAAGACTGTCGCCAGCGGTACTAGTACTCCTGTACTAGGTAACCCCTGTCACAGCCACAGCAGATCACAGCATAGGAACGTGGTGGTCCGCTACCGCTGTGGCTTACATTTTCGTATACATTCATTCACGAAACATCAAAACCGTAGGCGTTCGGTCTCGTACCCCTGTGGCTAGTCTCCAGAAGCACCAAGGCAAAAACTTGCATTCACCAAACCCTCATCTGCAGCAGAGCAAGCGAAGCAACAGCAATCACAAATCACAGTCACACACACACACAACCCGCGAACACTCGACTCAAGATGTCTGCAACAGCAAGCCGTGTGCTCAACACCGTGGTGTTTCTCGGATCTGCCAAGAACTCTGTGGGGCCATATGGCGGACCAGCTCGTCTCGGAGACCGCGTCTCCAAGTATGTGTTGAACTATCTGAAAGACCGCAAGGCAGAGGTCAACGGGGAGACTGTCACCCACAACGTGACCTTTTATGACCCGCTGGAGCTCTTCGGTGCCGAGGGAGCCTTGAGCGAGTCTGGAGCCGAATTGCAGAAGCCTCATTATTACTATGAGCCTGGAACCGCTCCTGCCAAGATGGAGGAAATGGCGCAGACTATTGCAAGCGCGCATGCTTTCGTGATCGTCAGCCCTGAGGTAAGTTTGCTGATCTAGTACTCAAGTATGTCCCTTTGTCCCCGTGTTTGCTAAAACGTGCTCCGTTTCTTCACCTCCAGTACAACCACACATTCCCGCCAGCACTCAACTCGGTCATGTCACACTTTGGAATCCCTCTTTTTGAGCGCAAGCCATCTGCAGTCGTCACATACTCTGCTGGTCCATTCGGCGGAATGCGCGCAGCTATGGCGCTCCGCCCATTCCTCAGCGAACTTGGCTGCGTTGCCGTCAGCAAGCTTACCGGCCTGGCATTGGCAGGCTCTCTCTTTGACGAGGAGGGCGTCCCAGTTGACCCAAACCATTTGATGCTCCTTCAGCTGCCTGCCACCATCGAGAACCTCGAGTGGGTTGCTCTTGCCTATGATGACATGAAGAAGAAGGCCCAGCCAAAGGCATAAAGACCGCGATTTTCTTCCAATTTTGCTACGCAGTTAATTCAATTGTCTCCTACGTTCCGTTCTCTGCATCCTCTCCATCCTTCGTGTCTTAAACGATACCAACTGTACCTGTGCAATTCTTTTCATTTTCAGCTGTCGGCATCGCAACCGTGGAACCAGCACATACCAGCACCGCAACATCGAATCAACTGTAGTCCTGATCTGCTTCGGCGACTTTTTCGCTGATGTGCTTTGTTTTTTGAATAAGCACTTTAGTTTTTTTGCAGCCCACTTGTTCTGAAAAAAAAAAAAAACGAAAACATTTCTTCTTCGCCGATGCCTTGTCTCGCTCCCGTCGATCTACCCCAATCGCTCCATTTCGTTCGCTCACTTGGCTGCTGTTGTTATAATTTACGGTAGCCTCGTCCCATAAGCCGAGGGAAGCTGTGGCTACCGCTTCACCTATGGCTAGCTACAGTGGTATGTAGACTGTAAGAGTCTGCGCTCCACCCGAAAAAGCTGCTTCTTTCGTTCCTCCAGCCCCTAGCGAACTGTTCGTTTCTGTTCGCCATGACAAAATGCGGAATCTTCCCCTTTCAAGAGCGTTTTTCGAGGGCCGCTTCCTGGTACTTGGAGAAACGGTGCCGTCCCGAGGCCTCCTCCACGCGCGGACAGCAGACCACCACCCGGGTTCTGCGAAAGTGTACGCGGCCAGGAACCCTGGAACGAGGAGCACATCCACTGCGGAGCTGGCGTCGGCGTTTGCTCTGCATGCTACTTTGCGCGTGGGCCGCAAAATCGTGCGGGAAGCAGTCCATTTCTCCATTCCTCCACTCCGCAACTCCGCAAATAGCGGTTCACTTGATTTGAGCCACAAAACCACATAACGCCATAACGCCATAACGGCATAAAGGCCCAGCGCCGCTGAGGGAGGGCAGAGTATACGCGCGCTGCCAAGCAACAGAAGTGCGAGAGCGTGGGATATCCGCGGCGTTTGTGCAGATCAGTTCAGTCGACGGGAAAGTGCCGAAAAGGTCACTTGAACAGATTCTCAGGAGCGTGGAGCGTGGGCGTGGTGTTCTTCTTGCCGATTGTGGAGCTTGGCTTGGTAAATTAGAATCCGCCGCGGGACGAGCACGGCACGGAAGGCGACTGAGTGTGTTGTACTTTGAATTGCCTGGGTTTTCTTGCGCTTAGGAGCCGGACGAAGTGGCTTGGACTGTTTTTTTGGCTGGACTCATTTTTGTTCGAGGCGATTGTGGCCACTTGGGAGAGACTGGGCGGGGTGGCAACAAAGCCAGCGCCGGCGAGAGGCGTCTCCGCAGAGCAGTCTGAGGCTGAACGACACTCGTGGGTGTGTAGCGCTCGAGGTTGTTCAGAAGAGAAGATCTTGAGCTGCAAATTGACCCAGCAAACGTCTTGCACTTGGACAGCTACCCGCCCCACCCAGACAGCTCTTAATCAAAGTGAGAATGGGTGACTCGGTTCAAGAGCCTGCGGTGGAGAAGGAACACAGCAAAGAGGAGGACGCTGAAGCGGAAGCACAGGACCTTGACGGCGTTCCCCCTTTGAGCAGTTCCGTAAAATATGTGGTGGACACAGGGAGCTCAGACGGCGCGCCTGCCAGGAGCAACTTGGTCACCCCGGGGTCTTCTCGCGGCCCGAAGCGGGTGGTGTCTTTCCATGAGCCCAAGAAAGCCGATGAAGAAAAGTCTTTTGACTTTTCTATGAACAATGAAAAGCTCATTCGCGACGCGAATAAGACATTAGACCCGAACGCTCCGCCAGAAGTCAAAGCTGCCGCAAAAGCAGACGCGGCCATCGTTGCACTCACGGCGGCGTCCGCGGTCGCCGCCGCTGTAGATGCAGGCAATGGTGGTAGCTCAGACTCTGTGGAGGCAGATTTGAAGCGGGACGCAGAAGAGCAAGTCATCGCAGAACCTGCCCAGCCCGCCGAGCCTGTTGCGCAGCAGGAGCAAAAGGAGGATGTCGATAATCACCCGCCGGTTCAGGAACCAAAAAAGATAGTAGACACGAGCGACTTGGACATCACAGAGCTTGAAAAGAAGTCCAAACAGCCCAAGGTAGTGGAGGGGTCTCCATCTGGTCGGTACGTACGTTTCAACGATCTCTTGGGTGAGGGCGCGTTCAAAAAGGTTTACCGAGCATATGACAGTACCCAAGGGGTGGAGGTAGCTTGGAATCAGGTCAAGGTTAGTAACATGTCCGCCTCAGCACGGCAGAGAGTAGTGCAGGAGATGAAAATCTTGCAAGAGCTGGACCATCCAAGTATCATCCACTTTTTCTCTTCGTTTCTGAACAAGGAAACGGAGTGTGTCGTTTTCATCACGGAGATGATGGCGTCGGGCACTTTGAAGGAGTTTATTCAGAACCGGCCTGTGCGGTTGCGAATCGTCAAGCGCTGGTGTAGACACATTCTACATGCCCTGATCTACCTTCATGGCCACGACCCGCCGATCATTCACCGTGATCTCAAACTGGACAACATTTTCATTAACGGCCCTAGTGGCGACATCAGGATCGGCGATCTCGGGCTCGCTTCGTGGCAACGCAATGGTGCGGCAAGGAGTGTCCTGGGGACCCCAGAGTACATGGCTCCGGAGATGTTCGAGGAGCTTTACGACGAGCAGGTGGACATTTACGCATTCGGGATGTGTGTTTTGGAGATGATCACTAAAGAGACCCCGTTCATGGAATGTTCCAGCACACCGCAGATTTACAAGAAGGTCATCGCTGGCATTGTCCCAGACTGCTTCAATCGCCTAATCGACGGCCCTGCCAAAGAATTTATCAATGAATGCATCAAAATGCGCCCCCCAGGCGATCGGCGCCCAAGCGCGCAGCAAGTGCGCGATCACTCTTTCCTCGTCAAGCGCGAAAATGATCCTGACGACGACATTGACTGCCAGCAGCTTCTGAAGGCTGGCTCGGGCCCGTGTGGAAATGGTCAGGTATCCAATGGTTCATTGGAGAACGCTAAGAACATGGAAATGCCAAAACCGCCCAAGCCCCCCAGTGCGGTGGTAGAGGTTCGGAGAGAATCCCCGTCACAAAGCAACGCAGATCAGCCTTCCGCTGCAACTCAAGCTGCACAAGCAAATCCGTTGCAGCCACAGCCACCTGGTACACATCTGCAAGGTCAGCCTGAGAAGCAACAGCATCCACCCGGGCAGCAAACTTCGCCTTCAAAACAAAGGCAATCTTATGCAGAGGTTACGGAGAGCACTGCCGCGCCTTTGAGCAGATCGAGCTCTGCTGATGAACTTCCGCCAAGCGTGCCCGTGACCGTGGACAGCTCCAAGCTGCCCACTCCACCGATGCCTCTGAAAGGAATCGACAGGATGAGGAATGACCTTAGCCCCGCCTCTCCGTCTCCGCGCGAAGCTCAGGTCGTGCAAGTGGATGCCAAGTCCATGCGCAACGAAGGAGATGCCCTGCCGAACCCCGCCCAAGGCGACGACGTAATTAGAGTCACTATTGGAATAGGGACGCCAATCGAGGCGAGATTCGGCAACGGCAACGAGTGGTTTGCGGGACGCATCCAGGATGTGAATGCAGACGGGACCTTTGCGATCAAGTACGACGACCAAGACTACGAATCGTCCGTGCCCAGCGACTTGATACGGATTGCTTCAGACGCTGGCGTGTCCTATAACTTGGGTGATGTTCTGCGCCACTCCAGAACAATAGTGGATGAGACTTCCAAGAACTCATCGAGTCGCTGTCTTGTGACGGAGGCCCCCGCCCCCGTATCAATGGAGCGCCCAGGTTCGGCCAGCTCGCTTCCACCACCAATTCAGCCCTCATTTGCTTCGAACGTGGTTTCCAGCGAGTCCCCACGCTCGGCGTCCTCGTCTCCTACATTCTCGCAACAGCAGCAGCAGCAGCAGTCTTCTTCTGTTCAGCACCAGTCAGGGATTCCGACGCACGGGAAACATCCCCCTGTGGCGGCGCAGCAACCACCTCGGCCGCCTCAGCAGTACCATCATGCTCAGTCGATGGTGAGCGAGCGGCCCCACTCTCCTGAGGCATCTAGCGAGAGACCCCAACCTCAACATCACCAGTCTGCCGCATTCCAGCATGGACATTCACAGCCCCCTATGCAACCTCACGCGTGGCAAGGCAGCATGCCTCCGCCACATCCCGCCAAACCTTCTTCAGTTTCGAGTCACATTCCGCCATCTGGGCTTCCGCAGCAAGGGTTCGGACAGCCACCCCGAACCTCCAATCTCAAACGCCACATGTCCATGGGATCCACAGCTAGCGTGGCGTCATCTGTAATGTCTTCTTCTGCGCATGGTGCGTATTGGCGAATGTCAGCTAGCGGTCCCGATTCCAACCAGGACCCAAACGTTCTCAACATCCGATTCACGCTACGGAATACGCAGACAAAGACCAAGCAGACCGCCCAGTTTGAATTTCATCTCGTGAATGACAATGCCATCGGTCTCGCAACCGAGTTGGCAGAGGAAATGAAGCTTGGGAAGCCGGAGACTGAAGCCATTGCAAGACGAATGGAGCAATTCGGTCAGGAGTTCCGCGGATATAGTGAGCGGGTTCGGAACTCGCAGCCTTTGGAGAGTTTTGGGGCTACCGCTGAGCACCCTCTTGCTCATCAGCAGGGCGTGCGACAGATCGCGGTCCTTCAAGGTTATGGCGGAGGTCCGCAATCTCAGCTGTCTCCAACTCCTCCCCCGACGCCGCCTCTGCAAGAACAACAAGCGGATGAGTCCGACCCGGAGCTAGCCGAGTACGAGAGGTTGCTGCGCGAAGAGGAAGCGAAATACAAAGAATATCAAGCCGAGCACATGAAAAAGCTGGATGAGATTACCAAATTAAGAGATGAAGCCAGGCGTAGGAGGTCCAACGGCACCACTGGACAGTCTTCAGCATTCGAAACCGTTTCGACACGGCCCAACATAGAGACGTGTTCGTCTGTGGGGTCCTTGAGTGATATAGAGCAAATGCCAGATGCCTATGACGAGTCTGAGGAGGCCAAGCAAAAGAAACGCGAGCTTGCAGAGCGTCGCACGCGGGAAGTTAAAGAGATGAATCGCTTGAGAAAGAAGCGCGAAGCTGAAGAAGCCGAGAAGAAGCTCTTTGCTGTTGACAATTTGACTCTGAAAGACTCTGATTCAGCGGGTTCAAAGAAGGCTACGTTAAAGGAGCAAATGCAGAAACGGGCGATTAACGAGTTCACAACCAAAGCAGACCTCAATGGCGGTGGCAGCGTGGTGATGTCAAGCAGAAGCTTAAATAGCTCAAACAGGAGTGTCTCAAGCTCGAATTCGTCCATTGCTAGTGGCGCACCTGCCCCAGCGCCTCAGGCGGCACAGCAGACACTAGCTCCACAAGCCGGTCAGCCACCTCCGCCTTCTTCTCAGAGCGTTCCGCCCAATCCGTCTCAGCAGCAGCAACAACAGCAGCAGCAACAACCACAACAACAGATAGCTGCTTCGGGCCCCCCTCCGGGGTCGGCACCTCAGGGCGGTCAGCCGCAAAATCAACCGGGGAACAATAACCCAGTGCCAGCTCCAGGAGGGCATATACCTCCGAACGTACAGTCAAATGCAAACGCCCCGCCTGCGCAGTAGCATATCCGTTTTGACAGTATTGCCTTGCCCGGCTTCATGGCAGTTGACCGTGACGACATTGACAAAGTGCGTGCATATTTCCCTGTAGTTGCTGTATCTGTTTCTCTATACCCTTTGAAAACCGAATCCTCGTACGCCAACCTTCTATCCTGCTTTCTCTGCACAATCGATTCCGACTTGCCACCCGCTCACCTGCGATCCTGTGACGCAGCGTTCGCCGACTTCGCGGAGACTCTCCAAGACCTCCAACTTTCCAACGACCCTCAGTATCTCAATCTCATCCACCTTGAAACCCAATGTCTTCCCTGCCTCGACGTCTCCTTCGTTTCCTCGACGTTTCCTCGACGTTTCCTCGCCCAACATCGTCTCGTCCAAGGTGCCACCCTAGATAAGCCAATGTAGTTCAATTTGTTCAACTGACTTGTGTACTCTTGGTGGCTCAACTTGCGCTTGAGGTGTCACGGCAGTGCGGTGGCGCACAGAAAAGCGACGGGGAAAGATGGCGCAGGAGCGCGACGTCGAGGCTGGCAGGATTCGTGCTTTGGACGAGGCTGGCGAGCGGGTTTCGCAGGCCCAGGAAGCGTTGGAAGACGCGGCAGAGCGCTTGAGCAGGCTTCGCTCACGCGGGCGAGCGGCCGAGGAGCTGGTGAGTTTTGTGTCGAACTTGGTCGATATGCAGAGAAAATGTTGAACTAAATGACAAGTGCCGCGCGATGCGAGCAGGGGGCTGTGAGAGAGGCGCGGGACAAGGCGGAGGCGGAGCTCGGCGAGGTTGCGGAGGCGAGGGAGAAGGAGAGCGTGCGCAGAGAAACCACGGAACTTCAAGAGAGGAGAAAAAGAGCCGCTGAAGCGAAGATTGTGCCGCCATGGATGCTCAGGCTGGTGTTGATTGGACTGCTGACGCGAGTTGCGACCAGGGTTTTAAAGAGTATTCTCACGAGGCGCAAATAGCTGAGTGGATGGGCATAATGGCCGAAACGTAAAATTTGGTTGTATGCGGATGTAAACTATGTACTGTAATGATCAGCTTCCCGAACACGAACACAAACACACACAATACAATTTTCAGTTATTCGCGTCTACCTCGCCCAATGGCTCACGAGTCACTGTCGCTGTCAAGCGCGTCCCACATGGTCTTCGTTGTGGGAGTGGTGGATTCTGAGGCTTTCTTCTTCTGAGAGAGTTTCCCAGATGCAGTTGGCGCACTTGCTGAAGAGTCATCAAAGCTATCCCAGCCAGTGGCCTTCTCGAGCCGTTCGCGCTGGAGGCGCTGAGCCTCCGAGAGGTACCGCCTGTCATTCCTCTCCTTCTTCTTCACAACCTTCTCTGCTTTAGAAGCTAAGAAGAGCTGATAGTCCGCCCAATCGTCAGGGCACGGCCACCATTGGATAAGCTTCCATTCGAGCCTTCCGATCCCGTGTGACGCAGTGCTGCGAAGCTGCGCCCATGTCTTCCTCGCTTGGGAACGTTCTGAAAACTCGATTATGAGGTCGTCCGAGCTCACGCGGCGTACAGAGTACGTACTTGGCCGAGCAAAGTGCATCAGGGCTTCTTCGATGGCAGTGGTGGCAATTCTGCCACCGGCTGGAGACTGTACCTGACGCAATAAAATTGAACTCGAAGGTGTAACACGATGGGTCTCTCGATATGCATCCGAAAAACGGGGGTTCTGCAAGCTTAGGAGATCCCCGTATTGCAAAAGCGCTTGGGTCACAGTCAGATCAGGTATGCTGCAATTCGGGGCCCTAAAAATAACAATCTGCCTTCGCGGCTCAGGGTCGATCGAGGACGTATCCAGTCCAAAATAGTCCTTAGCAAGACGGTGTGTGAACTCGCGCTCTTGCGTATTCATCACTGGGAGTACCTTGCTTCGCACACTGCCTGGGGCGCGCACGAAGACGATGAGTTCTTTCTCGATTTGCGAGACGAAATTTAGTCCAATCTTTCGAGCCGCTTCAAACATTGAAGGGAGGTATGGACACAGGAGCGCATTGTCGCCGGCAAGAGACTCTACTACAGTTGGGGTGTTCTTGCTGGATGAACCTAGACCCACCATTCCCGTTGCGCCTGGCTGCGAAGCTGTGCGGCTAGGTGCGAGGAGCTGGAGCTTTGGCCGCGCACTTGTGCTTGCTGGCTCTGGGGTGGTCTGACGAGGTGGAAGGTTCGAAGACACCACCGTTGCAAGACTGCGTCCACCCCAATGAGAGGAGGATCCACCCGCTGTGGACCCACTTCCACCCCCAAGACCCGGGTAGTTGCCCGCTCCCCGCGGCGGGGTGGAAGCCCTTGCTTGACTTCTGCCGGGCCAGGAGGGCGGTGCAGACTGCTCTACAACGGCAGGGCCACGAACCAGTGGCGCATTTGATTGCGAGCTCGCGCCACTTGAGGACTGCAGAGGAGGGTACATTGTATCTGGGGAAGGTCTGGAATAGGTAACCGGGCCGAGTCTTGGTGCGCTTGAGGAAGGCATGGACGGGAATTCAAATTCGTTCAAAAACACGTCCGGGTCTTCCACTGCCTCCCACTCGTCGCCATCGATCACGCGGAGGTTTCCCTCGTTATGAACTTCTCGCGCCTCGACTCTCTGCACCCCGAACGGCCCTGGTCCACGGGAACGATTCCTTTCTCCTTGATTGTTTGGTCTATTAGACTCCCTATTACTGCGGCCATGACTCTGGTCCCGGCCAGATCCACGGCCAGAGTAGTCAAAAAGGGAGTTTAGCATAACAGTTGCGTTTCGCCGAATGACTTCAGCGCGGTCTGCGGCCTCTTGAGCACCGCGGCCGTTTGACTGGACGCGAATCGTTTTGCTCAGGTCAAAGGCGTCCGTCACCCTTGCTTCTGGTAGTCTGTTTTCCCACAAGTATTTGTCTAATCTAACACAATCTTCACGGCTAAGCGGCTGCCTATTGTTGGGATTGGAAAAGTTTCCAGTCGACACAATATAATGTGCAAGCATTTTGCCGTCAAAGTAATGTGTGACCTCTGCTCCAACCTTAATTCCGAATGGAGGATACCTCAGCTCAGCGAGAGGCTCCACCGTAATGGGATCCACGTCCGTTAGCTGGTGCCACCATTTATCCTTACTATTCTGCTGTTTCCCAGAGCGCTTCTCGCTCTTCTTCGATTTCTCTGCTTTGCCAGTCGCCGCGGTGTCTTTGCCAAGCTTTGATTTTTCCACTTGCTGTTTTGTCGTTTGCTTTTTCTTCGGATCCTCCTCCTTGTCCTTCTCCTCGGCCTCCTCGCCATCGGACAAGCTGCCCAATGACGCATCGTCCAGAAACAGATCCTCAGCCTGGGCGTGTGACGCACCGTGGCAAACCTGTTCCATCCTGTCCTTCTTCTTCAGCTTGTCGCATTCGCGTAGCACCTTCTTGGCGAGCGGCATGGCCTTGCTCGTCAGTAGTTCTTTAGCCAACTCCGCTTTGCCCTCATCAGCTTTGGCCAGCAGGTACTCCTCCCTGGCTGCGCAAGCATCTTCATACATGGCCCGCACGCGGTCCATTCGGTCTTCCGGTACTGCATCGAGCAACCTACGCGCTCGATCGAGGGTTTTGTGCAAGTCTGCTTCGCGCGCACCGCCGGGGCCGCTTTGTCCATTCTGACCTTGAAATCTGCCCCTGCCCCTGCCTCTTCCTCTGCCTCTTCTACCTCTTTCGCCCGAGGTGCCGCCGCGTCCGCCCCTGCGAGCCCCGCCTCTGCCGTGCACGTGGGCTTCGGACATTGCGACAAAAAAAAGCACTTGATCTGTTCCAAGGTATATATATAAAGTATACTTCCCCGCCTGCGTCTCTTGTGCCGCTCTCACGCGCTCGCTCACTGGCCTCCGGCTTTCGGTGTCTGGCAGTGGCTGGTTTTCCTTCTTTGGTTTCCTTTCTTTGCTTTCCTTTCTTTCTTTCTTGCTTGCTTGCTCTCTTGCTCTTTGGCTTGCTCTCTTGCTCTCTTGCTCTTTGGCTTGCGTGCGCAAGCGCTGTTGCGGGAACACTCGCAAGTGGGAGAGTGGGGAATGGAGAGATACTAGAGATGCTTGTTCAGAAAAGGAGAACAAACGAATGGCTCGAGAACGACTCCTGGTTCCGTCCGCCTCGCGCAGCAAGATTACTCGCAAGATGCGAGAAGGTGTTTGATTGAGATAAAACTTGCCATCTGAATTCTGAATTTTGATCTGATGTTTGATGATGTTTAATGTGGATGATGTGATTGATGTCCTTCTGCGTTTTGGTCGGAAAGGGCTTTTTGGTCAATGGACTGAGAGCGACAGCGACAGTGATGAGAAAGGAATGCCAAGTGCTTTGTGAAACTGAACGAAATGAGATGTGTCCGCATTCGCTCACTTGCTGTGAGTCATGCATGCACTCATTCATTCGTGCAGTCCGGACAAAGAGATTGCGGTCGAGCGTGCGGGAATTGCCAGTTGAGCTACGACCCGTTCCTGAATGAATGAATGAATGAGCGCTGCGAGCTCTGTGGTGCTCGAGGACCGTCATCATGATAACCTTACACGTACCGGTACTGTACACCCACCCTGAAGCTCTCGGCACGGTCACCATCGCAGCCGCACGATTCCGCGCGAGTTGGAACTTGAACTCTGCTCGCGCCACATCCATTCGCAGCGGGAGTAATCCAAAGTTTTCGCACAATCTTTCGCTCGTCGACCATCGGAATTCGGGTTGGTTGAAAACGTCCAACTTGAACCAACTTGAACCAACTTGAACCAACTTGAACATGAAATATTTGGCGAAGCAGCACACCCTAGACCACTACGAGGGTTAGAAGAGCGCCATGCCAGGCAGTAAACGTAGGATAAGTTTGGATACAACTTTCGCCAGCGAGCAAGCCTTGGCCTGCGAAGGATGAACGGCGGTGGGCGAGCGTCTGCTGATCATCGGGGACGGGTCAACAGTGCCTGCTGACTCGAAAATCCGATCGGGCCAGGGCAAGGGCCGCAGACATGAGAGTGCATGTGCTTTGGAAAGAACGTGTGAAGGAAACTTAAGAGCCACAGTCGAGCTGTCTCTGGAAGTGTGGTTTTGTTATTGTTGCAGCGGTCTTGGGTTCTCCAGTTAATTGAAAATGGTGCATTCGTTTGGGCTGCTGTTAGGGTGGGTGTCGATTGGCTTGTTATTCATACTCGCAAACGCATCCACAACGGAGCACGGGCGTGTGCTGGGGAAATCTCAGTTGGCGGACGATAGCAAAGTACACGCGAGCAAGAGCGCAGAGGTGGCTTCTGGCCGCGCCCCGCAATGTGAAAAAGGGTCGATGTGCGTAAATTGGGGCAGGTCCAAGGTGCTCGTGTTTGGCGGGCAGGTCGGCCTCACCAAAATGAGGAATGACACGTGGGTCTTGAGCCAAAGTAAGCGTGGAGGACCGTGGGCATGGCAATATGCCACAAAGGAGGGCTCGCCTCCGTCTCGGTGGAAGGGCTCGATTGTCGAGGCCGAATCCCACGCTAAAAAAGGACACCGGGCGGTCTTGTTTGGAGGGTCCAATTACGGGAAGACCGAAGAGTTTTTCTCGGATGTTTGGGAGGTCACTGACAATGGCGAGGGCAAACCTGTGCAGTGGAGCTTTTACGCAGACGGGACCAAAAAGATGGTATATAATGGAGAATGGCCGGCGCCTCGAAGAGCGCACAGCGCTATTTCGGTCGGGAATAGCATGTTTATCTTTGGGGGGAAGGGCGCTTCCGGTCGATTATTGGGTGATCTCTGGCACTTCGACATTAGCAAGAAGGTTTTTACGGAAATGAAGCTGGAAAATGCGCCTCACAAGCGGAAGGGGCACTCGGCTTGCTATTTTACTGGAGTACAACTCACCTTTCAGAGCAGTTGGGGCGAGGTTTGGGGCAAGCATGCAAAGCAAAGTAGTATGATTGTATTCGGCGGGCGTCAGAACGGGCACAAATACTTTAATGACGTGTACGCCTTGACGCTGGGAGAGAAGCCAAGCTGGGTGTTGCTAGATTCAGAGGCCACCGCAGCAAACGCGCCGCGCCCAGGCCCGCGTAACCACCATTCTGCAGTCATCCAAGGTGAAGCCATGTATGTTTTTGGCGGTAGGTCGTTGCATAGCTCATCAAAGGTGCATGAGGACCTCTGGATGTTCAACGTAATTGAGGCAAGATGGGCCCAGCTTGAACCTGCCGGGGGTCCTCTGCTTGGTAGGATGGAGCATTGCGCGCTCCTTGTGAGCCATGATGTCATGCTATTAGTTGGTGGCCAAGGTTCAGCCGGCGAGCGACGAAATGACGTGTGGTCTTACTCACTGGAATTCAACCATGCAAAGCAGGAGCTGCAAAACAGATGTGACGCCCCTGCTCCAAAAGGCGTCCTTTGGGCCTCACTGGGTCTCTTAGCAGTGGGAGCGATCTTCATGGCGTTCAAGTTCAGGCACTTTAGCCCGTTCATGAACGGGTACCGGAGCCTCTAGCTAGCTAGAGAGCTCTCTACTCTAGCTAGCTAGAGAAAGAGAGATAGATTACCATTTTAGATTTTGACATCCCTCTGTTATAATTTAAAATTCGATTGACTGCGAGTTTGTTTTTTTACCCGGAATCTCCTTTATCATATTTTTAAGGCGGTGGGAATCCTGTATACTTGCAAGGACTTGTGAGCAAGAAGCTTTTGAACTACAGTCGTCATGTCGTTAACAGGCTCATACAACGGCAATTTCCACTCCACCCGACAAGAAAGACTAAATAAAAGACGTAAGTTCATCCTTGGGTTTTGTGCGTGTACAATAATCCGTTACGGGGTATGAAGAGTTGTGTTTAGAAAGTGCGCGCTCGCAGGCTCGACAGCGAAAACAAATGCCGCTGTCTTCCGGCTCTACTGTTCTAACTCTTAGAGCTGGCACAAGCGAAAAGCACGAATACTAGCAAATCTGTTCGCGACCGTGTATTTACATGTCAGCCATGGAATTGTCCTGGCCAGGGTTACTGCTCGTGTTGCCGTTGCCTTGGAACTGAAAGCTGGACGGCGCAAAGTTTTGCTGGAAGCCATTTTGTTGCTGGTAATAACCTTGCTGCTGCTGCTGCTGCTGCTGTTGCTGCTGCTGCTGCATCAGGTATTGTTGTTGTTGCTGTTGATGGTGGTGTTGACCCTGCTGCATTTCCGCTTGAGAGCCCACATTCCAACTACTGCTGGCCATGTTTAGCAACTGGTCGACCTGTGCCCTGTCCTGCTCCTCTTTCAGCAGGTCTCTTGAATTTGAATTGACGCGGAACTCCTGCGGATCAAAACTCACTGGTCCGGCATGCGGGCTAGAGTGCACAATCATGTATATGGTGTCTCCAAAGTACCCCGCGCTGCAAGCCAGGCGCCAAGACCCCATGTGTGTCCCTTCTTCCGGCGGGACCACCAACACCAGCACTATCTCAACAAACTCCCCCGGCGCAGCGGCTACGTGAATCTCCCCTCGCCATCCCATGCGCTCTCCGTCCATAAAGAACAGGCACGTGTCCGATGGCCACGGCCCGCTGCCCGTATTCTGAAATCGCAGTCGGATCGGCAATGCTGTGCCCCCTTGAAACGGCCTGCTCTGCCACGGCGCCAGGTCGCCCGTGAAGGTGGCTTGTGGCGGCGAGGTGAGCGGTATGGCGTCCGACCTAGAATTCCCGGCGCCCATCTGGCTGGCGAGGTAGTTGTGCACAGCCGTCTCCACGTTCCACAGCGACGCTTCCAAAAAGAAAGTCGCCACATGGGGATCCACCTGCAGGATCTTGGAAAACTGCTCCACCAGCTCGTCGTGATCGTTCGTGCTGATCTTTCCGAACAGCGCAATCAGCTCGTCCGCCATATTTGCTAATTTGCTATTTCCCTCTCCTTTACCTTGCAATTCTCCAAGACTATCTCCTTTCCTTTCCTTTCCTCTCTCTCACTCTCTTTCTCTTTCTCCGTCCTCCTGCGTTGCTGCTCGATCTCTCTCTCCCTTCAACAAACAACCGACTACGTGGCGCTCCCCACACCTGCGCGTATGCGAGAGGTGTCCTCGCGAGCAAGTTTTGCGATGTGTCGAGATTCCTGACTGTGGGTTTTGCGATGTTTCGCGAAGCCAAACAAGACAGAACTGACTTGGTGACTGTGAATCAAGTTGGTTTTGTGAGGGAGAGCATGGGAGAGCAAAGAGAAAGGGAAGTTGCGAGAAGCGAGAGAAGGGAGGACTAGTACGCCGCTATGAGGAGCTATTGAGGATAGAAGCCGGGCTAAGAGTCGTCGCGGGTTCTCCGTCGCAAGGATAAGGTATTCGATATCTAGTTCTGTAGGACCCTACCTGATCTAACTCGTTTTGTTAGTTGGAGAGTTTGGCAACCCAAATTTTGGGTTCCTTTTCATTCCAGAGGTCTTACCGCTAATCTAGCAGTTTAGATAGCACGTGAGTACCTTACAATTACTAGATGATGGTAATGGCAATTAGTGGATTGTGGTACACGAGCCGTAAGAGCTACTAGTAGCTAGCTCTAGAGAAAGGCAGAAGAAAAAGTGGAGAACCGGAGAACCGGAGAACCAGAGATCCGGAGAACCGGCCAGCCGAGGTTCTCACGTGCATTGTCTGCTTGGCAGCGAGGCGGACGCGGCAGTCGAATGGCATGCTGGTTGCCGAATAGAATAAAGCAAAGTTGGTTTTTAAAAATATAAAATTACATGCGGGAGTGGTTTTTTAAAATACAAACGAGAGCACAGGAGCAAAAGTGCTCCTCGGCAAGAGAGCCCGGACGCTACTAGCTAGCTGGACAAAGGAAAAAGGAAAAGATGTTGTCTGCTAAAAGACAAGGAATAGATGCGATGCCAGAAGAAGAAATGCGCACGGTCGATGCCGCACATCTTATCTGGACATGTCGCACGACTGAGGAGGTGGCGGCGGGATCACTGTTGACAGGTCCGAATCCGAGGACGAGAACCACTGCCCACTTTTGCGACAGCGCTCAGGCAAAAGAGCTGACAGGGGAACCGCCTGCCAAGGGCCAACGATTTTCAGACGCTGCTGGCGATCTGTACTAGAGCAGTGAAGGAAACTTGGGCGAGCCCATTCCTCTTTGCTGGGAAGGAGCGGCCGTACCTTTCTTTGAACCGGAACACACTTGCAGCAACCGATTCCAGCGCCAACGCCTGCCAGAACAAACCATACGGCCTGAGCTACGGCGTTCAGCGGGCAAAGAAGGCCTATGCCCGTGCAGGGGGTATCCACTGCGTTCAGATTTGCTGTGCAAATGGTCCGGTACTCCGTCTCGTTTTCGTCCAAGCTGGTTTGGCGATATGCATACCACTCTGTGAATTGCCAATTTGTGAAACCATCCTCATCAAAATCTAACTTGGGATGGCAAGGAGTCTCAATGATGAGCGAATGCTCGATGACGTCGCTCGTCCCGTCCACGATGATGAGCGGTTCAAACGGGAGCTCCGAGTCCGACTTGAATGTTCCTGGAAGCACGCCAACCGTATGCACAAGTTCCTCTGAAGTGGCTCCATCCAATCTAAATCGCTCCCTTATGAGATGCACCTTGACTGCGTTCTTCTCTCCGTGGAGAGCCACCTTTTGCCCGAGCACGCTCGAGGCGTCATTGATGACTTTGTCCTCAAGCTCTTCGATTGCCTCCATTGTTTTCTGACAGCACTTTCGCACGTTACATTCACTATCTCGATTGCGGGTCTACAGGTGCGCAGAAATCGTTTGCCCAGGATAGTACAAACCCACGGTTTTCGCGCTCTACCTCTCTACATTTCTGCGTTAAGTCTGGTCAGATCTTTCCCTCACGGCAAATCCCAAAAGTCGCGTGTCTCCAAAGAGTCCATATTGCTGTCTGTCCCTCGTTCATTCTCGACCGGCCTGCTACCAAAAATCATAGACTCTCCCGTTCCACGGATTTCTCCATAGTCGGCTCAGCATACTTCAGTAGGGTTGAACAATTTGCTGTCCATACAACGCAACGCTCGACATTCTTTTTCCGTGGTTGGGTTTGTTGGGTGAACAAGAAAGGCACTCGCGCTCTTCGTAATTCTCGCCTCTCGACCACTAGCTAGTAGATGCAGCGGCGCCCTGGGTTTCACTGTGCCATGAACTCCAGTCGTCCGTCTTTTCTCCGAAATCGATTGACGCCCAGGAAGTGCCAACTAGCACTAGTGTCGTGAGGATGATTCTGATTTTTGTTAATTTTTCTATTTCGAGTTCCGCCAAGGCTGCCTGCATTCGATGAGCTTTTCATTGAACCCAACCGCTAAGTAGCTTCTAGAGTCATTTTGGCTCGCAGAAGACACAGAATTTAACATGGTCTTCTAGCTTTCGAACTGGGGTCGCGAGAAATCTGGTGACGTTCGCTCTGTGCATTACACTGGCTGATCTCCCATCTCTCGAATGGTGGAGCACGAGAGAGGCCTTAACGTAGCACCAAAGTAGCGTTGCGACTACGCACGCGAGCGTGCGCACGAGCGAGGGCTCTATACGACAAGCAGGCTAGGCTATGCATAGTACTTTTCAGTGAAAAATCTAGTCTTTCAGAGACTTTTTCGAGGGAAAAAGTGTACCGAGCGAGTGATGTGCACGTCAAAAGTGATGGGGCTAGCCCGGGTGCTTGACTCGCTAACGAGTCACAAAAGCGACAGCTCACGTCGGCTCACGAGCGAGTGAAAATTTCACCAGAATTACCAGGATCAATCTCACCCTTTCTGAGCATTCGTGGCCCAAACGAAAATCTCGCAAAGCACATCGCCAAGCAACAGCGAGCTCTTCCTTGCTCGCGAACTGTACACGAGCGCGCTCAGGAACCCTTTTGTAAGACACGTAAAACACGTGAATTACGTAATCCACTTGTTATCACTCATTACTACTTGTATACATTACTGCCGAGAATGTCGTCCAACACAAGTTGGCCAACAGATTGGGGACGTGATCGTGGACTCCCGAAGAAGTCGAAGACGCGCGAAAGGCCTTGGTGGCCTTGGTCAATTTTGTTCATTCAATGTTCATTTCATTGAACAATTTGAATGAATGAATGAATGAATGAATGAATGAATGTTAAACATGCACGAATAGTGTCCCCGGTATGCCACCGTTCACATTGGCCCAAATGGGAAGGCAGCTTGTCATTGTGCCAATTATTCATTGGCAGAGGCACTCCGTCAAACGCAAAACTTAGTAGTCATTCGCGCGTCTGGAGTCCGTGATCAACGGGAAGATGCGTCCTCGCAACCCTCAACTTTAGGCTCGTCGCGCGCGGTCCATTTTAAGCCTCGTCTGTGTTGGCTTCAGTGGCGTAAAGTGAAGGGGGCACGAGTCAAGCTTTCTCCTGACGCGTGTCGGAGGAAAATTGCCGTTCCGGCCATCTCGCCGTCACACTGGCAGTGACTGACACCACCGGTACAAAACAGCATAAGTGTAATTCACAGTCAAGCAGACTATGTAATATTCTTGCGCAAATGCCAAGGATCTCTCTCATCCATTTCGCTCAACGCCTCGTGTGGAAGAAAATAGACAAATAGAAACATGGCCAGGTTTAACCTTGTCCTCAACGTCGACCAAAGCTCTGATGCAAACGCCGTCCCCCGCGTTACAGCTGGCAAGTCTGGCAAGTTTGGCAAGCACAGCCTGCACTTTCTTCCGGTCATGCGCCGATGTCTGCCCACAGC
This sequence comes from Parietichytrium sp. I65-24A, assembly GCA_012862575.1. Taxonomy (NCBI): domain Eukaryota; class Bigyra; order Thraustochytrida; family Thraustochytriidae; genus Parietichytrium; species Parietichytrium sp. I65-24A. The sequence goes on from BLSF01000019.1 coordinate 409,574, forward strand.
GATGATGCTTGACTGACTGCGACTTCATGTTCTCGCTGCTTCTCTTGTTGCTTGGGTGCAAGCACATCGCCCATCGCCTATTGCCACTATTGCCCATCGCCCGGCGGCGCTAAGCGAAGATAAGCGTTGGCAATGACCTATGAGACCGATGAGCTCGATGAGCCCTTGAGCAATGAAAGTGATGAGAGATGATGAGAGATGATGAGAGTGATGAGAAGACCAAAACTCACACCTTGTTCACCTTGTCACAAAAGCTACTGCGGTGCTACGCGCTCTATCAGATTTGTACTGCTGTCGCTGCCCCACTCGCCAATCAAAACTCTACCGTCGCCAGCGCACACCGGCAGATTCCGTCTGCCGCATGCTGGGATCTTGGCAATAAAAGCTCTGTTCTGAAGAGTGCACGCCACTTCTCGCTGATCGCCAAAGTCGCCAAGATTGGCAAGATCGCCAGGTCGAGAGGGTGTTCCCGGGGCAGTTCGCAGGTACATCTGCGTCGAAGGACAGGTCTTGAGGGGCCAGAGCTCGGTCCAGTCAGGGAGAGCAGCCATGAGTCGCTTTGGTGTCGCGCAGTTTGAGGATGCGAGCTGCTCCAAATTGCAGTCCGTGCTCACCGCGCAACGACGCACAGGGCAGAGCGCGAAGCGGGGCCGGAGGGCGGAGAGCGCGCGGAGAGAAAGTCCGGACCGCGAGAAGAGGGACAATGGAGCATCCGGTGAGCTGGAGGTCTGCAACCCGGTGACTCGAACGAAGGTGGCAGGGCCCGTCCAGGGAGAGCTCCATATTGTCACAGTCCAGTCGCGCTGGAGGGATGCTAGTCCTTGCAGCTCGTCCCAGAGCTTGAAGAGGTCCAGCAATTACCATACAGATTATTTATTCTTTTTACAGGCGAATCAGTGCTACACAAGCATGCAGCTTCAACATGCGCTGACAGAGACGTCAACACTGGACCTATTTTCATTTACCTACAGTAGCACATCTGGCGAGCTGGAGCTGTACGAGGGTTCCTCCGACTGCATGGGAACGCCGGTGCAGTCTTCACCATGCATAGCAATTGGGGACCTCGCCATTTCTCTGGAACCGATCTCGCAGATGCAACGTTACCTACAAGCAGAGACCCCGGCACCGACGCCATATCCAACCGCACTTCCATCTCCAACATCGGCGCCAACTGCTGACCCATCCTCGCTCTCCGGCGGCATAGTCTTTCTGCTCGTGTGCGCTGTGCTGATCCCTCTCATGCTTCTCCTCGGATACGTTGTCCACTCCATTCGAAACTACTCCGCGAACTACGAAGGCGAATCTACTGTCGCTGCGAACCCAAAGTTTGAAGAGTGCGAGAAATCCGACAACTCTGACGACGACGAAGATGACGATGACGACGGCATCGTCAAAGTCAAAGCGAGGGCCTGACCTCTGGGGCTTGAAGCTCTCGAGCCGAATCACTGCGCAGCAAGCACATCTTGCCTTAGAACGCACCTAGCTCGCTTCACCTCGCTGCTCGCTGAGGGAAGCATGATTTTGTAAAGTTAAAAAGACATGTTCCCAGGATCCCCTGTGTCCCCTGCAGACGTTTGCACACTTGACTTTCCATACTCCAAAGCAGTGTTCTACCACACATGCTGCCACATGCCCACTCTACCCGTTTTTTCTAAACTGCATTAGTACTAGTGCCGAGGAGCATTCCTTCAACGGATATGTTGCACTCACTGACCTTGGTGCAAGGTTTACAAAATTGCAATTGCACTTGCGATTGCAAGGTCATCGACGTCGCGAAAGATATCACTCAGCAATTGAGCGATTCGACGGCAAGACGACGATGGCTTCCCATCGTGAATTAGAAGTTCCAGTGAATGAATGCTTCCAAGTTTCCAAGTTGAAGTTGGAACCGGACAGTAATTTCGGGTCTAATCGCCGCACTGATGTTGGCCAAGAGCGAGCTCGGCCTTTCGGCCCCAACTGGTACCAGTACACAGAAAAAGACTCAAATTGGTGGAACGAGAACGAGAAGCTTATTGTGTGCGCCTGCCCACTGCTCGGTGAATTCTCGACCAAGCAGTAGTGCTCACACGCCCCGATACCCACATGCTGTGAAGACGCGTTTGCCGCAAGGAAGGTGCAAATTTCCGCGACAACGTAGACAGCGTATTGCGGGAGCATCGTGAGAGCGCGCATGCATGGGAGCGTGCTGCGAAACGCGCGAGCCCGAGTTCGTTTGAACCGATTGATCGAGCGGCCAGTTTTGCGGCACGCACTTGACGTGGATGGCGCATCGACTGCAGCGGCCCTTCGCGCCGGTATCGCAGCAACCCGCTCTGGCGGGTGGGCGCGGATCGAAATGGCCTCTCTGGAAGCGCGGCTTTCGCGATGAGAACGCGCCCGCGCGCAAAACAAATAGTACCGAGGGGGAGGAACTGGAAGAGGAGCGCCGGTCAGAACAAGATGTGGAAAGTGCAAGCAGCTGGGAAGAGAGAGAGATGCAACGCAGCGGAAGAGAACCTTCGCCTGAATTGGGAATGGCGTCCTCGTTCAGGTCGACTGCGAGCAGGCAAAGCGTCCATTCCGTCGAGTCCAGGGGGTCACAGCAAAGCGCATACATGAACAAGAGACAACAGATCCTGCAGCTGGAGAGGACCATCAAAGAGAGAGACGTCACTGTCGCAGGACTTCACAGAAATGTGGACTATTTATCTCGGCTGCTCAAGGCGGAAAAGGCAAAACAGCTGCAGAGCTCCCAAGTTGCTTCAGGTGAAGAGGAGCGCGCCCCTGAAAGAAATATCCAAGAGGCCTTGCGGGAACAAGCAAAGGAGTTCGAGCGAAAGATTGACAATCAAAAGTCGGACATTGCCAAAATGAGCGCGGAGCGTAATTTTCTGAAGAGCAAAACTGTCTCTCTTGAGACCGCTGCACTTAAAACGGAGCAAAAGATCAACTCCCTCGTCAACGAATTGCAGTGCCTGCGCAATGATAAATTGACCCTCGCAGCAGAGAATTCCAAACTCCTAGAAGCATTGCACGGTGCACAGGCTAGAGTTGCATCCCTGGAGACAAAGGAGCAGCAGTGGAAGGTCGATAGAGACAATCAACAAACCATTGCTCAAGACATGGCTCGGCAGGCAAACAAGTCACTGCTTCTAGAGGCAAATACCTCTATAGCTGACTCCAAGAGGGACGAGCTGCAAGCCATCCAGCAGCTTGCCGAGGCGAAGCAGAAAAACTTAGACCTTCGAAAGAAGAATTTGGACTTATTCTCTCAGCTTGAACAACTCCGCAAGGAGTCGGCGTCCATGCTGCATAACTCAAAGGCTGAAACAGACAGCAAACTCATGTCGGTTCAAGTTTTGGAAGAAAGAAATACTCAGCTAGTTGCTGAAGTGAGCCAGCTTCGGCATCAGCTCGCTGCAGCACAACTCGGCGCTACGTTAGAAAACGGGTCACGGACAGAAGCAGTGGACGACAGTGGCTTAAGTGTGTCAGAGCTACGTGCACAAATCACTCAGCTTCGAATTGAGCTCCGAGTCAAGACTGATGCTTTTGCCTTCAAAACGCGCCAAGATGAGGCTGCTCGAGAGTTGCTGCACGAGCGGATTGAACAGCTCGAAAGCGAAATCCAGAAGAAAACTCCAAAGCAAGAAATTTCAAATTCGGAGCACATTGCCGCAACCACATGTCTTGATTGAAATTGGCTGTGTCGGAGCCTTCCGTAAATAACTACTGCCACAGCCGCCTTTTTGTCTTTCTATGGCCTTGCTTATGGCAACACATCTGGAAAACCTGTTGGATATAAAACTAATGTGATTGATTGAAAAGTAAGGAAAAATCGTCGTTGCTTTCTTTTCTATTTTTTGGAACGGTGCTCAGGGTAGCACGATTGGAAAGATTTTGAAACGCAAAACCAAGATATTTTGATGGAAAAGAAAGAAAAATCGTAGCAAGCGAGGGATAAATGGGATTAGTTGCTTTTTTAAAGCTGAGTGTTTACTTCCAGAGTTTGCGCAAGGACATGTTTTGGTCCGAATCCTTCTTCATCACCTTTGCTACAGCCATCTCAAAGTCCTCCTGGGTTACATGTATGCGGCGCTCGCGGAGTGCAAACATGCCCGCCTCTGTACACACTGCCTTACATTCAGCACCAGATGCTCCAGTCAACTTGGTGGCGATTTGAGTCAGATTTATTCCACGCATCAAATTCATCTTGCGCGAGTGAATTTGAAGAATGCTTTCGCGGGACTCTGTTCCAGGGTTGGGGAACTCAATCTTCCTATCGATACGACCAGGACGCAAGAGTGCAGGATCCAGAATGTCGATACGGTTTGTGGCCATGATCACTTTAATCTTGTTGCTAGGCTCAAAACCGTCGAGCTGATTGAGAAGCTCAAGCATAGTACGCTGAACCTCAGCATCACCGCCGCCACCGCTGTCCGAACGGGAGCTTCCGATGGAATCAATCTCATCCATAAAGATGATGGAAGGTGCAGCCTCGCGAGCCATCACGAAGAGCTCACGGACCATCCTCGAACCTTCACCAATGTACTTTTGCACAAGCTCTGCTCCGGACACGCGAATAAAGGTACAGTCGGTGTGATGCGCCACGGCACGAGCAAGTAGAGTTTTTCCAGTTCCAGGCGGCCCATAAAGGAGCACACCCTTTGGCTGAGCGACACCGAGACTTTCGAAAAGCTCTGGATGCTTGATAGGGAGCTCGATCACCTCTTTGATCTCCCGGATTTGCTTGCTCAGACCACCGACCATGTCATAGGTGGAGTCAGGAACCTTCTCCACCTTCATCAGGGATACGAGAGGATCCACCTTGGTAGGGAGAATTTTGTGCAACATGTAGCTATCATTCCTCAGAGCCACTCTGGTGTTTGGCGTGCACTTGGCAATGTCAATCTTGGGGTCCACTTCCACCACGTACTTTCCTTCTGGGTTCACCTTCACGAGGACCTTCTTCTTGCCCATGGCCTTCACCACCTCGCCGACGTACGAACCAGGCTCCTGAAGCACCTGGAGCTCATCCCGGAGCAGTCTCACATTCGTGTTGAGCTCATTCCTCTGCGCCTGCAACCGCCTCAGATTCTCCGTCTTCTCCCTCAGACGCGCTTCGAGCTCCTCGATGCGCGTCGTGAAGTACGTCCGCACTCCATCGTTTGTTTTCGGTGGCATTCTTCCTTCTCACCCTTCCTCCTCTGCGCCAAGCATATTATAATACAACAGTCCACCAAAACCAAATCACACAAAACAATACAACACAAAATAAAACAAAAACTACTCGGTCAGTACTGCAAATCCTCTCTCCTCTTTCCTCTCTCCCTCCTCCTTACTGGTGCCCGCAACCCAACCAGGCTAACCAAGTCCGCTCACGAAATCCGTCACCAGATCTTCCTCCTCGTTCCCGCACGGTACCACTCACCTTACTCTGTCCGCGTACCCCGTCCCTCTCTCTATCTCTCTCTCTCTTTCTCTTTCTGTCTGTCTTTCTGTCTTTCTGTCTTTCTGTCTTTCTGTCTTTCTGTCTTTCCCTCTCTCTGTCTCTGCTGGCGCGCACGTCCTCTGTCCTCTGGGCAACCGTCTCACGTTGACGTATATGTGAGAGAGGATGAGAGAGGGATGCTTCGTTCCTCTTCCTTCCTTTTCGACGCTTCCCCGCCGCTCTCTTTGTTCGAGAGCATTCTGTTGTTCGTTCGGATACTACTCCAAGGACTACGGTGGTGGCTGGCAGATGTCCCCTACGGATTCAGGTGTTCGCACTATTAGTGGCAGTAGTACCTTACCGTAGCTAGGCCCTCGCAACAGTTCTAGTATCTTTAGTAGAATTTAGTAGCCATCACGACGCTATAGAATTCTTTGATAGTTGTAGTAGTAGTAAATTGGTTGACGTGTTGACGTAGTTGAAGTTGGATAATGTTCGATCATCATGATGAAAATTTTCAAGTTGATTGATTGAGGAGAGAGTGAAGGCAAGTAACTTATAGGGAAAGTTGAAAGGCGAGGACGTTCGGCGTGTGTGCGGTAGTTCAAAGTCGCTGTCCGCGTACCTGATGGAGAAAAAGTTAAGAGAATGTGGATGTATGTGAGGCAAGGTTCGATCTCGAACCGATTCGATGAAAGCTCGAGGACCTCACTGGTCTCGATGATGGCATCCAATGATGGGGATGAGCGATCAGACTCTAGCTAGCATAGGTGCAGTCCGGGAAATCGGGTTGAGAATGGTGGTTGGCGTATTTTAAAAAATAGTTTACAATAATTTAGAGTCCAGGGGAATGTAAACACTTGGTTCCCCAGCTGCTACATGGCTTCATAATGCTTGATATCACGATACCCACCAAGATAAAAGCTGTGGAAACGTGATAAACGAGTCTGGAAAAGCCATCTTGGCCTCCTTGAACTCTTCATCGTCAAGAACAAGGTCCAGCTCGGCTAAAACGTGACGTAGAGATTCTCGCGAGAGTCTCCCTTTCGCGTCAGTAAACTTATCGAAGGCGAATTGCAAGGAAGCATTCACATCAACAACGCGGTTGCCAACTTGGACGAATTGTGCAGCAACGCTCCCATGCATACTATTCGGAGTCTCGCTCTCAAGCATTCGCTCCTCAGTCCTCCTCAGCTGCACGCTCTCAAAGACCTGAAAAGCAAACTCGATGCCAATCTCATCGAGTCTAGACCTATTCAGTACGGGCCTGGCTTCTACGGCACATTTAACCGCGTCAATATCTTCGCGCGTCGCATTGCGCACCTGCGCTCCCACGAGGACAAACAAAGAGTCGTCATCTGCGTCCTGCTCGAACCAGAATCCCCCGCAAATATCTTCCCCATCGTGAAACTCGGCCGTTTCCCCAAAAGGCACTTTCAGGCTGCCCGGCGGCTGCTCACCGAATGTAAACTCCTCCTGAATAGCGTCGCCGTCTTCGCGCTCTCCCGTCGCACGTTTCATGCTTGCGCTTTGCTTTCTGTGCGATAAGCTCGGCGCCAGCTTGCCGCTCGCGCTCAACCCGCTTGTGCTCCTGCTCGACGGATGCAGCCCTGACCGCGAAGTCATTTCCGCTTCTTCCTCTCTCACTTTGCACAGCCGTACTCGCACCTCCAACTCACTCACATATATCCTCTCTCTCTCTCTCTCTCCCACACTTACAAACACTTACAACCACATCGAAAGTGTCCTCGCCCACCTCCTCACCCACCTTATTGTTTTGACTAATTAAAGCACACAGTAGCCCTAGTGGACTAACATTCGCCTAGCTATTTCTTTAGTTGCGCATGTCCTAGTGCCTCGTGCCCCGGCGACTTGTCCGTTGCGCGAGTCTTAAGGAAAAAGGTGGGTGGTGCATAGGAGTGCGGTGGTCTTTGTTTGTATGAACACTAATCATGAGTAGTATCGGTTTATTGTTCTTGTTCACTGTCAATCAAAATTGAATCAATCAATCAATCAATCAACTCTCAGTCAATCGATCGATCAATCAATCAATCAATGAATTGAGAGTGAAAAACGAAGTTGGCAAAGTGAGTCATTGTGGAAGAGGTATGCATTGATAGTGTGGAAGAAAGGGTGCGCGAGGACGGTTGGAGGCTGTGTGGTGGCGTGGAGAAGGCGTTTTGCAGAGGAGGAGGAGGAGGAGTAGGAGGTGGAAATTGCGGAAAATTGGCGAGGGCTGAGAGGCAGAACGAAACGCCATGGCGAACGCGTTGGACGCCACGACGCAGGAGCGGCCGACGATATGGAGACGGATACAAGTGAAGATCCCGAAGGTGGAGCAGGACGAGGTGAAGCGTATCATTGGAGAGCATATTGTGGAGAAGAATGAGGGCTTGCGCGAAGAAGTGGATTCTCTGCGCGAAATTCTCATGGAGTATCAGCAGCAGAACGTGGAATTTAGAGAGCAATTGAAGCGTCGGCCGCCTTTGCCCGAGCACCCAGCGAGGGTTCTCTTGGAGCAGCAGATTTTACTACTTATTAACTCGGTCCGGCACAGTAACAGCAAGATTGCACAGTCGGTGTTGAGCCCGAATTCTAGGTCGGAACAACAGGTTCGCGACTATGTCCTTAAGAAGCACGACAGATCCGCCCTCGGCACACTGGATGAGGAGTGCTCCTCGCGACCAGGGACAAGCCGCGGGAGAGCTGGCACAGTAATGAGCGGAAGGCTCGCGCGCCCCGGCACTGCGTCTTCCACGCGTTCGTCGGCATCCATCTCCTCTGCTCCAGCCGACATTTTGGAACCGCTCGGAGGGCAATTCAGCGTCTTTCGAATCGAAAAAGTCACCAAGGACCTCCGGGAAGCCATGAAAGAAGAAGAGGAGGAACTCTTGGAGGATATTGAATATCTACAGTCGTTACTGGACATGGAGTATGAAGAGTTCGAAGAAGAAAAGAGGGACGCCATGCAGGCTCCGCCGCCTCTTGAAGATATGCGTGAGTACACGGCAAAGTTGGAGAAGACATGGCTGATGGAAGATCTTACCGCCGTGGCAGAACCTTCACAATTTCTTGTCAGCGAAAGGCGAAAGCAAAAGGAAAAGGCAGCGCCTGCCACGCCCGTTCGTAGCAGGGCAGGTAGCAACGGTGTTCCTGGTCTTTCGATGGGATTCGAGCGCATGAGAATGGACACCAGCAGTCCTTCCAAATCTCGAACCGCGCAAAAACTTCGAGATCGAGTCCAACAAGCCAGAGTAGACCGCTGGAGCGAGAACGATGAGTAGCCAGCGCAAAGCAAGAAGCTCGAGTCTGAAAATAAGTCGCTAATCTTCACTTTAAACTATCACTTGCACAGCCTGAAAGAGCTTGCTCGCTATTCCGGGCAATCGAGTACCTGACAACTATCAAATTCTCTCGCCTCTGAAGCACTAATAAACTGTCACATTTTCAGCGTCTTCTGTTTATTGGTTCCAATCTACACCGAGATAGGCAGAGCATTACTTGGTCCACAATACAAACCCAACATAGAATCTTTCGACCCAACACAGAGAGAAGAGGATGTGGAAAAGCTCTCCTAGTATGCAACCTGACGATCGACATGGCCAATTCCTTGCCTTCTTCTCCTTCTATTCTGAACTATTCCTGATCCTTGATGGTGTTCTCCTGGACCTTTGCCATAGATTGCGCCAACGAACTGGCGTGGTCGAGAGTTCCACTGCTAATGCTCATTAGATCACACGCAAAAATTACTTTGGTTCGGTTCTGTTCACCACCACCCAGATTTGTCGGAGATTCTTTTGGATACCTTTGACTGAAGTGGGTCAAGATCGTGTACTTTGCATTCATGCGCTCTCCAACGCCGACTGCTTCTGCGGTGGTTGAGTGTCGTTTCGCACGTGCTTCAGAAACCTTTTCTTCTTCGAAGGTGGCTTCGTGAATGAGCACATGGGCGTTCATTCCCCGTTGCACAAGTGGCTCGCAAGGTTCTGTATCTCCTGAATACACAATTCGTTTGCCCCTTACGGTGTCGAGGACCAAACCATAAGCGTTGTGGCAATGCTGAACAGGGACGTTCTCGAGACGGCTGAGTCCCATGTTCCTCATAGACCCCTTGAGCAAAGAGCTGTCGCAAGACTCCAAAGAGAACTCAAATCTTGAAGACTCATTTTCAATCGATACGAATCGGTAATTCATCGCCGGGCGGGGCTCGCACATTTCGCAATCTTCCAGAAACTGCCCAAGTTTGGATGGTCCCATGATGAGCAAAGGTTCACAACCGTCTTTCCTGAGACCCAATATGGAGAGCAGTCCAAGATGGTGGTCGGCATGCATATGCGAAATCCACACCATTGCCAGCTCTCCGGTGATAATTTCGACACTCTTTGCACGGCCAAACTTTCGCACCATTTGATTCACAGTCCCTTCTCCGCAATCCAGTAAGCAGCCCTTCTCCTGGGATGGAAATTGGACGTAGATCGAACTAACATTTCTGTATTTGGAGGGAATCGCGGAGCCTGTGCCAAGAAACGTTATGACAAAATCTTGCTCAGACTTCTCGCTCGGCTGCTCTTTGACCGGGACCGTCTCGAACACTTCCCTGACTGGTTGAGAATCAGCTTGAACGACCCCTCGTTTTGAAGTGGGGTGAAACACTAGCTGCTGCATCATCTCCCCTGCAAGAACCCGATCGCCAAACACTTTGACTAGTTCTGGGCACTTGTTCAAGACGCTGGTCGCATCAAACCCAGGTTGAAGCTCTCCACTCAGATCCGGACAAAACACAGAGCTGCCAGTTGTCTGGGCAAGCTTGTCAAGAAGGTCTGCACTGCTACGGTACACAACCTCGTTCTTGCAAACCTCATCATTAACAATCACATGACGCACAGATTTATTTGTGAATTGTTGCATCCACTTCAAGTATCTCTGATCTTGCAGCACTTGCCCTGGGGCAAAGTGTAGCACAAAGAGACACCCCGGGTGAGCATAGTACCCATCCCACTCCTTGCTTTCCACAAGGCTATCAATATACTCGAGGCTTGGGCAACAAACGAGGCCGGCGACCTGCTCAGGCTCCGACTCCTCCATACAGTCCTCAGGCTTGACTAGCCGGCCATCAGGTAGGATGACCTGCTCACCTCGGGTGAGCTTGCCAAAGTTCGGGCCCGGTTTGACCCCCAATTCTTCAGCTTTTTTCCGCAGAAACTTGCCTCTCTTCGCAGGAAGTACAATTACATAGCTCGCAACGCCTCCACAGATTGGCTCCAAATTTTCCGGCGAGTTGCACTCCTCCATGCCTCGAGTGCAAACCACACTGAGCTTGCCAAACTTGGGGGGAACCGAGTAATCCGCCCTCCGGCGCCCCTGACTAGCCATCGTCTTGCGCCGTTTTCCTGGCCGTTCGCCATTCTGTCCATCAGCAGCGTCCGCATCTATACCTTTGGCAGACACGAGAATAGGCAGCACCTGTAGTCCATCCCCACACTGCACCGCATCGGACATCGGCGCAATCTCCAGCACCCTTATGCTCGAGTTGCTGCGATGGTACACATGGTGCGTAGAGTGCACAAATTCCGCGATTCCCGGCGGTCCACATACATCCAGCCTGTACGCCCAATCCGAACTTGCGCTGGCCTCGCGCCTGCTTGCCTCCACGTCCGCGAGCGTGAGCATCATACCCGGCAGTCCGCCCAGTTTTTCCCGCGAGCATTCCATGGTGAACACATGGCCAAGCCGTGCAAGCCTCACGCGCTTCTCATTCGCCAGCCGCTGCGTGCCTTCGCCGCAACCAAACAGCACGCGGCGCTGGCCGAAAGAGAGCACGGCGCCGGCACTGCTGCTGCCCGTCGGCGTCAGAACAACAAGCTCCGTGCCGCCCTCCATCTCCCGCTCTCCCGCTCTCCGCGACTGTCACAAAGACAACCACAACCACAATGACAACCACAACCACAATGACAATGACGATGACAATGACAATCACAATGACAATCACAATGACAATCACAATCACAATGACAATCACAATGACAATCACAATGACAATCACAATGACAATTACGATGACAATCACAATGACAATCACAATGACAATCACAATGACAATGACAATGACAATGACGATCACAAGCAACCGCACACCTACAGAACCAGACTCCAAGCTCAGCCACCAGCAAGCCCGCTCTCCCGCTCTCCCGAGAAGGAGCTATATCGCTACGCACTTGTACACCGCGCTTTCCTCCAACTTTCCTCCACACTCCCGACCGGTTGGCACACCCGCCACACCAGAGACCGCTTCCCACCTCTCCAGCCTAGCGTCTCTCGCCACGTGACCGCGCTGCCAGTCACACAATGTACGCAATGTACTCGTCGGTTCACTTCAGATCTCCGCGCCGATGGGTTCCCCAGCGGGTCCAGGTCAGGTCCCCGCGTACGCCTTCTGCTAATACTCCCTATTCGCGTCCTAACCTTGCCGCGCGGACCTCGCGTGCTGTGTCTGCGAGAGGAGAAAGGTGAAAGAAGAAGAAGGACCACTCACTCGCGCTCAGTGCTAGTCCCTTTTGTTAGGTGGCCGCTAGGACTCGGACGGAAGTGTTGGGTTGAAACGGCGCGAAACGTGTGGTTCCGGCCGTTTTCGTACGTTACGAGTCTCGGCGCGGGGACCCCGCGAGGCGCGCGCGTACTGTTTCATTGTTGCATTCGTTTCATTTGTGTCATTTGTTTCATTGTCGCATGGTTGCATAGTTTCATAGTTGCATAGTTGCATTGTGCTGCGTTTGGCGGGAGTCGTGAGGCTGGTTGGATTGTGTCCTCGCAGGCAGTGCGCGAGTACACGTGTACGCGAGTACGCGAGTGCGAGAGCGGATACTCCCGAGTTGGAGAGCGCGTGGCGGTGTCGTCGACCGTCGAATGCGGAAGGCTGTGGAGCGGAAGCGGTGATGGAGCAGGCGAAGAGACTGTCGATCGTGCTGGATGCGGCGAACGTGTGCTGGCAGTTTGTGACGAGCCAGCCGGGCTGGACGGAACGTAGCAGCGGCGGCAAGGTCCGGCCGCCGGTGGTAGGGCTGACAGTGGCGATAGAGTTCTGGCAGTCGTACGGGGTCACGCCGGTGGCGATTTGTCCGACGTGGTGGCTGATGGCAGCGGCGTCACAAGGCGTTTGGGGACCGCCGGAGTGGGAAGCTGAGGATTTTGCAAGGCTGGAGCAGCTGAAGCGAGAAGGCATGCTCTACGCGGCACCGTCCGGGGAGCATGATGACCTGTACCTGCTTGATTTTGCGTTCCGAACGGATGGGTTTCTTGTGAGCAATGACAAGTACAGGGATCACCAGCAAAACCGCGATCTGGACTTCAATTGGATTGAGGAGCGGCGGATTGGGTTCATGTTTGTGAGGAATATGTTTTTGCCAAACCCTGACGGCATCAAGCGCCTCGAGCTGTTTTGCGCGGCGAACAATGTCGCAGCATCGAACCAGCCAACGCGTGTTTTGCCACTTCCGCCCGCCTTTTCTGCTCCAGGTTCTAGAATGGATCTGGGCGGAGCGGCGAACGCTACTGTTAACACACCAAGCAGTACTCACTACGCCACCAATCATGGCGGGCAGTATCACAATCAGCATCAGCATCAGCACCAGCACCAATTTGCAAATAACAGTGTTGACATGGTTGGTGCTCCCCAGCACGGCAGAGAAACTAGCGTTTCCAATTATCTTCACAGTGGTCCTTCCAGAGCAGTTGAAAAAATGGAAGTTCCGCAAGCTTCTGTGGGGCATATTATTGGGAAACAAGGCGTCAAAATACGCCAAATGAGCTACGAGAGCGGGGCACACATCAGTGTTGATCGTGCGCCCGTCAGGGAAGGTGTCGTTCAAGTCACTTTGAGTGGGACCCACGAGCAAGTTGCCACGGCACAGCGTCTTGTCTCAGAAGTCGTTCGATACAGCCTCGAAAGAGATGGTCGGTATGGCAGTAGCGGCGCAACAGAAAGGGAAAATCACTCTGCGATTAAAATTGCCAAACGAGACACTCTTGGGCTGGCTCCAAAACCTGCAAAGTCCCCAACGCAACAACCAGATACAATGATGCTCATGGAAGAGGAAGATGACTTGCTTTGAGGCACAAGTGGTTCAGGTGATCGAATGGCCTTATTTCAGGCAACTTGCACTTTTGTTCAGTTAAGTATGTATGCACTGTCATTTTTGTGATTGAGGCACTCATCGTCAGATTATCACAGTCTTGGCGAGGCAGTCAGTCAATGAGACGGATCGTTACGCTTCCCTTTTATCAGGTTGAGGAAAGAAATGGACCTTCTTCTCCAAGTAATTGTTGTGGTGCAGGCCCGCTTCGTTCGAGATTCTCAGTTTCTCGGCTCTAGTGCCAACGCTTTGGACAAGATGGCGACTGCAGAACTGGAGAATATACCTCCATTGCCATACACCAAGGCGCGACGAGCGTTTTGAACCTGCTGCGCGCCAGCTTGTCCGGTGAGCTGACGTACGGACTCATAGACAGAGAACATTGCGGGAGCCTCCCCTATTTTCGCGCCAAAAGTACATTTTGTTTGTTTTGTTTTGTTTGCCATTGCTTGTTAGTGTCCTTTTCATGTTTCTCGCCAAATTTCGCCCACGACGAACGAGCGTCATCACGCAGACTTACATGGTGCGCCAAAGGACAGCAAACCTCCGTGAGTATTCACTGGCATAACATGGTTCTCGTCCTTGAGCATCTTTTCGTATTGGTCATCAACCCTGAACACGCGAAGGAAAAGCCGAACCAACGTCAGTTCAGCATTTTGGCTTCCGCCAGCAAATCAAGGCAAAATAAATTAAAGTCGCACTCACCATTCCCCTCCCTTTCCCTTCGGAGCTACCCCTACACTCTCGATAGCACGCAGCAAACAGATCGGGAAGCAGTCGTACAGGCCAAAAAAGTCAATCTCATCAGGTTGCAGCTGTGCCTCTGCATACGCGCTCCTTGCGGCCGACTCGCAGGAGAACATTGTTTCGTCAATAACGCGAGGAGGGTAGAGTGGCCCGGAGGCCTCACCTCCAGAGAGGATGACGACGTCACCGTGGCCACCATTTCCTTTGTTCAAAAGATTCTTTCTTGCCAAGAATCTGCTGCTGGCGACTACGACTGCGCCAGCTCCGTCCATTCGGCGAGCACACTCGAGCAAATTGAGCTGTGGAGTGATCGCGCGGCTGTTCATGACCTCTTCCAATGTGTGCCTCCGTTCTGTTACCGCATCTGGATGCCTTGATGCCTGGTGCGACATAAGCACGCTGAACTTTGCTAGCTGCTCGCGGGTGACCCCGTACGTGCGCATGTGCCAGTCAGTGATGCGGCTGTACCCCTTCGGGATCGCAGGACTGCCAAGGTCCGGGCTGCCGATGCCTCCGTCAGCGCGCTGCAAGAACTCGTCCGTGCTAAGAGACGAAACCGCATCTCCGGCGACAACCGCCACTGCCTCGCAGTTCTCATTCACAATCATGCGCCGAGCCTCGAGCAGCGCAGTGATCGGTCCGGCGCCTCCTGTATCAATTGTGCGCACCAGGAAATCCCTCGAAGGCAGCAGGCCCACCTTGGTCGCAAGGTAATGCGCTTCCATCAAATGCGGATGCGACAATGACGGCACGGCAACCAATCCGTCCAAGTCCTTCATCTCCAGCCTCGCCGATCCCAGCGCCTTCTCCAGCGCCTCGGCCATCAGCTCGCTCGCGGTCCTCGCGCCCTTGTAGTTCATCAGCTTGGTGATCCCATTCCCGCAGATGCGGATTGTCTGCGAAAGGCGTGGCATCTTCCCGCTATTTCTTTAGCCCGAGCACCAACTACGCTCCTTCTTTCAACTTGCGCTTCTGACCCCGACTTTCCTCTGCCGCACTAACCCTTTCCCACTCTTTCGTTTCCCAATCTTCCGTTTCACACTCTTCATGCACTGCACTGCACTGCACTGCACTCTGCACTCTGCACTCTGCACTCTGCACTGCGCTTCGGCGCACTTTTGTGTGGGGGTGTACAAGAGTACAAGAGTACAAGAGTACAAGAGTACGAGAATTACCTTTTCACCTTTCGTTTGCACTCCAATAATTGCAAAGTAAGCAAAGAATGCAAATGCTGTGTATCATGCTTAGTAGTGTTAGTAATCATTCATTCATCCTATTCATCCTATTCATCCCATTTCGCCGCAAGACTCACTACTACCATATAGACCAATTGGGCTCCTACGACCCACCACTCACTTCAGACCCTTAGACGAGTGGTCGGGTTTCAGATAGCTGCGTATTAGCTGTGGGAGTAATGTCTGGTCTTCCTTCTCCTGACACAATTTCTCACAACTCCATGGATACTGGGTAGCAGTGCAGTAGGCTCGTTAGGTAAGTATTCTACTAACTAAAGGGCAGGTAGTCGGAGGTATTCCGGTGGTTTTCGGTAGCTGAGTTGTACGTGACGCTCTCCTAATCGTAAGGTCCTCCCGCCGCTTGTTAATAGTTAAATAAAGGAAACTGGCGTAGTGTAGGGTCAGTCTATACTGCCATGTATTACCCCGTAGCTCTAGCTAGCTGTCCATGATACTTCCCGCAAAACACATCGCATTTCACGTAGGACCCATTGTTGAGACAGAATAGGAAATACTATACATTTGATTAATAAGAAGATTTGAAGTCCTGTGGAGGGTGCGCGGGATCTGGTAGATTGGCACCTGACCAATTTAACGTTCATTTTTCACGTCACTATCAATGATTCACATGCACAGAACGGACAGTGAACACTCTCTGTCAAAACATGCACTGCATTGCATTGTTGAACAGGACAGACACGCAAAGCAGAATTCAGCATTTGTAGAACAGCGTTTCTAAGTTTCACAGGCTTCACAGTCAGTACCAGATACTGTCAAATGTCGTGTCTCTGAGTAGTTGGCTTCGCTTGCAGATGATGCAGATGATAACGCCATGCGTTGTGCTTCTAGTTGCGTGAATTTGCTTCTATTGCAAAGGAGCACGGCGAAGAGGTCAAGCCGAATTGAGCTCGTTGGCGGTAAGGAAAGAGCGGGCATGACTCTAAAAGATGCCAAAGAAGCAACAAAAGCAAGGGAAATCTGCAGGAGCGAGGAAAAAGAGCCCGCCACGGCCGCAGGCATCGAGCAGCGTTCGGCCACCAAGCGGCTCAAAGAGTGGGAGGCCGCAAACCGGTGGCAAGAAGAAGCACAGCCCAACCAGCAAGCGGCAGGATAGCGAAGTTAAAAGCGGAGATGAAGATGGGGTCTTTGAGGCGGCAAGCGTTGGGAGTATTGGGAGCATCTTTAGCCTGGAAGGTGAAGCAGGGGTGGATGTCCCTGTAGTAGACGGGCCAGAGCTCGATGCTGACCGTCGCAAGGTATGGGACTTGTTTCAAAAACTTGGTGCGCATGGCGCAAACGCAAAGCTTGGAATCCAGGAGATTCGCAAGAACGCGCGCAAGGATAGGGCAGTCCTGGCGTTTGTCAATGAAAACACAATGTTCAAGCCGCTCCTCAACCCGAGGCTGTTTCACAATGCTGTGAAAGGGATGGGCAAGGCACACGCTGACAAACTGGACTTTGAGGAATTTGAGAGGTTTTGTCAAGAGCTAGACAAGAGGCAATTGGCCGATGATCAAATAGGGCTTGTGTTTGAGGCCCTGGGCAGACCAGAAGATCTTTACCTTCGAAGCTTGCCATATATATTCTATCGCCAGGAAAAGGTTCTCCATTTTCTCCTCGAGAGAGAGCGACAAGCAGCTATGGGACGTCCTGAGATGCAGAAGAACCCAATCGTAGCACTTTTGAAGCCTTGCACATTTCAGCGTGGTATCCAAAATTACTTGGAAGAAAATGAGCGAATGGAGCCGACTTCTGTCCTAGACGAGTTCGACTTTGTTGCGTTGGTGACGCATGTGATTGAGGAGTGGGAGAAAACGATTCTTGATGGTCCAGCTGACCGGTACACCAAACCAGCACATGGCGCGGCAGAGACCTTTGCAGAGCTTGCAGTGGACGCCTATGACGCAGGTGATTTTCACAAGGTAGTCACCTTCCAAGAACAATGTGTCAAGATGGACCCGGGGAACAAGGTGTACCACCTTGCACTGTCAGAGACGTACGGTAAGCTCGGTCGATACGAGGAGGCGTTGGAGCAAGCCGAGTTCTCCATGGAACACACTCAGTGGTTCTGGCGACCTGCGTTTGAGCGCGCAAGATCCTTGAAAGCTTTGCTTGACGCGCGGCGGGCTGCCAGTGAAGCTTCTTCCGAGAATGCGTGACATGAATCTGAGAGCGGTGCGTGATACCTGCTATTTATTTATTACTCATGAACATAGGAAATAGGTCAATTCTTGTTTTTCTTTGGAAGTATAACTTTGCTCAGGTTCCCCATGTTGGACCTCAACCAATCTAATTTTCCGTGCACAAGCTTGCAGATTTTGCTGTTCGCTCTACAAGCGCAAATAAGGGACATCATGCGGCCTTTGACAAGATGGGTAAGGAAGAGTAGTAAGCTGGACTGACTTGGCACTTGCTATCAACTGAATGGTCTCCCATTTTCCTAGTAGCATATAGCCCAGGTCTCCCCACGAGGGTCGCGAGAGGGGGCAGACTACTCCTGATTGAAACCCACAGCCTCGAGCTGAAGCGCTTGCAGGATGTACTTTCGAAGCATGGCTTTAGAGGGATATCTGCGTTACATGAAACCGTTGCCTGGTCAGCATCCATTCTAATTGCAAATATCGTTAAACTCTTCCATAGTCTCGTTCCGCAACTTACAATGGCAGTTCAATTCGGTTAAAGCAGGTATGGGCCTTTGGAAATACGCTTGTTTCGAATTTCTGCAACAAGGAAGAACAACAAAAGGTAAGCATGTCGACAAATTACAACCAAACCGGCCACTTCAACGAGCGATCAAAGAACAACTTACCACAGAATCGATCGTGAAAAGCTTGATGTTTCCATCGTTGCCTTGCAGTGCGCTAAAGCCTTGCACAGGGACACGAGAGGTTCCAGTGGCAAACTGCAGAAACCTCGCCTTTTGCTCTTCGGAGAACTCGTCCATGACCTCCCAGAACCACGCAACGACTTGGTGCTGGGTACCTTTGTTTGCGAATAAACCGCGGTAGTTCGTGTTAGTCCTCCAATCGTCCACGTTGATGTTAGGCAAACCACACAACAGCAGCTCCAGCTCCTGATAATCAAACACCGCGAGAAGGTTTGGTGGAATGACCTCGTAAAATCCGCGCAAAAGCATGGCAAGCTGTGGGGCGATGCGATCGAAGAGGATGTACTTGACGAGCAAATGCAAGTACTGTTCGCGATTTTCGTTCGTTACCTCGACGTCCGAGCCGCCTGGCTTGAGGTCCACCGTTTGAGTCTCGCCAAAGACGCGAACGGCAGTCGTGAAGTCGAGATACAAATACTCCACATCGTCACACTCTCGAATGTCCTTCATGGACTTGTGCACCTGCGCATCAACAAACTCGATGTCATCCTGAGTGATAGGGAATCCCAAAAGATGCTTGTACAGCGGGCGAGTCATGTGCGCAGCAATAACATGGCCGTCAAATAGAGCCTTGCCCATAACGCGGCCGAGAAAGTAAAAATATTTCAAATGCAGCTCGTTGGCGATACCGGAGCTGGGGTTGATTTGGTAGCAAATGTTGTCTACCCCGGAATACTCGAAGAGGCCAAAGTCCACGTTAAAGCACTGGTCGGTCAAAAGCTGGAACCACTCGCGCGCCAAGCCACCGGCGTCAATGCCTTCCTCGCCGATGAATTCAAACCGAAAGAAGCGGTGCATATCCTTTGGAGAGAGCTTGTTGAGGTTATTGAACGAGTCTCGCAGGAGCTCTCTCCTCCTCACCTTGATTTGCACGCGGCCCTCCTCCCATTTGATTCGCATCTCCCCGATTTGTTTGCGAAACCACTTTAACTTTTCCATGAAAGACTGCGAGCTGATGTGCTCAATCTCGCTGGCGCTCACTGGTTTGGGCGAATTCCGTGGGTTCATGACAGCCTTTCCAGCTGGAATCCAGTCCAGCGTTTGGTCAGAGCGGACTTCGCGGACATACCCGTCATCGTACAGCCCTTCGTGCCATGCAGCGGTAATGAGGCGAGTAACGAACTGGTCCTTCTCGAGCAAATCGTCGTAAGTTGCGTTGAAACTCTCCAAGAGACGCTTGAGGTCACCAACGGTGTATTTGATCAAAAGAGAGGGAGCATTTTTAAGCTTGTCCTCCAAATCCTGTCTGCACTCGCAGTCGTCAGTGGAGATCTCCATGGACTCGAGCTTGAAAGCCAAGGTATCCTCGTCGAGCTTCTTGACATTTTCATCCAGCTCCTTGACGCACTTCTCCTCAAGAATAACCTTCCTCCGCTCCTCCTCGTCAGACTGCAGATTCTGCCACACCAGCAGGTTCCCATCCTTGTTCACCTTTCGCAGCCACTGCTGCTCCCCGCGCAGATGCAGCATATTCGCCACCACCTCGCTCTGCCCATCCAGTGCGCTCTGTGCGCCGCCGCTCTCCTCCTGCCGCGGCCGCTGCGATCCCGCGCCGCTTCCGCCCGCGCCGCTGCCCGCCGGGTCCATGCGCGCTTGCGACGCGCCCAAGTTGCCCAAATTTGGCGCACGAAGATGCGTTCCGCACGGGCACCTGAATATCGGCGCCCCCGGCGGCGGCACCAGCGTCGTCGAGCACGTGGGGCAGCGCACGTGCTGCACCTGCTGCGGCGGCTGCTGCTGCATCGTCGGCGCCATCAGCATCTGTCCGCACGGGCACAGGAAACGCTCGTGCCCCGTCGGCGGCTGCAACAGACGCCGGCATCGCGGACACCGCACCGGAGAGGGCGCCTGACGCTGCTGCTGCTGCTGCTGATGATGATGACTAGAGTGACTCTGTCCTGTCCCCGCACTACCGCCGCCCGCCTGTGACCGAGGCGTTCCCCGAGAACGTTCCCGAGAACCGCTACCAGTAGACGCGCCTGGACGGTTGGAGCTGGACCTGGAGTTGCCCATTTTCTTTCTTTCTTTCTTTCTCTCTCTCGCTTTGTCTTCTTTTCACTCACTTACTCTCTCTCTCTCAGAGGTCTGGGCTAGCGCAGAAAAATATAGCGGACGTACTCGCCGGGGACACGCCGGTACGCGCGCCCTTCGCCCGCTCTATACGCCGCTACGCTCTCTTACCACCTCTCTCTCTCTCTGCGCTGGTGCAAGTATGCGCGGGTGTGCAACAGTGTGAGGGAGCGCGCTCTCGTGTCCTCTGTTCTCTGTTCTCTGTCCTCACAAAGAAAGGGACGGAGAAAATTCTCCGTGCGAAGACCCCCGACCTCAGACGTACGGTAAGGATTGGCTAGGTGTGCTACGGTACGCGCCGGGGATGCTCAGGTGGGGTTCAATGGGAAAGGCTTACGGAGAGGAGAGTGCCTTGCTCCGAGTTTTAGTGTAAGTGGTAGGTGTGATTAGAGGGAGGAAGGTGCTTGACTCTCCTCGTAACCTGAACGGCTGCCAAGTAATAGTGTCTAGCGCTTTCACGTACTCTCACCTCTTTCCTTCCTCCCTTTCGCATTGCTAGTTGCTCATACTGTACTCCTACACTACTCCTCCCTCCCATCCTCTTTCCTTCCCACCACAAACTGGTAAGGGTTAGTACCAATGGACTTTATAAGCATGCGTATGCACGTAGGATTAGCTGTTAGCTAAATAGCACCATAGCACTTTGGTCACTGATTGCGTTAATGAGGTAGTGAGGTGGCTGCTAATATTTGTGTTTTCAAATCTCTTCTCTAATTATGATTAGCTTAATGCACTAAAAAGTGTGTCAGGGACTATTCCGAGCTACTGTTCCCTTCGGGTAGGATCGTCCTATCACATCCCTATTAGTTAGCTATTTGGAGTCAGTACCTGTGAGCTAGCGTCGGAACCAAGGGGAGAGAACTGTGAGAATCAATAGGCAATGTGGTGGCTTATGCTGGCTTCCATGGAACCAGGTGGGCTGCCTCCGAACATCCCGAGGTACAGGGACTATTACTGTATACTTTACTGGTCGGTTACCTACCACCAGAACTCGAAGGGAATACTGTAGCTATCTGTAGCTTGTGTTGGAATACACTGCATCTGAGAGCAGCAACAGCAGCTCACAGTCAGTACGGTTGAGAGGAAATTTGTGACTTGACTTCCTAGACTGTGAGTTGGTAAACTCTTCCGGCTGAATCCTTTCTGATTCTGAACTTGAAACTCTGACTCATCCAAGTACTTGGTACGTTTGACTTGAACTTTGGAATCCTCTGAATTCTGAATTGCTGTTCTGAATTAACAGTGTAAGTTATTCTGAATTCTGAAATTCTGTGACACACTCGAAAGTGAAGGTGTGCGAACCGTAGCTTATTCTCTAGATAGCTCCTGATACACTAGCAAGAGGTACCTCACTGGTAGTCACATCATAGCACAAATCGTTTTGGTCAAGTATTATTGTTCTGCGTATATATGGCGATAGTATGCACCGCGCTCGATATTTAGCGATTTGCATAATGCGATAAACTCCTGAACGGATCTTCTGGGCTTATGAATTCCCTGTGACGAAGAGTAGCGCGCGCGAAGGCGCTCAATTTTGATTTATTATTTCACACATTCACAGTCAATGTTCATTTATTTGTAAATCGTTGCTTTCATTGTCTTCATCTTTATCTGCATCTTCGTCTTCAGCCTCGGTCGATCGCTTCAAATGCGCATCATCATCATCATCATCATCATTATCGCCATAGTTATCATCATCTTGTGTTGTTTTTGTTGTTGTTCAATGAAAATGCCACCATCTTTTTGACGCCACGGGCCACACGCGTGTGTATGCTCCAGGTCCGATACTGACTTGGAGAGCGTGAGCTTGCTAGGTGCCGCGATAAGCTTGTGGAGAGTTGAGAGCTGAGCCTAGACAGTGCATTGCATCGATCAGCTTAAATCGACACTTTCGTTAGAACAGACTCGAAAGCCCTACTCGACGAAATAGCAGCGATTGTTCGCAGATTGGGTCACTGGCTCAGGTCTCAAGCAAAGTGCAAGCAGTCCGCGGCGAGAGCACAAGGCTGGCGAGCAGAGCTGGCGTGGCAGTCAGTGGGTGCGGCAGTTGGCGAGACCGACGAGGCGGAGCATCTGCGGCCAGGGCCAAACCATGTCGACCTTTGACAACCGGCCGCTGAATCGGGGACAGGCAGAATCTGTGAAGGACTACTTTTCGAAATGCTCGGAGCCGCCAGTGCACAGGTTTTCCAAAAGAGTGAATAACCAACCTCGGCCGAATGAGCACGAGAAATGGGATTACACCAAGGTAAGTCAGGTGAAGGTGAAGGTGGTCTGTCTGCTTCGGAGGTGCTCTGACGAGTACGACCTATTTGCGCGTAAAGCACGGAAACGAAGAGCAATGGGAGTGCCGGGGCGGGCTCTCCGAAACCAGATTTCACAAGGGTTTTAAACGGAGACAGAAAAGGAGTATCGAAAACGCCCCGAAAGACGCGCAAGAGCAACCGGTGTTCACGGCGTCGACGGCCAGGAGAGATAAACTCGCTTTCATATCTCGGGATGTTCGCAGTTACGATATCATCTCCGGTGCGGACAGGCCGGCCACCTCGCATCGTGTGCAACGCCACGCGGACTTTCCATCCTTTGATCCTGAGCGAGCAAATCGCCACGGGGGAAAGCGAATCCTAGGAGAAAATGCTTCCATAACCAGACATGAAGCCCCAGAGTTTCGCTTCTTTGGGGATCGCCCGAGCACCACAAATGCAAGAGAGAGGACCAACGTCTTGGCGAAGGATGGTCTTCCTCTGCGGAAAAAGCAGTCTAGTGTGCTTGGTTTTGGGCGCGGGGACATTTCTTCCCGTGGCGTGGCGGACAATTTTGGAAACAGCTATTATCTTCAAAAGAGCAGGTCGAGCAAAACACTAGGAAGTCTACTCGGAAGAGAGTGAATGGTGGCACGATCAATATCTAGGTCGGGCGTATGTACTCTCCGCCGCGTCCCTTGTTTAAAAATAAAAGTGTCGAAAGGAAATGTTCGTGTTCAACAAGGTATCGTTTCAGCCATTCGGGCGCAAATGACATCTTCACATAGCATAAATCGATTTGTGCGTTTCACTTTCAAAAAAAACTCATGTATCATTCTGGTTATCTCATTTTACAGTTAGTCATCCTCCATGCCAAACACATCCCCCGCCCTTTCGGAATGCTGAAGTACTTTCGTCAAGTCCACGTTCATTTCAGAGAGACTCTTAAAGTAGCCCAGCCTTACTTGGTTTGTCTCTCTATAGAACTTGAGCCTTTGGGCATGGCGCAACTCCTCAATTTTCATTTCGTTGTCCAGCTTTTTGCAGCGCAATTCGAAGTCCGCGCTGAGAAGCCTTTGCTCCCGCTCGTTGTTGGCCTTGTTTACCGCTTCTTCTGATTTTACACGATCCAGGGCTGTTTCGAAGTCTCTTTCCTGTTTAAGCTTTTCGCTTACCTCGGCTTTCAAGCCGTCAATGTCGACAATGCGCAAGGAATGCAGCTCAACTCCAATATCTGCACAAGTTGAGAACGTGTTGTTCGGCGAGATGTCCATCTGCTTGTCTGCAAAGGCACCCTCAATTTCCTTGAGAAACTCGCGCTGGCGATCAGCTTTTAAAAATTCTTTGCTGGATGCTTTAGCCCCCAGATTTACAAGGTCCGCGTGGATAGCGTCGTGTAAATCCTTAAGTGGGTCTTCAGTCGCGCTAATCATGCGGGCCACGTCAGTGATGCTGATTCTCGCCACGAGATCGATTGTGAATCGAACACCATCAGCGAGCCGAAGATGGTGCTTCTGACTCACGTTACGGGGGCCGATGTAGAGCACGTATTGAGGCCCCGCGTCTTCGGTTGCTTGATCCCACTTGTGCTGCAAGACGATTTCTTCGGCATTCGGAAAGTATAATTTTGGACCAGGAATTACGCGCAAGGTGCTCGTCCTGCTCTTCCGCTCCGTCTGCTGCGGCTCCCCGACGAAGACCTTCTCCTTCACCGTATCGTCGCCATTTCGCACCATTTCGGCCGCCTCCTCCCCTCTGGAAACGATCACAACATGTTGATCGGTTTTGAGGCTGATCAAGTTGTGGACAGTCACGCTGCTGTGGATGACCGAGTTGCAAAACATCGAAGCTGGCCCACAGATGTTTTCACGTCTTCCGTCTTTGTACGCCACTGAAAGGTACTGTTCGCTCGTCGCGGTGAAGTTATCCAAGAACTGGATGTAAGAAAACCATAGATACTTGAGCCTCGGCCCCACAAGCACCTCGCTCTCTCCAGTTCGCGACCACACAACCGCTGCCTCGCCGTGCTTTATGGTGCGTTTTCCGATTCGCACTTTGCGGACGTATCCTCCGCGCCTGTGGCTCCAACCCATCTTCAGATCTCTCTTCGCTAAACGACACTGGTGACCTCTCCGCCCTTCACTCCTCTTTCGCGTTTGGGTTTGGGTTTTGCGTTGACTGCAACGTGGAAAGACATCGAACGTTCCAAATCTTGGGATGATCTATTCATTGGCTACTTTCAACTACTGAAAATGCCAAAAATTGCAAAAGTCATCACTAAGAGCGTTGTGTAAGAGTGTCGCGTGGAAATGTAGCTAGTGAATCTAGCTAGCTGGTGCTAACTGTGAGGCCAACATCGAACGAGGCAAGCAACGAATCAATCATGCGAAGACGTTGGGTGCACTTGGTGGCGCCGCGCAAATCCGAGATATTTCGAACGCTGAGGATCGCTGAGGACTGAGGACACCACTAATGCGACCAAGGCAAGCCGTACGGATAGGGTTTTGTTTCGCAATAAGAAAATAACGGCGCGATCTCCGGACACGTCATTACGTAAGGGTGCTGTCTTCTGAAAGGGTTACGTTCCACACGTTTTCGCTTCAGGATCGCTTCGTGGCAACCAAATGGGTCTTGCTGAAAAGTTTCCACCGAACTCTTTGCTTCGATTTGCGTCAACCGAGGCAATGCCTCTCGGAACAGCGGATGGTCAGGGTCTACCCCAACGTACTTGAACGTATGAACCGGAAACTGTATCGCGCCACGATGCAAAGTTTTAAATCTTTCGCCTTTGAATGAAAACCCCACCACGGTAACCAGATGAGGGTAGTTTCCAGTCACCTCTCGGAACCGACAAAGCGCAAAGAGCAAGTTTTCCAAGGAATCACGCGCGAACTCTTCAAGCACTGTCCGTGACCGGACACGCGAGCTGCCGGCGACCGTCCTCCACCAATTGAAGTGGTCAGCTATCGAGTAGTACGAGAACGCTTCTGAGATTGGCCCAGCAGCAACCCTGGTTTGGCCCCCGCTGAAGACAAGCAGCGCTTGCGGGTCTTGAGCAGCAAGCTTGATGCCTTCTTTGATATGCGCAGCTATTGCTTGTGGCATCCCAATGTTTTTTTGGTAGTCAAGTAAAAGCCATGGCTCGTCAATCACGGGGGCGCTGTCAAGGTCCTTGCGTCCTGGTGCAAGCACGCTGTGCCCAGCAACCACGACCATGTTCCTGAGAGTCGCCATATGTTCAGGGTCTGGGGGTTCAAGCCCGAATCTGGTCGCAAGAGGAGAGTCCTGACGCAGACCACGCTCATCGGCTCGAAGAGGTGAGAGAAAAATGACCATCAACCCGAAAAGAAGGACTGCTGCGAGCAGGGCCTTGCTGCGCGAAAACACGGAGTGGCCGCCATCTCCCAAACTATGTGAGGCAAACGAACTCATTTCAGAGTACCAGCTTTCCGAATTCAAGCCAGCAAGAACTTGCAATAATAATAAAAAGCTGCCGGCCTCGGCTTCGCTCCCCGCCCACTATTATATTTTCTAACTTGACTTTGACGTGGCACTGTTGAGACGGTTCGATCGATTCTAGTGCAACGGCAGCGAACACTCCGCAACGCCACCGTGGTTCCCATGTGCCTGTAGACTTCCTTCCGCTCTCTTCGTAGTGTGGGCAAAGATGGTCGCACACTGCGAGTACAGTACTCCCTGTACTCGATGGTACTCGAGTACTCCAGGGTTGCCCTCCGGAAGTTGTAAGAAATGATTCTAAATTCTGGCCAAAAAAGACAAAAAAGGGTGGAAAATAGCCCATGAATAAAACGAACTAAAAGGAACTCGGGCTCTGCGCTAAGAGTTGACCATAGCCAATAATTTTTAGCTACAGATCGAGCGTACGTAGGAAGGATCAACACTATGATTCGTCTACCCTCTGATAGGAACAACGATAAATATGAATTATACAAAATACAACCTAGCAACTGTCTAGTATGCACTAACACCGGTGTGCGCAGCGCGGCTAGCAGTAGCTAATGCTGGCATAGCAGTCGGTCTCCTTCAAGTCGCTTTACTAACAGTAAAGAGAGAGGGGAAAGAGGAGAGAGGAAAGAGGAAAGAGGAGAGAGCTGTGGGGCAAGTGAGGGTACGCGCGAGTAACCGAAAACGTTAGGCGAGGTGCGGAGAGAGAGATGGGAGCTTTTTGCTGCTCCAGCGCCAAGGCAGAGGCGGACCTGGACAGCGCGCAAAGCGCGAGTCGAGCGCGAGCGGAGGAGCGAAGGACCAACAAGGCGCAGGCGAGCAAGGGCGCGGTGAAGGAGAAGCTTGACAAAGCTGGGAAGACTGGGGTGCTGGCGTTTGCGGGGACGAAGCTCAAGGCTGTCCCTGATCAGGTGTACACTATTGAGAAGGTACGGTCCCGGAATTGCGGTGTAGGAACTGGAGGAGGGCGAACTCTAACCGGGAATGAATTGTGTATGTTGTGTGTTGTCTTTGTCGCCGCAGCTGCGCACGCTGGACCTGCAAAATAATGAGTTGGCGGAGCTTTCGGAAAAGGTGGGGTCTCTGGTGAATCTCAAAATGCTCAACATCGCTCAGAACCACATTACTTCCCTGCCCGCGTCGCTTTCGGCTTTGCGGAATCTGACAAATGTAAGTTCGATCCGACTTGATTTGTATGATAGGTGTCCACAGTGCGCAACTGAAACTGACCCAATCAATGCACAGCTTAACGCAGAGCACAATCGCATTACTGCGATCCCTGGCTTGGCCCCGAAGTTGAAGCTGATTAATTTGTCTCACAATAGTCTGAGCGCTTTTCCTGAGAGCTTCCGCGGTTTGTCAAGTCTCGTAGAGCTTACAATCTCCAACAATCGCATCAGCGCTGTCCCTGGGTGGTTAGGTAGTCTCCCGGCGCTCGAGTCGGTTGATTTGTCTCACAATGAAGTGCAGAGGGTGGAGCCTGAAGTCGGCTCGAGCTCGAGCTTGAAAATTCTGATCCTCGCGCATAACAAGCTGAAGGACATCCCGAGCTCGGTACTCCGCGCAAGCAATCTTTCAAGGCTTCGATTGGAGGGCAATCAAATCACTAAAGCTCAGCTCGTTGCCATGGACGGGTTCAGCGAGTTCAACACTCGCAGAATGGACATGGTCAGCAAGCAAATTTCCGGCGGAATGAATGAAACGGACCGCACTGTCTGCGGCCTGGACTGAGCCATTTCTTCAGCTAGCGTCTCTTCTGTAACTTTTATTCTTTCACTTTCTACTATCTCCAAATTCTACTTGCTTCTTGAAATCGCGCCAAGCCCCGCGTCTTACCTGGCAGCGCACGCTGCCACACATACTCAGCAGTCACCGCACTAACTCTAGCAGCTATAGTAGACACTACTAGTAGAATACCTCTATTCCCTCGCTATTCTCTTAAGCAACTACTATCCAACTAGTTCGCGCTCTCAAATAGCGCAAATCTTGACGAAAAACTAACGTTGAAACTAAAGCCTCTTAGCCCTCCTAGTACACAACACTCAACAGATAAATGCAACTGTACTAGCTAGTACTGTCTCAGTACTGTACTGTACTCGTACGAGGACACGTGGTGGTTCTTGGAGTACGTACATACCCACACTAAGCCAAACTCTTACGATAGGACTATCACCGGCTCTACTTCTCAGAGGTAAGAATCTATGTAAAGACTACACTATACTAACAGTAAATCAACAGATTCAGATCTTACGTCCCCCAAAAGTGGGATAGGGTTGGTTAACGTTAGTCCTATCGTAGCAGAGAATCTACCGTCCCACGCTATCCATGTCAGAGAGAGTACGCGGCGAGGACACACCCCACACCTGGCCCACACCTGGGACAGATAGGTGAGGGCGCCTTTTCCAGTGTCTGCGCGCGGGCCGCGGGGCCCACTGGGATCCATTCACCCACCACTATTCACAGGAAACAAACAACAACAACACTCCTGTCCGTTCGACACAGCCATTGCCTCTTCTTTGGAGATTTGATCTACGGCCAAGCGTGAGAGGCCGGCGAAGAAGTCTCGCGACGGATTTCGTGGACGAGCTCTCTTTGAAGTCTCTGCTAGCTGGCCTCTTGCTGGGTGGGCTCCGTTTGGGCGTCTCTCCTGGCTACCCGGAAGACCTGGAAGACCTGAAGACGTGAAAGTGGGGTGGTAAAGTATAGTACCAGTATAGTATTTCTGCGCAGAAGCGTAATGAACGGGCGGCGCGCGAGGGATCGACTTCTGGTGACGGGCGATCCGCAGCAACTCGCGCGTGTGATTCACGATGCAGCGAAACAGTTGCGTGCCAGAGATGGAGCCAAAGCCCGCGCGGATAAGGAGGTGACAAGACTAATTCGCAAGTTGGAGAAGAGCAGGAAAGAGTCCAAGCAGCGACTAGCGAGACTGGGCAGAGAGTTTCTAGCGCTTGGCGGTGCCGCGGGCTGGGAAAAGGAGAAAGCGGAAATCGCAAGGATTGTGGCGCAGGTTCTTGTGATTAGGACCTTGCATACACGCGCGAGCACATTGTTCCTTTTCGCCATCGCTCCTTACACGCGAAGGGCGCTGGCTACACTTGAGGATCAAGACGATGAAGAGGACGCCAGAGGCGTGTTAAGCGCTAGCTGGGGCGGCCGGGCCCAGGTGAAAGGAGATATGGACGACATTGACGACGATGATGGCGTGGAAGATGATGACGTGGACATCGCAGAAGGATTTCAGGGCTTTCAAGATCGGCTGAGGCTGTTCCACGAGAAGATCGCAAGGTCGAAAAAGAAGAGGGAAGACGAGCGCGGAGATCACCATCATCACCTGGAAAGCAAAGCGATCGAGGGAGCGCCGCGGCTCACCATTGTAACAAAGGAGGATGGGGCCGTGTCGGCTAGTGAAGAAGAAGAGTATGCATCATGCCCCGCACCGAGACGGTCTCCGCGGAGGATTTTGAAAGCTACTGCTCTGGGCAAAGATCAGATTCGCTGCCGAATATGCGAAGAACTGGTGGATAAAGCGAACGCCAAGGACCATTTTGAGGAGTGCTTGGCTGATTATAAAAACGTGTACCAAGACTTTCGTTTAGAAAACCTATTGACTTCTGTGCGGCGCGCAGCAGAAGAGGCGGACCAGCAAGACGGTGAGCGGCTTGCGCTTCTTCAGGAAGGACTCGAGTTGATTGTATCGGCTCGATCGATTTCTTTTGAGGATGCTTCCGAGAATTTTGCTGCGTACAGTGAGAAGTCCGAAAGTATCATGATGGCACAAAAGCTCTTTACTACAGTCCTAGACGGACTTCGGAAAGATAATTCGCACGCTGCGCTGAAAGCCTTGACCATCGAGTCGATCGATCTGGCCTTCCTTACCGATCCAAATCTCGAGGTCCCCTCCTCGCAACCTTCACCTTGGCAACCCTCTCAAGATAACCGCAGCAAAAAGCGCGGGCATCACTCAGTCACTCTAAAGAGGCAGCACATCAATGACTTTGACTTTTTAAAGGTGATCTCCCGCGGGTCCGTTGGGCGCGTCTTCTTGGCTGTTAAGCGCCAAACTGGAGACATGTACGCGATCAAGGTGATGAATAAAGCAGAAGTAGTGCGCAAGAATCTCGTGGCGCGGATTCTGGCCGAGCGGAATGTCCTCGCTAGAGCGAGCTGCCCTTTTGTTGTAAAGTTCTTCTTTTCGTTTGAAACCCGGTCGCAGCTTTTCTTGGCAATGGAATTTGTGCAAGGCGGTGACATCCTTGGCCTTCTTAATACCTACGGTGTCTTCCCTGAAGGCGTGGCCCGCAAATACGCTGCTGAAGTGGTAGTGGCCCTGAAATATCTTCACGACGAGCTCCACGTGTGCCATCGAGATCTTAAACCGGACAATATCTTAATTGACAACCAGGGGCACATCAAACTCACCGACTTTGGTCTGTCGCACATCGGCATGGTCGAGGAGCTAGACAATGCGGGAGCTCCACTCTCCCCATCTCAGTTTTCGTTGTATGGGGACGAGGCTCAGGCCTTTAGCCCAGCATCGGGAGGAGGAGATGCGAAGGCGGCTGCATTTCGTAGGCACTCTTCCTCCAGCAGTTTTTCCAACCTCAGTATCGCGAGTCCGGGCAATAGCGAGGGGGCGCGGCCGTTGCATCGCAATATCCAAAACATTCGTCGCCGCCTTTCGACGTGCTCTTCGCTAAACTCAGACTCCTCCGGAAACCGCAGCGATCGCGAGGATGGCTCGCCCCTCTTGCGTCGAGCGAGTGACCTTTCTCAGCACCGCCGACTTCTCAGGAGTCAAGTTGGAACGCCTGACTACATGGCCCCAGAAATTTTACTTGGAATTGGGCATGAATATGCCTGTGACTGGTGGTCACTTGGTATTATACTTTACGAAATGTTGTTCGGGATCCCACCATTCACGGATGATTCTCCACAGAAAATTTTCAACAACATACTCTCTGGTAAGTTGCCGCCAGAGGAAGAGCGCACTCCGCTCACAATTTCTGATGAGGCCTGGGATTTGATTCACGGCTTGCTTCAAACGAGCCCCGAATTGCGTCTTGGCTACAACGGCTCGCACGAATTACAGTTTCATCCTTTCTTCGAGGGCGTGGACTGGCGACTGCTCGAAGAAGGTGATTTCTCTTCGAGCCAGCAATCGCCATTTGTTCCACAACTATCTTCTGCCACGGATACTTCGTATTTTCGCTCCGCCGATGGCGAGGACTACTTATCCTATCGTGCCCCAGAGAGCGCAAAGGAGAAGTCGCATCCTTCGTCGCCCGCAAAGGCGTCTGGCTCTTCTGGAATGGCCGATGCAACCAGGGATTCAGGTGCAGACGACTTCTCGTTATACCCGTCTCAGCCGCTGAGCCCGCAGTCCCGGAAATTTATTATCCGGGAGGATTCCGAGACGAGTATTGATGACGACGAGCTCAAGTCATATCCCAAAATTGACTTTGCCTACAGCCAAGTAGAAAATTTGCAGGGCCTCAGTCTCGCGGCCGCGAAAAGATCGAAAAAGTAATTTGGTCGACGCTCGACCTCTTCTTGTACAAACATGGCACGTGCTTTCTCCCTACTACTAGCTCTAGTAGCTAGCCTAGAGAGATCTTTGCCAAGTCGCGATATGTTAAAAGTAGCTTAATGAAATTTAGTAGTTGTCGTAACGGTCATTTACTTCTGAAGTGAAATGCATGCAAGCAATCGCGGGTGGGGAGGGCGAGCAACGCGGAAGTTCACATACAGAGAGGAATTATCAGACGCGGAGTGAGAAGCCGCGAGCTGTGTTTTCACAAGCATCTAGGGAGCCGAGTTTGTGTCGGTGTTGTCGAGGTCTGCGCGCCTGAGAAGAAGCATAGGAGCGGAGTATGGAATGGTACGCGGACGACGAAGCCTTTGAGGCCCTGGAAGATGACCGTAATGCCGACGACGCGTTCGCAGACGGGGAGGAGTTAGGCAGAGTGGTGCAGATACAAGTTGGGCCCACTTGCCAGTTTGTGGTGAGCGTCGGGGACGGGTCGCAGAACGTCCGCTGGCTTGGACTCGTCGCGTCTCTACGATACAGCGCACATGTGCAATCAAATGGGAAGCAGCGACAGAGGGAAGATGCCCTTTTGGCGGCGGGAAATTTTGTTCCGGCAGCTGTTAGGTTCAATGGCAAGCTCCTGCAACCTGATGTGATCCTTGCCCCGCTGCTTGATAAGTTCAGCAACGGCGAAGGGAAGGAAGGTGACGCTCTCCCATTGTTCGAAGTGGATCTCTGTCAAGAAGTGTCTCTTGGAGAAGACGGCGGGCCCGAGCTTCAGGAGTGGCGAAGTAGAGCATTTTGCCACAGCGAGGCGGGTAAAGAACATGCCAACAAGCAGAGAATGAAGCATTCTGCATCCCATTTCGAGCCGCAGGACGATGAAGACGAAGATGAATTGGACTTGGCAGGCTCCGGAGGACAACAGAAGAAGTACCTTGCACCTGGCTCACATTCTTTTTTTTCAGATCCGGCTGATCTTGCATCCCATGTTGAGGCTGATTGGGCTCTCGTGCAGACTTTTAAAGACTACAAAAAATGGTTTCACACCGCAGAATACAGCAAACTGGATGTACAGAAAGAGCAAGACGCGAAGAACGCACTCCTTAACAGCATGGACTCCCTCTGTGCTCTGATAGACTATTACTCGTGGGTGTGGCGGAGATCTCAGGCCTGCACGATTTCACTTGGCGAGTGCAAGCATCTTCTACACAATTGCAAAGTTGTTACTCTTCCTCAGGAGGAGGAGCTCTTGACAGAAGTCATGGACTATGTTCTCAGCAACATGAAAGGTGCCTTCAAGGAAAAACCAGGGCCGCATAGGCTGATAATTATGCAACGGCACCACTTGGTTTTGATTCTCCTCTGCCTGGCAGCTCGAACGGTGAAGCCAAACGCTATGGTGGCGCAGGTAACCCATTACCTGCAAGAAAATATTGTGTCCGCTGGAAAGGCGCTCACAGTTTTCGACAACAACACAGTGCTCACTCGCCGAGTGCTCACAAAACCACAGGTCGCCGCGTTATTTCGCAGCAAACGCCGCTCTGATAAAGCACTCTGTGAGTTGCTGCAAAAGACTTTTAGGCACTTTGCTATCAGGTCTGCAGCTCATCACAAAGAGCCAACGCTCTCCGTGCGAGAGCTGAGCATGTTTCTAAAGGACTTCTTGCCCAGGCCAAAATCGAGAAAGAGGCAAGATGAATTCAAGAGCAGCTCCGGATATATTTCGGAGGAAAGCGACTCTGACGAGGAAAGCAAGGAGTCCAAATCTGGCTCAGTCGCCAATTTCCGCTACGCAAAAGAACTCTTCGTTTCTGCTCAAGTACTTAATTCTTCGGATCCTGCGAGTGTACAGGACGAACTCCTACTCTCTGAGTTTGTAGCTGTGATATTGCGGGCCTTGTATGAAGGGGAAGAGCATGCCGACACTTGGGATGCCAAGCACGGCGCAACCAAGTTTCTAGAGACTATCGCGTCCTTTGCTAGTATCACGTTTGAACACGACGAAGACGTATGATTACCTAACCAAAAGAGTCCACCAACTCAAGATGTAGCTTACAGTTTGACACTTGCAGCTTCAAGGCTTGCTCGAAGAATCGTTCAACGTGCTGTTCAGTTAAATCAAATATTTGACATTACAAAAGAAATTTACGAGCGGTAACTGTTGTCACCAGCGACCATCTTGTGCGAGATCCAATTCGGATCAAATCAGTTCAAAGAGACATAATCAGCCTCAGGGACGTTCTCGTGGCGTACGACAATGACATGCTCGACGACTCGCCTGCGCGGACAGCAACAGCAGCAAATGCAGGCAGCCAAGAAGAGGAAGACACCTGCGAACGGTGCAGCCAAAAGCCACGGGTAGAAAGAGCAACGCCCAATGCTCACGTTTCCGAGGAGCCCAGACGCCTGAACGATACCCCACGATTCATCACAGTACCGAGCAAAGGGGCAGTCACATCCGCTGAAACCAACCCCGAGACGGTCAGAGCGGAACGAGCAATAGAATCCGTGCGAGATCCCGTAGTCAGAAGGCCTGAATCTGAACGTAGTGTGGAAGAACTGAACATCGTACTCATCGTACACAAAAGGACACTGATCTTCATCGTCTCCATCATATTCATCTTCGCCAAGTCGTCCATCGCCGGCTCTCAGCAAGGCTTGAGTGCCGTCAACCCCTTCGGCTGCAAGGCTCTTCTCCAGTGTCCCGTTTTCGTGCGCCCCGGCCGCAAGGGCAGCAACGGCCGACAAAACCGTCAACAAGGCACTGAGCTTTGCCAGATTCCCCATCTTCGTCGTCTTGCACTGAGCCGGAAGAGCTCAAAACTGCACACTTGCTTCGACTTGGCCCGCTGGCGCCCCCTTGCCTCCGCTATCCACGCTACCTCTGTCTCTGTCTCTGTCTCTGTCCCTGTCTTTGCCTCTGACTCTGTCTCGCAGGAGCGCGACACGTCACTACTGCCACGCTTCTTTCACGCTTGTTCCGCGCATCTTACATCGCCACAATCGCGACATATCGCGACTCTTGCATCGTCGTTCCGAGAAAGTGCGTCAACAAAGACCCCTACGTTACGCGATACTTTGTGTAAAAAGTCGTGCGATACTATAGATATCTATAGATAGATACTGTGATACTACACATACTACCCTTTGACAATTTTTTTTTTTTTGACAAATTTTATCGAATTTTAAATTTTGACGGACTCGAAATGACTCGAAGTTGAACGATTCCTTCTTCACTTTCTATTCTTTCTTTGAATCTCATTGAGATTATTGATTTGAACAACGGTTGAACTATTTTCATAGGAATGCCGATGTTATTTTTAAATGCCATGACGACTAGTTTGAGCGGAGACCTGATTGATCGAATCGATTGATTGATGTCAAGATCCATTGATTGGTTACCGGTACTAAGTCTTATGTGAAAAAGAGTGTGTGCAATCAGTGCGATCGATCGATTCCACAGTCAGTCACTGTCAGCCAATGAGTTCGTCAATCAATGATCGTCAGCTTTCGCTTGCTCTAACATTACTAACACACCGATAAATTATATAACAACACAGGGTGAAGAGATTAAGAGTTCATGACTGTGTGTGAGTGTACAACGAGTTTTGCTGAACTCTGTTGTTTTGGACATGGAAAGAAAAGACTGTCCGCAACTGACTTGCCAGTTCATTCATGTCACAACTGTTCACGGTGATTGGCTGGCCCAATTCAATTATCGATTAACAGTGCAATTTCAATGTTCAACGCAAAAACAGACAGTAAATGACAGTGAATGAAATTTGGTAGGTGTTCAATCAAATCAATGTGTTCAAAGTATGTAGTGAACGGATGTGACTGACCACATCTGACCACACAGCAACCAACGTGACGCACGAAATTTGCAAATGTGAGGGAACTGGATCGTCGTGGATCCATGTTAGTTAGTGGGTGCACAAACTGTGCACAGCGCAGCATAGCGCAGCACGCGATGCGCACGAAGTCAACAAGTCTTCCTGACCAGATCGCGATGACAAGTTGAGGACTTTGAGGCCAGCAGGTCAACAGAGAAGCACCGAAATCCCCGAGACCCTGCCCTCTTCTCTTCTGCGCTGAAAACTGTCTTCCAGCTCCATCATCTTCGCATCTCGCGGCGTTGCAAAAAGTTGTGTACAAGGGGTCTGCTAGGTTCAAAAGCCTGAGAGGCTACAGTCAGTAGCTTGTCACGATTCGCGATTCGCGGGGGACACGTGAACGGAGTGAGTGGGTTCACAGTTTGGGGTTATGGTCACACGTATGATGGTTCCTTTCGCCTTCGCCTTCAACAGTAGACAGACAGTAAGACAGAAGACAGTCGACGAAGTCGACGACAAAGAGGTTACGGATGGTTACGAAACTGGAAGGAGTGTCGGAGCTGTCCCAAGTAGCCCCCCACTGTCAGTGAAGCAAGCACCGGTAAGTTGTTACAAGTGAACTAACTAGCTTGTAGCTTGTTTCTCTCTGCCTGTGAAATTATTACGATTGACTGTGAGTGTGCCACAGGGCGAGTATCTTTGTGCTTGACAATTTCAAGACATGACGAGCATGCCATTGTGCACTTGGTCTGCGCGCGACTCCCACTAAAAGTGAAGAGATGGATGCATTCACTGTCCTTTGTTGGTAAGTTAATCCTTTTGTTGATAATTTTCAAGTGCGACAAGGAGTTGAAAGAAGTGTGGCAAAGAAGGTAGAAGCGTGGCAAAGGATACACAGCGACAGGGAAGGTTGTTCAGAATTTTGATGCTTGACTTACCGGTTTCTGTCATGGTAGTCTCTCGGTAGAGAAAGAGGGAAAAAAAGGGGAACGTCGGTGTATATGATTGGTGGACTTCCTCTCGACAGTTGTAGAAAGCGCACGAATCCGGGATATGTCATACAGAAACCAGAAACAACACTACCGACACTATGTGCGATGAGGAACAAGCAAATCCAAGCGCAAGCAAACCCAAAACAAACAGCAAGAAGAAAAGCAGCAAATCAAGCAAGCATTCCTGACCACGGGATCAACTCTTCAAGT
The DNA here is from genome assembly GCA_012862575.1 of Parietichytrium sp. I65-24A. Taxonomy (NCBI): domain Eukaryota; class Bigyra; order Thraustochytrida; family Thraustochytriidae; genus Parietichytrium; species Parietichytrium sp. I65-24A. The sequence continues at coordinate 446,331 of BLSF01000019.1, forward strand.
GCGTGGAGACCATGGTGAAAGTCGCAAAAGTCCTTCTTTTGGCGCTCATCGCGACCAGTTCTCTCCTTTCGTCGCAGGCAGAGCGGTCTCTTCTCGGAAGTCGCAGAAGTGCGAATGAGCTCCAACTCTCCTCTGCATCAAGCGATTCGTTGTCTACCGAGCAAAGACAGCTCTTCTTTAAAAAGATCAAGAAGGGCCTCTCCAAGGTTGGCAGCTCCATCAAGAAAGGGATCTCCTCTGTCGGCGACGGTATCAAAGATGCCATAGGCACTACAAAAGACTTTTTCAAGGATGATGTCAGCGATTTCTTCACCGATGACGTCAAGGACTTTTTCCAGGACGACGTGAAAGATTTCCTTCAAAACGACCTGAAAGACTTTTTGGGCGACACGGGCGAGTTGTTGGGAGACAACCTCAAAGACATTTCCAGGGAGCTCAATCGCGCAGTCGGTCGCCCATTTGTGAAGCGTACCAAGGCGCTATTCAACAAGATCAAGAGCGGGGTCAAGGATGGATGGCAAGACCTGGTGGCTGGCTTTGACGATATCGGTGACTACTTCAAAACGCAATTTGTCAAGGATCTGCAATGGTTTGGCGAGATGATCAAGGAAGGAATCGAGTTTGTGTAAGTTTACCCTTGGCCAAATAGGAAAATGGCGGGCGCGACTGACTTTGTTGGTGTTGAACGGTACTTTTAGGTGCGAGAAAGCCAAGCTCGATATCGTCATTGCGACAACTTGCACATTCACCCTCGAAGCAGTGACCTGCATTGTCATTGGAGGGTCGGCTCCATTCTGTGGAGGACCACTGTCCAAGTCAGCGTTTAAAGAAGTCCTCGATAGACTCTCGAATGAGGTGCTAAAGAAGCTTCCTCAATTTTTGGCGCAAGAGATTGTAAGTTCGAGCCGATGGTTTTGTCTTTTCGAGTGATTTTAAAGACCGAGGCTCTAACCAGCATTCATGCGTTAATTTCTTAGACCGGAAATGCTGTTGAAACAATTCTTTCCTGCGCGGCGTACAATGCGTTGGATGTAATTCCTGGTGTCTGTGATGGCATCGTGATGAGCGCCTCCACAATGTTGGCGAGTGCTCTCCTCCTCGACCCATTTGGCGGAGTTTGTGGTGCGCTCAGCGACTGCATCTGCGGAGATTGCCCATTCAAGTGCAGCACTCCAGTTCCTAGCATTTGCACAGGCGGCTCTCTCAACCTCCTCACCAACGCACTTGGTGATGCAGTGCAAGACGTACTCTTTTAGAGACGATCTTTCGCAGAATCGCTGATTAAGGGTGAACTAATCTCTTCAGTGGCCATATCACCGATCGAATCAATAAATCTCTCTTTCTTTCTCCAAACTTCGATTTAATCAGCCGCTTTTCCTACTCTGCCTCTTTCAAAAAAGGAACACCTGTTGCAGCAATCAGCTACAGACAAGCTCAAGTTACGATACACTTCAACGACAGTCAGCCCCCTCTGTAACGAGGAAATCAGAAAAGAAAAAGAAAAGCGTCCCCTTGGTTGGTTGCATATACGTAATTATAATAAAACAGAAAAGGCAAACACACAACTCCATGGACAAGTAACACGAGCTCGCTACCAACTGGACTCGGTCGCTGATATAGAGACAACAAGAAGCTTGTACAAGTTTGCGTCGGTCCGCCAATTCAGTTGAAAGTAAACTACCCACGCAATAACTCCCGAAATTAAAAGCAAAGATCCTATTGCGGCCCATTTCACATCTGCGCCAGCAAAGACAACACCGCTGTCAGCTCGAGGCATTCCCGTAAACCATCACTTTTCTTGACCCGCATTCCAAACTTACAAAACTTGAGCTCGCTCGGAGCGTTCGCGCCTTTCGAGATCGGGTAATAGTGGAGCGCCATGAACAACCAGAGCAGCGGCAACCCCAAGAACCCTCCGTAGAACATCCTCTTCGCGATCGTCACATCCTCCGCGTACGGGTTGTTGCTGTTGTTATTGTTCGCCGACATATCTGCTCTTGCTCTCCCAAATCCACCGTTCCGTGCACACCCTTCCCGCGCACCACGCTGCACAACGCTTCACCACACTAGACCGGACCGAGCGCTCTTTGTAACTCTGCAGTCCACTCTATCCTCTGCGTACCGCACGTTACTCGCGAGGACACTTTTTGTTTTACTCACTTTCGTTTCCCTCTATTGCTCTATTAGACTGCGCTTTTGTTCGGAGCGAGTGCACAAATTTGACCATCCCACGCGCACGCCAACTTTCAGAGGACATCCTACCCAGCTGCTAGTCCTTCTCCATAACACTTCTCGCGAATTCAAGTCCACGACTCGCGCGCTCGAGATACGTCCTGGCAGGGAGCAGCGGAGAACAAAGAATTGCTTCGGGAGCAGTTCGTTTGTTCCAGGCTCTCCGAGTGCGCATCGCAGAATCATCTTCCCAGAATGGTTGGCAGGAAACAACTTGAAAACTTACTCTCTCTCTCTCTCTCTCTCTCTCTCTTTAACTCTCTACATATATATATATATAATCAACGAACGAGTACCCTACTCAAGTGTACGCGCAGCGAATAATAGCCGTTGAGGCGCGTTACGAAAGGCGCACACCTGCAGCTGGGAGACGGTTGCTGTTGCTGTTGTTATTGTTGTTATTGTTGTTGGTTGTTGTTGTTTTGTTGTTGGGAGAAGGGCGAATTCATATGTGCATGAACAAATTTTGAGCAGCGAGGACACAGCGAGGACACAGTGAGGACACAGCGAGTACGCAGCGAGGACAAAGACGGGAGAGGATGGAGAAGGCGGAAGAGGTGGAGCTGTCGGAAGAGCTGCGCACTCAGCTGGGAGAATGGTCAGGAGGGGACTTGATGACGAAAAGTGCTCGCAAGAAGCAAGATAAGAGCGGGAAGAGACAGCGCAAGCTGAAGAAGGATGCGGCGGATGCGGAAAGACTGGCGACGACGATAGACAGGCCACACAATAGTGTGCCTAGTAGAAAGAGGGGCACGAGAGGAGCAATGGAGTATCAAGAGGTGCAAAAGGCGAACAAGAAGCAGCGCAAGGCGATGGAGAAGATAGAAGATGACAAACGGAGGAAGGAGCGAAGGAAAGAGCTCATCGCTGCGCTATCGGAGAACCAGCTTTCCGCGCAGGAGATGACCTTGATGAAGTCGAGTGCGGCCCTCGGAAAGCAAAAAACCACGCATAAAGAGCTGCTGCGGGAGGAGCTCATTAAAGAGCGGAGTGGACTCTCTATGCTCGAAGCTCGGATTGACGAGTTCCGTACACAGCAGAACGCTTCGAATGCAGAATCGGCAGTTTTGGAACCGAATGCTTCTGCCAAGGCCAACAAGAATAAGAAGAAAAAAGCGCAAGCATCAAAGAAGACCGGAAACAATGCGAAAATCACGATTGTCAATAATGAGTCCTCCTCGTCAGAGTCTGAGAGTGAGAGCGATGATGAAGCACCCGCGTCTCCCCCCAAGGCTGCCCAAACAGTAAAGGCTGAAGGAGAGAAGGCCGTAGAGACAGAAAATGCCACCCCCGCGGATTCTGACGCGCCTAGCACGAAACGTCCGGTATTGCAATCCAGCGAGTCAGTAAAGCGTGCTCTGGAAAGACAAAAACTTTATGACAAGATGGACCAGGTTCGCCAAATGGACGACTCCAACAAGTCTCGTTTCATCGTGCGACTTCTTCGACCTGACGATGTGAAAAAGTCTAGAGGAGAATTGCCAGTCTGCCTCATGGAGCAAGAGATCATGGAAGCAATCCGCGGCAATCTGGTGACGGTTCTTTGCGGAGAGACTGGGTCGGGGAAAACTACACAGGTGCCGCAGTTTCTCTTTGAGGCCGGGTTCGGCTGCAAAGATAGTCCCGAGCCAACGAATAGGGGGCTTATCGGAGTCACGCAGCCACGCCGCGTTGCGACTGTTAGTATGGCTCAGCGCGTGGCGCATGAGCTCGGCTCAACCGACACAAATGCGGACTATTACGGCTCGGTGGGTTACCAAATCCGACATGATCACCACACACTTTCAGACCGGACAAGGATCAAATTTATGACCGACGGTGTGCTTTTACGCGAGGCGCGGGACGACTTGCTCCTGCGAAAGTACTCTGTGATTATTCTAGATGAGGCTCATGAGCGCAATCTTAACACAGATATTCTTCTGGGCCTGCTTTCGAGGATTGTACCCCTTCGAGAGGAGATATTCAAGGAGGGCTCCATGCCAGACGTGTTTCCATTGCGAGTGATTATTATGTCTGCCACTCTGCGCGTTGACGATTTTGCAAGGAACCCCCGCCTTTTTGTTGCGCACCCTCCGCCAGTGGTCAATGTTCAAGCGCGTCAGTTTCCTGTGACTGTCCACTTTAGCAGAAGAACTGAGCTCCGAAACTACCTGGAAGCGACTTTTAAAAAGGTATGTGCGATCCACAGCAGGCTCCCAGCTGGGGGTGTCCTTGTGTTCCTCACCGGCCAAAGGGAGATCGAGTGGCTCGTGAAGGCGCTGAAGAACAAGTTTAAAAACAATAGCGTGGCTAACGCGGCAAGGCAATCTCGCCGCGGCCTGGAAGGGGAAACCCCAAAACCCAAGGATTCTGGTGCCGAAGAGGATGCAGACAGCGAAACAGATTATAGTGATATCGACAGCGACAGTGAAGGAGAGGACGGAGGCGATTTGAAGGACAGTGAAGATGAGGAAGCTGCAGACGATGAAGAAAAGGGCGGCCCTCCCAAGTCGTTGCCGGTCTCGGCTGAAAAGCGTATTAAATCAGCTGTGTCGAAGGTCAATCTGTCTCGGGATGACAGCGTGGGTCCCGTGGTTGTTTTGCCGCTTTATTCCCGGCTTCCAACCCAGCAGCAGCTCGAGGTTTTCAAGGATGTGCCGGAGGGCCATCGCCTGATTGTAGTGGCCACCAATGTGGCGGAAACTTCCATCACCATTCCCAACATCAGGTACGTGGTGGACTGTGGCCGCGAGAAACGAAAGGTGCATGAACAAGTCGAAGGAACCTCAAAGTTCGAGATCGGCTGGATCTCCCAGGCATCTGCAAACCAGCGTATGGGTCGTGCGGGTCGCGTGGGACCAGGGCACTGCTACCGCCTCTTTTCCTCGGCCGTCTTCAACGACCACTTTGAAATGTTTCCTCAACCTGAAATCTGCCAGATGCCCATTGAGGATGTCGTGCTGTACATGAAAACGATGGGAATTCAAAACGTGGACAAATTCCCATTTCCTTCCGCTCTGGATTTGCAGTCCATTAAAGTTGCAGAGTCTAGGCTCGTGCAGCTCGGCGCTCTTCAGCAAACCAAGACCCGCGATCCGATGACGAGAGCACTGAACGACTATACCATCATTACCCCGCTCGGACGCCGCATTGCCCAGTTCCCGGTGCGTTCAAGGTTTGGGAAAATGCTTTCGATTGCAGCATGCGATGTTTCACAAAGCTCAAGCAGGCTGGCATATGTGGTGGCGATCGCGTCTGGCCTCAGTCTTCAAGAGCCTTTCATGCATATGCAGATCCTAGAAGAGGGGAAGGCTTCGAGCGCAGTCGCCGGTTCGAACAGGAACGAAGAAGAAGAAGAAGACAAGAAGGGGGTCAAGAATGACGAAGAGGAAGAGAAAAAACGCCAGATTCGCGAACGCGCCGCCGAGGTGAACGAGATGTGGAAAGACCCAGACAGCGACTCACTTTCTCTACTGATCGCGGCTGGCGCGTATGGTTTTGAGGTTCTAAAGAGTCAGAAGCAAGCCGACGAGTTTTGCTCCGCGCATTTCCTGCACAGTAAGACCATGAAAGAGCAACTGCAGCTTCGGCAACAGCTCGCGCGAATCGCTGCAACGATGAACACGAGGGCATCGCAGTGCATTACCGAGGATTACGACCCCGACTCGGACACGGACGATTTCGATGTGGAGAACCAAGGTGAGGTAGACGAGCCACGCGCCGGTGAAGATCGGCTACGGAGCAAGAATCTGTCGCTCCGATTGCATGGCCCACTCGCACCAATGGCCGGCCCAGATCGTGTCTATCTCAGGCAGGTGATTGCGAGCGGCTTCCTGGACCAGGTTGCCCGTAAGATGACTCGAGAAGAAGCGCGAGCGATCTCGTCAGAATTTGATTTCCGCTTGAGCAAGCGCTGGCCGTACATTTCCTGCAGTCCTGCTGTCAAGGAGCCTCTGTTCATCCACCCTCACTCGAATCTCTTTCAAAAGAACCAAAACAACTTGCCCGAGTACGTGGTGTACGGCCATATCGATGTCGTAGAACGCTCCAAGCAGAAGCGTAAGGCAGGGCACGGTATGAAGAACGCTCCAGAACTGACGAACAATATTGCCGAGGATGACGTGGATGTCGAAATGCGCTTGGAGGAGGAGATCGAGAAGGAGAGAATGGCAGCGCAGGATGAAGACGATGATGAAGACGACGATGAGAAGACTCTCGTTTACTACATGCGTCAAGTTACTGCCACAAAACCTGGTTGGCTGTACGATCTATCAAAAGGCACGAGCCAGTGCCAACTTTCGGCGATATTGGAGCAGCCCCCACCCAGCTTTGATGCAGCTCAGGATCGAATGCTGGCCTGTACCCACCCTCTTTTTGGGCCGAAACTCTGGAAGCTCCCTAGCCAGTGGGTGCCATTCCCCGACAATGACGAGGAGAGCATCCGTCAACGGGCGGCTTGGTTTGGTCGCGCTTTGCTGGAAGGAAAGGTCGTGCCGGGCTTTGCATCTTTGCGAGACGCGCTCGTGGTTCCCCCGGCCTACATGACGAGAAAGCTTCACGATGGGAGAGTGGAGGCCCTGGTGCAGGCTCTTCTAAAAGGCCCAAGCAGCCGCTCAAAGCAGAAGACCGGAAGAGACCGTCGAGCGCCGGTCTACACGAGGAGTGCGCTTTACGCCGCGTGGAGCAAGAATCCGGCCTATCTGTTTAAAGAGGTTCGAGACTGGTTGCAGAAAGAGCAGCGGGACGAGTTGAAGCAAAAGTGGGTCGGAATTCTACAAAGTTGATTGCGCGACAGGAATCCGGAAAAGACAGAATTTAGATTGGGGGGCGTTATTACTTTTTTTTTTAACCAAATAATTGGATGTAGGTATGGATTTGAAAGGATGTGTGACTGATTGACAAGCAAAGTTCCCCTAAAGTCCTGCTTCCCACCGATCACTAGCGACAAAGCAATACATGTGATGTCGAGGGAAAAGAGGACGGGGCGGTGAGTACCAAGGAAGGAGGCGATTATTATGCATTCGAACGCTCGTAGGGAGCTTCTTACTCCATAGTCTTTTTGGCAAAGTCTACGAGCCCTCCGTCCTGCACCGGGCGGAAGGTGATAGGCACCATGTCCGGCCACACCGGCGTGTTAGTTCCTGTGTACGCGGATTCTGGCGCATCTCCGTCCGGGTACTGGGCTGCCACCGGCGGCGTAGGGTTGCGCATGAATTTCGTTCCACCTGGCATGTACGCCACCACGTACGGGTCGGGGTGCAGCTTGGAGAAGAGCTCCTTCTCCCCCTCCTCCACAGCGTACCGCCCAGCGCTCTCGCTCTTGACGGCCTCGAACCGCGCGCGAAGCTCGTCAGCGCGATCGAAGAACACCTCCCGATCCACCACCCACGACTGCAACATCTTGAGCGAACGACGGTACAGACGCGTCACGCGCTGACTGTGCGACAGAGGCGCGCTGGACTGGATGCGCGCCGCTGCTGCCACTTCCCTGAACGCTTGGTTCATCTTTCGATCTTTCGCTCTTCTCTCTCTTAATCTCTTAACCTCTCACTCTCTCACGCTGTCTCTGCGAAAATGTGCGAGTTGCGAAGGCGAGTTGCGGATGTTTTGCGCGTGTGAATCGCGAATTTGGGCTGCGCCTGCGCTCTTCTTCTAACGATTACTGTAGCGTTGTTAGTGTCGCTGCTGATCAAGGCGTCACAGACTGTGCACCGCAAAATGAACCGAGGACGTAGGCGGACCACCTAGCTGCAGTAGGAGAGAGGCTAGCTGCCCTAGCCACTCACGGAGTCTGCGCTGCTGTGAGGCCGCACCCTAACCCATGGACCGGGACCCTAAGAATAAATCGTTGTTCATTTTGACGAACAATTCTCTGATCGTGTATTGGACTACATTTATACTGTAACACACGTGTAGGGTTGGACCAAAAGTTTGACGAACATACACCCCCACAAGAGCGTTTATCGAGGGGATTTCAAAGTTGGCATTTGGTTTTGAATTTGAATTGATTTGAACGAGGAAGACGTCAACACAGTCAAAGCAGTCAACACGCAAGATGCACTGGTGCACCAGAGCTTTGCGAGGGTGAGACCATGGAGGAAACTGACAAGACGAAGACGGCACAGCGGCCATCCGTATCATGCCAGGAAACCTTCTTGGCCGCAATGAAGTTGGAGAGTGGAAAAGAGTTTTGGATCTTGAAGTCCGGAAGCCAAGGTTGCGTTTTCAAGCTGTGCGCAGGAGACCGAGTTTGTTGCAATTGTAAGAAGGGATTCCAAGGAACTGCTTTGAACTTTCATAACCTACAAGCTCACACCAAAGCCTGTCACACAAATTGCGAGCAAAATGGTGAGATGAGGGTTCGAACTCAGACAACGTTGGCAGGTTTCTTTCAAGTTTCCAAGCCACTAGCAGAACCAGATTGTAATAGTACAGACAAAGCGACCGCGAACCGAGTCGATCACGAAGGTGATCGCGATTCTGATCGCGATTCTGAGAACTTGGAAGTTCACTCAGTGTCAAGTGGTGCAACGGAAGACGAGCCAACAGCAAACAATGTGAGGGACGCCGGAACATCATCTCATGATTTTCGAGAGTGCCGCGGCCTTGAGATCCCGCTTGCGGCCAACGATTTTCTAATGCTAGATCTTGTGGGAGATAGCTTGCATGGAACGTGAGCATACGTGATGACCGAGTTTGGTTCAATAGTAAAGAATGCGAGCGGTGGTCGCGCGATGTGTGCGAAATGTGTAAGAGCCTACGTGGCCTTGCCAAGTACAAAAAGTGCATGGAGATTGCCGCTCTGCACAACGAGCGTGTGCTGAGCTCCACACACAATCACTCCATTCCTTCCCATCGCCAAGTTTCTTCTCGAGCAGTGGAGTGGCGGGAGAAGCTTGCAGCTTCACGACTACAACTTTTCATTGCTCGAAGTTCCCTCAGCCAATCCCTTGCAATAAACGAAGGCAAGTCTTTGATCATTTCTGCTGCTGCTGAGTCGGATGTACCGCGAATGGCAGCTTTGCTTTCCGATGGCTTGCGGCGAAACCAGAAACCATCAACACTACTCAAGCGCATCTTCGCGGCGCGACAAGGAATAGGGATACCTCGCCCAAACGCGCAGAATTTTTCTGAAAAGCATCTCGAGCAAGCCGTCTTGCTCTACCGTCTTGGGGGTCCTAAGGCCTATTATGCTCTGAAAACCGCCATGAACCTGCCATCCGCTGACTACCTTCATGATCACTATATCAGCAAAACTCCAGCTTTTCGTGGTTCCGCTCTTGAGTACCGAAGGGACACGCTTCGCGAAAATATGGATCTGCATTTTGCAAAAGCAGAACAACCTAAGCAAAAGTGCACGTGGGTATTGATGACTGACTGCGTAGCAATCGAAGAACGCCTTCGGTGGGAGAGTAAAACTGACTCGGTCTTCGGGTTTTGTAGCTGGTGTTCAGCTTGTGGTACTCGAATCAAGGGTCGAGCAACATTGGAGCGCTGGCGGACAATGCTGGCAAGTGGGGAGCTACATCTGGCAAAGGAAGCGCTCGTTGTCGCGATTGGACCCAATCGAGCATTTGAACACTCCATAAAGCCATTGCTGGTGCTCGGCGTTTGCAAGAAGGTCGCTGCGGACAAGGTGGCCGAGCTGCTCTCTGATGCGGCGAATATATGGGAGACTAGTTACGCAGAGAAGTTTGGCCCGCTGACAACAATATCAGCCGACAGTGGTGGCCCATTCGGACGTGCACGGGACTGTATGTCGCGATTTGGGCCACGTGACACCTGTCCATGGCAAGCATCTCTTCAAAATTTGCGCTTCTTTGACATGAACTTCACGGAGACTGGGGCAGTTTTTGGTTCGGATGACAAGAACTGTTGCAAAGCAGTTCGGCGGAAATTGAAGTCAGTGCAGGGAATGCGGGTCGAGGACACCGCCTGTCTTGGTAGAGATGACCTCAGGGCACTTTTTACCATCAAGAAGCTGACACCAAAGCAAATTGACGAAATTTTAGATCCCGCGGATGAGCAGAACGTGCCTGCAGTGGCACAAATGTTTCGGGCCATTGAGTCTATCGACGACGCGTGCTTAGAGGAGTGGGTCAAGACAGCAAAGCAACCAAGACGAACGCATGTCAAGATTCTCGCGAAAAGGTTTCCTGTCGTGAAAGGGCTTTGCACGAGCCTCCGTGTGCACATGTTTCCCGACCCCAACGAGACAATTGAGGAGCAACTCATCGCATTGAGCAGAATGGCTCACATCATATTGTACATGTACGCGTACTTCAAAAATGGCTTTCTCGCAAGTCAGAGTTACAAGAGCCTCGTGAGCATGGTTCGCTCTCACTATCACGCCGTTGCAGCCTCAATGTGGCTTGAGTGTGATGAGCATTTTGTCTTCTTGAACTGTGATGGTCGTTTGGAGGACTTCTTTGGGACGCTGAGGGCACTTGTTGCAGCGCAACGCAACTTTGACCTTCTTCAATTGTCTGAACGCGTTTCCATCGCGGCGTCTATCGAGCGAATATTTGCGTCACATCCCGAGCCCCGCCGCAAGTATCGGCGCCTGCATACATCCAACGACCACTGGAATACAACAGCCATGATGCAGCGGAGCAAGTTGACAAATTTTTCTCTCGCACAGATGTGGCGGAAGGGTTGCGAGAGTGCGACGGAGGTGCTTGCTGCAGCTGGTTTCAAGATTGATTGGCAGAATTTTAATGCGGCCGGGAAGAACCATGCCAGGTCACTCGTTCATCCGCTTGGAATGAACGAAGAACTTGAGGACGACAAGGACGAGGAAGAGGACGGCGGAGGTGACGGCAGAAGCGACCAGGTAGAGGAGACTTTGGAGAACGACACGGAAGATGACGACCTTTATGCTGGAGCACAGGTACGGCTGAGCAACGATGAGGATGACGCTGCCGAGAACGCACGCGATGTTGAGGACATGATTGTTGACACAGAGCTAAGCTCGTCAAATATTTTTATAAATGTCGATGGAGTACCAATTCGGAAAGCTCGTCTTCTCAAAGAGATTTTCGCTCTGGACTTTGGATCTAAAAGGAGCAACGACAGACTGAAACGAGTGCGCTACATTCGTCGCACGGAACGCAGCGTGGACCTTGACGAGGATCCCATTGAGCGATTCTGCGTCGGTGATCTAGCTGCCTGCCTGGTCCGTTTACCTGCCCTTAATGGCTCCTTGGTTTCTCTCGCCATCCTCAAGTGCACGACGCTTAAGAAGGGTAACACCAGCTTTTGGAGTGTTAACGTGTCTACGCTGGGTTCAAGCGGCTCCCTGAAGGTCACTGGGTTCCTGCAGAACTTCAAAGTCGCAGAAGCAGATGTCAACACATTTGAATCCTTTCACACCCTGGACAACCCGGTGAAAACTGTAAAGATCACTGGCATCGCCACACACATGGTCCCGTTCCGGCCGAAATGCATTCTCGTGGACGATAAGTTTGGCTATCGCATATCGAGGGATGATCTGGCCGCCATGTATGCCACGTTGCAGCTTGCCAATAAGCCATTGGAAATGAAGACAGATCTCCTCCAGTCTCATCCTTTCGCGGGATTGGACGAGAGCACGGCGGAGTTCGCGGAGAAGTCTGAGGCAAGCGTCCTTGGGGCTCAGACAGGACAACGAGCATTTACCTGCGGTGTGTGCAATGTTGGTGTCAAGTCCACGTATTTGCTCTCGCATATTGCCAAACATATTCTAGAGCATGATCTTGGGGAGCTCGTTTGCGGGGCTTGTGGTGGACCGGCTGAGAAGTGCACATTGTCAGCTCAAAACGTACGTGGCGAGTTCCGAGCTACGGTCCACTGTCGTCGAGTGGGTTCGTTCCCTGTGAGTATGTCTGTGGCGAGCAAGAGAAGTGCGTCGAACCCTGGGACGAACGCAATTCTACCTTGTCCAATGTGCAGGGACGATTCTGATTCAGATAATTGGCTTCAGTGGAAATACAACATGGCGGCACATTATAAGAGAGCTCATCCAGAAGAACCGATGCCTGCTTTGGTGTCAGTCTGTGATAAAGAGGTCAGTTTGGAGATAACCGATGATGAGAAGCAAGCAGTTCTGAACTTCAGTCCAGTATCCACTGGGCTTGGTACAAAGCGGAAAGCGAGCTTGCAGCCGATCCCACCAAAAAGATCAAAGTCTTAGTCAAATCGCAAAGAGTCCTTCGAAAAACTTCAATTTTCAATTTGATTTTTAAGCTTGGTTGAGATTGGTACTGGTACAGAGCGCTTTGCACAATGGACACTCCTGAGTCGTTTGGGAGGCTTTCGAGGGCAGCGAAGAGCACTCAGCGGTACTTTCAGGAAAATTAGAAAAAAGTCGGGAAAAGTTAGATCTGAGGAGTAAAACACTGTAACCCACCTGTAACCCACACATTTATGAGAGTCATGGGAGACGGGTGATAATCTGCATTGCTTCTCCGCAAGAAGAGGAAGAGAGAGAGAGAGAGAGAGAGAGAGAGAGAGCGAAAGAGAGAGAGAGAGAGAGCGAAAGTGTGCTTCCTTGGCGGGAAGAGTGCGATGGTAGCGTAGTTCCATGGGCCGGCGCAGCAAGGCGCGCGAGGGCGGTGCGCCAAGACGGTGGAGCTGGCGTTGGCTGCTGCTCATCCTGCTCTCGCTGAGCGCGTTCCAACTCGTCGCGTACTTCCGATGGTCCCACGCGTCCGCGCTGCACGCCGCGGACTCCTCCTACCTCTCGCGCACCGCAGCACAACGCCTCTCCAGCTCGCCGAGCCGCGCGAACGACGAGGCAGACTCCGGCATGGACGAGGACGAGGACGAGGCAGACGCCAAGTTGGCGTCCGCGGACTCGGAGAGCTGGGACGAGGACGGTGGCGGCTCGGCGGGGACGGAGGACGACACGGGAGATGGGACGGAGAACGCGGGAGAAGAAGGCGACACGGGACCGACGGGGTGGGCGGTGCTGATGGAAGGCAGCGAGGATGCGATGCGAGCATGGGCAGGGCCGATGAAGAAGTGGGAGATGGTTCCCGATGACAAGATGCGCGACTGGCTGGACAAGGCGGCGGAGGCGGCGGAGGCGGAGAGAACGCGGGCAAGTGTGGGCGAAGAGCAGCAGCGAGTACCGTTTGAGAAGAGGTACAAAAGCATTCAGCAGAAAATCGAGGCGTTGAGTGTGATGATCGACAACTTACGAGAAGAGATGCTCGACGGGGCTTTTACAGACGCCTTGCATGAGGCTCTGATTGGGCCGGTGGGGCCAAACGGGCCTGAGGACAATGGCGGGTATGAAGCGCAGAACAGAGGTGCTCTGTCGCAGTCGGACGACCACGCTCAGAGGCGACCCTCTGAGAAAGCCGGCGCGTCGGTCGACACTGAACTTTGCGATACGTGGAGAAAGGCAATCAAGCCACCACCTGGAGCCAGCAAGGTCTTGTATACTGTGCTGGAGAGCGTTCCACCGGAGCATGCTCAGACTTGGGCCGGCGCTTTGGAGACAAAATCAGTTGCAACTCCGTTCTCGCAAGCCGCTGCCACAGAGGCCAAAGGCTTCTCGCGATTACTAATTCTGCCGTGGACACTGGAGTCCAGCGGCTTTAACATGGACCAGCTGGCTACAAAGGCGTTTGAGTACCCTGTGCTGGTGAATAGGCTTTTGAGATCTGACTTGCAGCGCTGGCCTCTCGCCTCTTTGCGCCAGGATCAGTACTCTGCACTGCGCAAGTACTTTGAAAGTCATGGCTGCAGCTTAAACGACGCTGGGATCATTCCAGCAACTTTTGATGTAACGCAAACCCTTTCTGATTGCACGGCGCTGTTCTCAACCTTTTCAGATGAAGCAGAACAAGACGTTCCATGGTTGGTGAAGAATTATGCGGTCAGCAACTGCGCAGGGGCAGGCGGAGCGTGCTTCCAACTTGGGAGTCGACCTTTGATGGTAGTACGCGGCCTTGCAGCTCTGCGAAAGCAATTCGGCCTGTGCGGGCAGGAGCTTTCCCGATTGTCTCCTCTTCTCGTTCAGCGCGCAGTCCTTAGCCCGCTATTGATCAGAGGAAAGCGAATGAAACTCCACAGCCTTGTAATGGTGAATTCAGTCTTTCCGTGGCGGGCATATTGGACTAAAGGCTACGTTAGTCTATCAGTGAACCAAGTGCAAGACCCGGCCTCCTTCGCGGGCGCAGCTGTGAGCTCGGGAAACGCTGTCGATCAGGAGTCCACGGATCCAAGGCAACAACGGCAAGCGAACCTCTTGTCCGGATCAGATGAGAGTCCAATTTGGCTTGCGACTCGCTTCGATGAGCATTTGGACTCGTATGGCTTGTGCGGAGAGAAAGGGGAAGCGTGCAAGCTTTTGTGGGAGAGGGTTAAGAATATCTTGCGTATGCTCGTTCACGCGTCCAAGTTTATCGCAGGGGACACGGCCCCGGCCTCTTCGGAAAACCAACCCAAGCTGGCGTTTCAAGTGTTTCGCGTTTCGTTCTGGATCACCGAAGACCTGTGGCCAGTCTTGCACAGAGGCACAATCGATATGAGCGCGATCTTGGAGAAGATTGGATCTAACAAGGCGCTGCAAACCTATGTTGAATTATTGCTGAGTCAAGCCGTAAAAGTCACTGCAGAGGGTGGTACCAGTGAGGTATGGTCTGCGCTCTACGATGAGCACAAAGAAATGTGTGTACAAAAGAGCCGAGACTTTAATCCATGCTCAGACCTGCGCCGCCCTCCACTCCATAGCAAAGTCCAAAAATTGAGCGAAGAACGTTCGAAAGCAGGAAAAGGGCAGGAAAACGCTGAGGACGAGGATGAAGACGACGGGGATGTCACGGAAGACGACAATGAGGAGGAGGAGGATAGCAGCAACATGGCCGCCTCTAATTCTGGCGCACTAGGCGCTATCGAAGATAGTGTTGCGGTGGTCGCTGACTCTTTCGCAGAAATGACAAGTCCAAAAAGTCCGCTCCCGATGGAGCGTCGTGGCCCACACATTCCTATGGATTCTGCTGCATGAGTTCGCACCGTTGTATTGCGAAGGATTCACTTTTATTCAGAGGAAAAGTTGTTTGGGAAAGAGTTATCAACACAAGTCGATGAGCAAGTAAAACTGGTTGTTAAAATATCGAAACACACAAGTGTGACACGAGAGCAATATTCTGTTCGTATCGCTGCCTGCTCCGAGAGAGTCGTTTACATTCTTTGTTTCTTTCCTCAGGGGGCGATCTGCCCGCTTAATTGCACTTTCAGCAGCTTAGTTCTGCTTGCGCTTGGAGTATCGCACCCGCACAGGCTTCGAGTCGGGGCCGATGACACCAAACGCCTGCTGGAAGTCCATGCCTGGTAACGAGTCAATAAGCTCCATATCATACTCGCGAAACATGAGCGCCATGATGAGAGGAATCTCGAGCATGGCCAGGGAGTATCCGGAGCACTTGTGCCTGCCAGCTGAAAATGGCACCCACGCATACTTATGGCCATTTATCGTGGGTGAGAGCCCTGCTCCGGATCCGAGAAACCTCTCCGGCTGAAATTGCTCGGGATTCTGGTGCACCTTTGGGTCCATGTGGCGCATGGCAAAATGAAGTCCGACCAGCATCCCCTTTGGAAGCAAATACCTCTTACCTGACTTGCTTGTGAGCACGGTGTCCGATTGAGCCTGTCTCCACGCAATCGAGTAGGTGCGTAGGCGCAGGGTCTCTTTCAAGGCAGCTGTAAGGTACTGCAAGGTATCGTAGTTATAATGGCCGCCTTCGTCTGGTTGGCTGGCAAACGCCCCGTCCACCTCTGCATAGGCTCTGGCCTTGGCTTTCTGGTCAGCGAGAACCAGGCCAAAGGCCCAAACCGTGGAAGGAACGCTGTTGCCCATGGACCCCCAAAATGCAGCAGTGGCAAATTTGGCTGTCAGCTCTGGGTCTTCGTGCTCGGTGACCTCGTCATAGAACCCAGTCACGGGTCCCATCGCCTTCCCGCCGCTCTTAGAGTCACGGACCATCTCCTCAAACAGAGTGTATGCCTTTTTGACTCCGTCTTCTACTTGAGGCACGCGATGGCCGCGTAGCGCTTTCCCAAAAAAGTTGTCGATATCCTCAAAAGCCTTGAAGAGATGCGGGTTCTCCTTAATGTTCGCGCGATCGCCGAACAGGGACTCCGTCATTGGCCAAAAGATGACTTGCCCAAACTCACGCAGGTCCATCTCACCTTTCTCGCCTAGCACTTGTTTCATGTACACTTGAAGCCGAGCCCCGATAATGTCCGCGAGCTCTGCATTGTTGTTGATGAGGTATTTTCTCAGCCCCCCGATTGCGTTCTGCTCATGCCTATCCAATTGATCCGGACGCATTTGGAAAATATTCTTGTTCACCGACATGTTGGCCGTTTGCGGGGTGCCAAACTCTTGGTCATACGTGAGCACGTCCTCAAACATGCTCACATCGCTGAGGACCGCGTACTTGTACCCATTTCCGCGATCCACTACAAAGATCTCCGGATGCGACTGTGCAGCTTTGAGAAGAAAGTTAATGGGATTCGACGACAACTCCTTTGTCCCCTTCACAACAGGCGGCAGTGCTGCCTGCTGCACATCCTGCGCGGTGTAAGTTGCCGAAACCTGCAGTGGCTTCACATCCTGGCCCCGCTTCGCGAACGGGCATCCACCATCCTGCTTCTCCGACCCTGAAATCGGGCATGACCCGTGGAGCTGCTTGGCCAATTTCTCAATTCTCTCCATCTCGCCAGCCCAATGATCTGCGACCTCGTCGAGGTGAAATCAGCCTTTCGTTCGCTTCTGTCTTCTATCTTCTATTGCTTCCTTCCTTCCTTCCCAGCAGCGCGAATACACCGTTCTGGAACTACTCGATCGCTCACCTGTCGCTCTGTCCAATCTTGCCTCGCACTCTCATGCACAGCCAATCTCCGTTTCCAATTGCAACTAACTCTCTATCTCTCTCTCTCATTTCTCTCTTTCCTTCAATGAACATCATTACAGAACAACACTTGCAATGAACAGAATTCTATTGCGAATTGCGAGAATTAGGAGATAGGACAAACGCCTTTCACAGATTTTCACAGTCTCGGCTACCGCTCGTTCACTAGCACTCGCTTACTCGCGCACGTAATCCCGCCTACCGCTCGCCAACTTACCAGTTAGCTACTGGAACCGTTGATGTGCAGAACCGGCCACGGAGCCCTCGAAGAACCCAAATCCTGGACATGCCAAGGGAGCCAAGGGTTACAGAATGAAATGAAGAGATCCGGCTCCACGAACAAGACAGAACAAAACGAACAATTGCATCCTAAGTACTCTGGTGCTCTAAGACAGCCAGTAGCACTCTCTTAGCCAACGCAAAGGTACCTTCAGCAGTGCTACCTTTCAAACTAGCAAGCTCTTATGCAGTGCGCAGTGTTGGGAAAAGTTGGGAAGGTGAAAAAAGTGTGCTCCCAGGTCGCCTGCGTACACCTAAACGTATGTATTACACTACCAGATACGCTATATGATAGACTATATAACGCGGTGTGCATCGTCTAGAGTGCGAAGTGTGTGTTGTGGCGCGCAGCAAAGAAGGGTTGGTGGAAGATTACGGTAGGGAAGTAAGGCACAGAGTGCGCAGAGCAAAAAGTTTGGATTTGACTCAGAGGCAGGACGAGTACAACTACGGCGGAGGTTTTACATTAGCGCTCGGGACTCGGTGACCGAGTCGTGCGCAGCGCTGGAAGGAAGAGAGCGAGTGGATGCTAAGAAGTACAGGCACAAGGCACAACAAGCTCAAGACTAGGATTTAGAACGAGAGAGTACAAGGCATTGGAATCAGACGTGGCCGTGAAGTGTGGAAATTGCACATCCTGCTCGCCAACAAAAGCGTGGCACCCCGAGCTGTGCAGCCCAACAGCCGCGTTTCCCATCTTAGCCGAACGTTCGGTGCTAATCAATTGCAGATTCGCTTCATCTCTTCCTAGGCTACTCCGGAACGGGGTATAAATTCCAGTGGTGAGTAAACGGGATTTCGCAGAGAACCAGCACAGGTGAACCAAACCCAAGGCCAGAATGAAGCTCTTTAAGAACCGCAAGAAGGAAAAGGACGGTGGACCCTTATCCCCGTCATCCGGTGGTTCCGTCGACCAGTCCCCACGATCCGCTAAAGACGTGAACCCCACCTCAAACTCCAACGGCCACGCCAGCACGAAGGAAGCGGCCCCCAATACAGCCAGCGCAGACGCCGGGGCACTAGCCGAAGCTCGCAGCATCCTCCGCGAGCAGAGCGTCCGGTTGTCCGCCGTGACTCGCGAACGAGACTCGTTCGAGGCTCAGGCGCAGCGAGAGGCGGAGCAGAGCCGCGACGTGCAGGAGCGCAATGCCGCGCTGGTCTCGCAGCTGGAGGCGGCAACAGACGACCTGAACGAAGCCCGCAAAGCGGCTCTCAAGGCGCAGGCGGACGCAGAAGCTGGCAAGAAGCAGCTTTTTGACCAGATGGAACGCTGTGAAAAGCAGGCTAAGGAGCTCGAATCGATGAGGAAACAGCTGGCTAGCGCTACCAGCACCAGGTCGTTGCGCAACGAGCGCAGCGATCACGACGAGGAGCAGGAGAAGGAAAAGCTGGCGCAAGAGACAGAAAACGTGAAAGCGCTGCGGGAAGAGCGGCAGCGCCTGGAGAAAGAGATACAGGGGTTGGAGCGGCACAAAGACGCCGTGGAGAAGGACCTGGTGGCCCTAACGGGCAAGGTGATCGTTGCCAGTGAGGCTAAGCAGGCGGCGGAAGCCATGGTCGCGCTGGAGGAGGAGCTCGCGGCGGAGAAGAAGACATGCCAGGCTCTTCGGGTGCGCGTAAGGCAGGCAGAGGAGCAGGCGCTAGCAGATAAGAAACGTATGGAGCTAGACAGATCCGCTAGCGAGCAGGCAGATTCTAAAGTTGGCAAACTCCAAGAGGAAATCGATCTAAAGAGCGAAGAGCTCGCGACTGTTAAAGAGGAGCTTCAGGAGGCACTGGCGCAATGCGAAGAGTTGGAAGACAGGCTTCAACAGGTGGAGAAATCGTTGGTTCTGCAGAAGGAGGAGTTTGAGGAGCAGGAAAAGAAACGCATCTCTTCCCTAGACGGTACTACTGCATCCTTGTTGATGGCAGAGAGGGAAAAAGTGCAAAAAGAGGAGAAACGCAAGAGGGATCTTGAAGTCGATCAAATACTCAAAGACCAGCGCCAAGCAATGGAAGCCCTAGTCGCTGCTGTCCGTGCGGAAGAGCGAATGAACCTGAAGGGGAAAAAAGCCGAATCTAAACACACACCCCTGCCTGCGGAAAAGCGGAACGGGTTCTTACCATTCAGCCTGTTTGCGAGGAGATCATCGTCTTCTAGTGCACCCGATGTACAACCGGAGCTTCCAAAGCCTCCCTCTCACACACCCTCAAACACCCATCATGAAATGGGGGATAAGGACGGCCCTAATAGCACTGACAAACACGAAGTTCCCCAGCAAAAGCAACAACAACCCTCTCTTCAAACGGTAGCGGAACCTTCCGCCCCTCAGAGTCCCGCGAAGGAACCAGATGATGCGCCGAAGAAGCTGCATCTTGTTGATGACCTTACCGAGAATACGGCAGATGTAGCGCGAGCGAGCCTCGACTTCATGAGCTTATAGAGTACCTGCACCGCTTTTTTTTTTTCTCAGAGCCAGTGCGGCGTCAAGAAAGGGTGTTTGAAGCACGAAATGGTTGCGAGATGACCTGAAGCTGTTGAAACTCTTGTGACAAATTTGACTTGGCGTTTTTTTTTTTAATTGTGGCTATACTAGCTGTGCAGCAGTCTCTTGCTGCATCCCTGATTCCGAACTGATCCAGGCTAATTTCCTTTTTAGTTTTTCTCTCTCCTATACCAAATGATGTTTTCTTTTAACTGACTCTGAGTGAGCGATGTATCTAAATTGCGGTGTGCCTACCGGCTAAGTCGGCGACACCGCTGTGTTTCGAGTTGCAGGAGACCCCAAGCTTTTCGTTGTGCTCGCTCCCGTCTGGTTTGTCTCTCCTTTGCTACCACTTACACTGGAGGCTGCGGTCCAAACACCAGCTGCGAGGAGAATTCGAGGTACAGTCAACGAGCCGTTTACAATCAACGAACCAAAGCAAGTTCCTGCACACTGGATCATAAATGCAGTTGACGGATTCTCCGATGATGATGTCAGCAGCATAACCACTCCCGCGAAGATCGCCGTGTTGTAAGCGGAAAAGATGATGAACTTGTGCTCGACATAGGACGATGGAACATTCTTCGAGTTGAACACCAGAAAGCATGCCGTCAAAATCAGCAGCACTTTATACATGAGTGTCAACTGCGAGAAGGTCCCTGATTCCGAAGCGCACTCCGTGAATGGCACGTCTACGTTTAGTTCGCCAACGCCAGATGATTCAAATTTGAGGTAGACCCGCCTAGTCACGGTTGGGATCGGAGCGTCAACGACGTTCCAGATGAGAAGAATGACTCCGTCAATGATGATCAAAATCATCGAAAGGATGATCATATCCTTAAGTTTGACCACAACGCGCTTGAGCTTCTTAACTCCGCTAAACAGTCTATTGACACGGTAAATCTTCGCCCAAAGCACCGCAAACACCGAATCAAATGCAAGATTGAACACAGTGATTCTTGAAACGCAAGATTGCGAGGAGGGCTCCCCAATGAAGAGCAGATTGGAAGCGCACAAGAATGTTCCGCCGAGGGCCATCAACATGATGAGAATCGGCTGCGTCCCCCTCACCTCGGGGTGCTTTTGAAATTTGAGCAACAAGAGAAAGATGATGAGATTTCCTGCGATTCCAACAGTCGTAAACGCCACACCAACGCTTGCAGCACTAGAGCCTTTGACAATAAAGTCGCACACAGGACCGTCCTCGAGATACGGCAGATCGACAGGTGTAGAGAACTTGCCCGCAATGTCAGCTTCGGTGCCGCAAATCATCTCGCTTCCAGACGAGTCATTGACCCAATTGTACACGACTGGAGATAGTCCAGTCTCCGGGTTGCATTCACCGCGCGCGTACTCCCAATTGGTACCGTCGCACTCTGGATACTGTTCTGGGCTTAGGAGGAACAAGTGTCCCACTCTTTCACCATCATCAGGGTACGAGCAAATCGCACTGGGCTCACCTGTGATCTGGCTTCCAATAATTTCTCCATATAATGTCACATTCACTGCAAAGAGCTCTCCACCGTCAAGGACATAGTCGTTATATGAATTGGAACCATCAAAGGACGACGGGAACTGATCTCCATTGAAGGCTTCTGCTATCATGCAGTCTGTACTCTGCACGGTGTCATTAACCTGCAGGGTTTCGCCAGTGATGGTCGAGTAGAAAAGCAGAGGATTCAGCGGAATCAAAGCATCATCGTGCCTTATCCACTCTGGCCGGCCACCGCAACCCTTCACACGCTCAGACTCCTTGGTAGGGTCATCATAAACTCCGTCTTCTTGCACAACAGACCATCTCTTGTACTGCGGGCCACAGTACGCAGTCGCAAAAAACTCATCGTCCGTGACAGTGGCCAGCTCGACAAGTCTCTTCCGAATGTACTCTTGAGCATATTGAGGCACAAGGGGGCTAAAGTAGGGAGCTAAGTCAACGCCGCCTTGCGCATAACCCATGTAAAGCGCTTGTTGTTGCGATGATTCAGTTCGCTCACTAGGAATCCATGTGCCGTCCAGAATCTGATTGAGGTAAACCATCATCAACGGTTTCCAGTTCGTTATCGTGGAAGTAAGCACCGAATCACCAAACACCGTGCGCTGATCATAGTTGTATCCGAGGGAGGTTCCTCCGCGCTCTTTAAAATACTTGAGCGGCTCAATGGTATCTGTCGACTGGGTCACAACTTTGCACCCACCAACGTTCCACAAGTAGGCAGATGCATCCCTCTCGCGCTCCTCGTGATAATAGGCTCCAGTGAATACTGTCTTCACTACGCAGTCCGAGAATGCTTCTTTGCAACCCTTCAGAAAGACACTCAGTTTTTGCATCGACTTTGAGTGTGGAAGAATCATTCCGACGCATGGCGGGTTGTTTGCATCATACGTCCCAGCGGCTTTTTCGATGGCAGTCAACCTCTCCAACTCAAACCCAGCCGCGATGCCGATCACATAGCGCATTGTCCAGTCGCTCCCAGTCACTCGGTGATAGTTGGGGCTAGTATATGAAGTTGCAAGCCCGATAAAGTACGTGATATGCTCTGCTGCGTCTGGATCGGATCCGTCTCCTTCCACGAAACATCCCGGGTGATAGGACGCATCTTTCGTCTCGTAAGAAAAGCCCCCAGTTGTGGAAACAATGACGTCGTAATCCTGATCGCAAAGGGACTTCATTAGGGTAAACCCGACGTAGTATCGATTGAGACGGACCGTTCCATCCTCTTCAGTGACGTACTGTGGAACCGAAGTGTTGGTGAGAATAGTGTTCCCCATGTTTTCCTGGAGGGTCTCGGTTCTGCCTTGTGGAATGTCTTCAAAGTACGTGCTCGCGTCAACCCGGCCACCCAACTCTGCCTCAATCTCGATGCGAGCCCGGTTGATGGTTGCGCTCCAACCAAAGTCATCCACCGTCGATTTGAACAAGAAAGCCATCTTCAGCTGCCGAACATACACAAATGCCGTGCTGTAGGCGTCAGAAAATGTTTGACCGCCATCCATGGAGAGAAGGATATCAACTGAGATGTCTGGAATGCACGAAGCTGATTTGACGGGCTTTGAAGGATTCGGGCAAGACAAAGTCCAATCGGATGGCGTAGGAATGGACGGCGTTTGAACTTCGATCATATAACTGTCATCAACGACGATGGAGGTCCCCGACTTGTCAAAGACAAAATCTGAGCCTTGAAAGCGAACGACGATGTCCTCAGCAACTCCCGGGAACACATTGCTCACACTAAGTCGGATGGTTTCTTTTCCCTGGGTATTGAAGTTCACATCACCATTCTTCTTCGCGGCATTTGTAATCGTCAAATCGTTGTATATGTAGACTGGCCGGGTGACAGTGGACTGCGAGCACAGAGTTGTTCCGTTCACCACGATTGATGCCCGATAAGTTCCTTGCAAGAGCTCTCCCGCCGGGATCTCGATCGAAAAAGTAGATGCATCGGACGTCTCGAAGGTGGTTGCGGAAAGCTCGACAGCTGCAGTTGCACTGTTTTCAGCGTCTGCAAAGGACACGTTAAAGGCGACTTCCTCGACTGGGAAATTCGAGCCCGAAAACGTCAGTACATGCGCCGCGTTCGCTGGTCCCGAGTTCGGGCTTATCTCGAGGATCGAGCAGGCGTGCCCCTTTGACAATGCGTTCGCAAATGCAAGGAGAATGATTGGCGCTCTCATCTTGCTCCGTTTCCCTATGTTTCGGCTCTGCAGAGCTCGCCTGCGCCGTGCAAATTTTTTGAATCTGAAAGACTGAAGATGCTCGGGGAAGGGCTACGATGAAATATTAAAAGACCAGCTTCATGTTTCCTCTTGTGCAAGAAAAGATACCTGAAAACGATAAGCTTCTTGCTGGACGTTGGGTGAGCTCTTTGAACACTGTAGCTCTCTTTCAGAACGCGGGGAAAGCGGAAGCAGGTTGTGGCATTTTTTGATTGCGACCACGTCGTTTCAAAGTGCTCAGAAACGATAAGTGATTCAAGACTCGAGCGTCGGCAAAAAAGCACAGCCAACACCGAGTGAAATTTCTTTCTTTCAACTAAAAGTTCTTTGTACTGGTAAAATTTACAGATTTTAACTGCTTTCACTGCCGAACGTCCATTTCGACGCTGTAAACAAAGCTTCCCATAGCAAGGTTCTAGTAATCTCCTTCGTCGCGAGAATGACTATAGTTGGGAAGAAAACCCGTACACTTGCAAGAGCCTTGAAGTTGTATGGGACCGTCCAGGGTTGGGAGCAATCTGAAGTGCACGATATACATCTTTTGGATACCAAGTTATCACTGGAGTGAGTAGGATGTTACTGGTACCGCCCATTCCCGCCCTCCAAGTCGAACTGACAGCAACTTCTTTTTTTGACAGGAGACTCGCTGTCGATTCAAAGTTCATATTCCCACTTGCAGTTCAACATTTTCTTATTCTTTCTTGACGAATAAAAAGAGTAAGAAAATCTTGAGCTGTGAGTGAGAATGCATCCGTCATCCACGTCCATTTGGTATTGTTACCATCGTCATTTTTGGGTCTGAGAAACCTTCGTGGCTGTCGTGAACAAGTAAGGTCACTTGTTGGTTGTTGTTGCACAATGGCTATCTAAATTTTCTGAATTCTGATTCTGTAGGAAGTGAGTGCTGCGATGTCATTCGCGCCTGTCGCATCCTCACAGACCATCACAGACCAAAGGCTTGTTACTAGCTACTAATAGGATAGTATGCTAAAAGGTTGTGGTCTTCTTGGTGTTGGGACTACTAGCAAAGTCTTGTGAGGGGCGCCTCCAACGGCCATATTACGTAGGTGGGGTGACAGTCCAGTAACGAAGGAGTTGGGATGCCCCAAATGCCCCACTTGATCCCTCTTGGAATTCCCCATGGTGCAGGCAAAATCCAACGCGCGTAGGGCCGTTTCACTTTACATTGCTCACCGTCATCATGGCCGGGTCACGCAACCATCTGGCACAGAGGCTCGCAATGTTTCGCAGAGAGAAAGAGCACTACATGTACGCAATATCTAACAAATGTAAATGTAAAGTGTCTTTTGATGAGCAGAATTCCAGATAAGAGAGTGTTCTTCGGCAAGGATGAAAAAAAATGCAGAGGCCTCATTCAGCCGTTGCTCAAAATATTCGAAGTAGCATCTTTGGAGTAGATCGCGGTTTTGTCTGTGTAATCGACCACTTTACTGTTGGACGAGTGCACAGGCTTCCACGCCCCGATCGCCAGAAGAATACAAGGCATAGACAACGATCCGTTCACTATCAGCGACCCGAAGCATACTCCAGCGCTCTGAATGACAAATGCAGTGGAGGGATTGTCGGAAGCCGATGTCAAAATCAGTACCACGCCACTTAACAATGCAGTGTTGTAAACAGAGAAGATGATAAACTTGTGCTCAACATAGGAAGACGGAACGTCTTTGGAATTGAACACCAGCAAGCAAGCAGTGGTGATCAAAAGCACTTTATACATGCGAGTCAGTTGCGAGTATGTGCTTGACTCAGAGGCACACTCCGTGAACGTTAGGTCCACACTTAATTCACCAATTCCAGATGCCTCAAACTGGAGATACACATGTTTCGCTGCAGTCGGTACTGGGCTGTCAACAACCATCCAGACCAGCAGGATTAACCCGTCTATGAAAACCAAGTTGACTGCGAGCACTATCATGTCGTGCAATTTCGCTACATCGCGCTTGAGTCTCTTGACCCCATGAAAGAGCCTGTTTACGCGATATATTTTTGCCCATAAAACAGCGAATACCGAGTCGAACGCAATGTTGAATGTGACAACACGCAAGCTACAGCTCGAAGGGGTATGGTCTCCGACGAAAAGCAGGTTCGTCGCACACAAGAGACCTCCGCCTGCAGCCATCAGCATGATGAGAATTGGCTGAGTGCCTCTCACCTCACGATGTCTTCGAAACTTAAGCAAAAGGAGCAAGATGATTATGTTCCCAACGACGCCCACCGCTGTGAAAGCGATACCGGCCTGTGCAGCGTTGGATCCTTCCACAATGTAGTCGCATATAGGGCCGCTCTCCAGATATGGAAGAGTGACGGCAGTGGAGAATTTCCCAGCCTCGTCAACTTCCATGCTGCAGATATTTGAACTGCCATCGCTGTTATTTGCCCAAGTGTAAACAACTGGAGCAAGACCAGTGACGGGGTCACATACTCCGCGCTCATACTCCCAATTCGTTCCATCGCATTCGCCATATTCAAACGGACTATCGAGGTATAAATGCCCAGCCGTATCCCCATCATCATAAACGCAGACGGCCGACGCCTCACCTTCGAGCTGACTTCCCAAAATGGACGCATAAAGCGTTACATTCACTTCTAAAAGCTCCCCGCCTTCCAGGACATAGTCGCTGTACGAATTTGTTCCATTAAAGATTTCCGGGAATTGGTCTGCGTCAAAAACGTCTGCAAGCATGCAATCAGAGTCTTGGATGGTGTCCGTAACGCGGAGCGTCTCACCTGTTTCCTTGGAGTAAAAGTGCGCTGGGTTTAATGAAATGGTGGTCTCTTCGTGCCGGATCCACTCTGGATTCCCACCGCAACCCGTGACGCGCTCAGACTCGCTGGTCGGGTCGTCATAGATTCCGTTCGTCTGAACAATGGACCATCGCTTGTACTGCGCGCCGCAATACGCTGTCGCCTTGAACTCTCTGTCCGTAATCTTACCGAGCTCCTCGAGCTTCCTACGAATGTACTGCTGACCGTATTGTGGCACCAGAGGACTAAAATACGGCGCCAGATCGACTGCGCCATCTGCATATCCCATGTATAATCTTTGTTGTTTGCTGGTCTCGTTTCGCTCACTAGGAATCCAAGTGCCATTTAATATCTGGTTGAGGTAAACCATCAACATCGGCTTCCAGTTCAGTATGGTTGAGGTGAGAACTGAATCGCCAAAGACTGTCCGCTGATCGTAGTTGTATCCAATAGATGTTCCCCCGCGCTGCTTGTAATATTGAAGTGGCTCGATTGTGTCCGTGTATTGGGCGACTACTCTACACCCACCTATATTCCACAGATACGCTGCCGCATCCCTTTCCCGATCTTCGTTGTAGAAAGACCCCGTAAAAGTTGCCTTTACCAGACACGATGGGAATACCTCTTTGCATCCCTTCAAGAAGATATTGAGCTTTTCCATTTCAGAACCTCGTGGCAAAATCATCCCTACGCAAGGCAAATGATTTGTGTCGTAGGTTCCGGCTTTCTTAGAAAGAGCAGTCAATCTCTCCAGCTCAAAACCTGCTGCAATTCCTACGAGATATCGCATCGTCCAGTCCGAATGGGTGACTCGATGATAGTTCGGACTGCTTCCAGAGGTTCCAAGACCGATAAAAAAGGTAATGTGCTCCGATGCATCTTCGTCGTCTCCAGCGCCTTCTTTGTGACATCCTTGGTAATATGAAGCATCCTTGGTTTGAGCAGAAAAGCCGGCCGTGGTAGAGACGATAACATCGAAATCGTCGTCGCATAATTTCTTCATCAACTCAAAGCCGGTGTAGTACCTATTGAGACGAACTGTCCCGTCTGCCTCGGTGACATTCTCGGGAACTTCTGTATTCGTTAAAATTGTCATCCCCATATTTTCCTGTAACGTCTCGGTTCCGCCTTGAGGTACGTTTTCGTAGTAGGTACTCGTGTCCAATCGGCCACCGAGTTCGGCTTCAATCTCGATTCGGGCTTTATTAATCATCGCGCTCCAGCCGAAATCATCTACGGTAGACTTGAACAAAAACGCCATCTTGAGCTGGCGTACATACGCAAACGTCGTACTATATCCTGCAGAGAAGGTTTGGCCACCGTCCATGGAAACAAGAACGTCCACGTTTATATCAGGAATGCAAGTCTCAGTTTGAATAGGTTTGGACGGATTCTCGCAGGACAGTAACCAGTCTGAAGGAAGGGGAAGCGCAGGGGTTTCTACTTCAACTTGAGACCCGCCATCTATCTCTAGCAGCGCCCCCGTCATATTTAAAGCAAAGTCGGTCCCCTTGAACTGTACAACAATGTCTGCATTGTTGAAGGAAATTAAGTTGTCTCCTTCAATCCGAACCGTCTCCCGACCTTGAACGTTGAAGTTGACAGAGCCATCGACTTTAGCCATACCATGGATGCTCGGCAGCTCGTAAACCTGTAGCACAACCGAAGCACTACCATTGGTGCAAGAAGACGTCTTATTAGCCACAACAGAGACAGCATACTCGCCTCCGGGAAGCAAACCAGCTGGAAGAGTCGCCCCTAGTACATTCGAATCGGAAAGGTTTTCGTTTGAGACTTGCAAGGTTGCCAAGTAAATCGAGGTATTTGCCACTGGCCCGAAGGAGATCTCCAATGGCCATACGTCCACCGGGAAGTCGGACCCGTACACCGTGATCGCAGATGTTGAATTCACGTAGACTGACGAGGGTGATATCGACAGAATGTCGCATGAAGAAGACGTAGCTCTCCGCACTCGGGCAACGAAGTCAAGACTACGGCTGGTGCCTGAAAACCACGTTGTCAAATTATCCTTGTATTCAGACAAAAGTCGTCCAACATCGATCGACTTTGAGCATACCATTTCCTCGCCATCTTTGATCATCACACGGTGCTTTCCCTCGCTTTGCAAGAGGGCGTCGGAAGGAAATCTGAGCGACAGTCTGGACGGGTGCGAGTATATCACTTGTCCCGTCGTCAACGATTCGCGGCTCGAAACGTCTTCTCCTGTATTTTCCAGGGTAAGACTGTATGTGCGCGCTTCCTCGTGCACTGGGAAGTCCGCACCGAAGAGGTGCAGAGTGAAGGAGACACCATCGGCTTCAGGCCGAGCACTGGCGCGAAGTATGCTGCACCCCCCTGCAAGGGGCGACTCGCTGGCTATTGCAACCAAGAATACCGTCAAGGCGCGTATTCTGTAGAGCATGGTGCACCCTGACTTTCGGTTTTGCCGTTCCCAGGCATAGGCACTGCGTTGGTCGAGGTGGGCGCTTCCTGACACCTTAAAATATGGTTCAACCTGATCGACCTAATTCGACCGGCCTCTTCCCAGTTTTTCAGATGCCAAAACACCTAGGTGTCCTCGTTCAAACGGGCCAGCGCCGTTTCCTGTCACTTCCTGTCGACGTTGATAACGACACAAAATTTAGCGATGAGAGAATGTGTACTACGTTGGCACGGTACTGAGAGCGAGTGCCCACGCCAATAACAACAATACGAGTTCGATATCTTATGTTCTCACACTTTTGTCCTCCGAACACTCAGTAGAGGTTTTCAAAAGGCTAGTTTCGTCTCGAAGCCTCTGACGCTGCGTTAACAAAAGAAAAGGGTAGCTCACAGTTTTTTTTTACAGTTAATTCTTCTTTTGCACAGTACTGATACTTGGTCTGAGGGACCAGGCGCTTGGCGTTGGCGGCTTCAGTCTATGCCAGAGCAAGGAAACCCCTCGAGAAAGGAGCTTACGGTAGGAAAAATACATTTACTTTAGAGACACGATCTCTTTAAATAATTGGTTGTGGACACTGCGCGACGAGTGGGATATCGACGCACTGTCCCTCGCACCAATCCATTGAATTTCTTGTGAGGCTAGGTTGCAGCATTTCGCTTTCGTTGAAGACCTTCAAGTGCCGAGTCCGAGGCGGCCGCAACCTCCACAGAAACGGTCATAAGAAGCGCCTTTTTTGCACTCCTTTTCCAAAACGACCTTATGCCTAGTCCCTAATTGAAAAAATGCCGGAGGCTCCTCTGCACTACTTTGTCCGGTACTGCCTTTGCACCGTGGAGTATGGTCGCGTCACGTCTTCCAAAACGACTCACGATCGTCAACTCAAAATCTAAGTCTATGCATTCTCTGAGTCCGAGTCTGAAGGACCGTTACCGGTCATTTTGCTTTTCATAATCATAATAATTTGACTATAGATGGCCCTATTTCATGAGACGATTTGGTTGGCTAGCCTATTGTATTTTGAGAGTCGTCATAAGACTTCGTGTTCATGCTGGTAATCAACGTTTGTCTTTTTATGAGAGTCGTGACAAAAACCACATGCTTCTTTTGGTTGGGACTGCTTTTAGAAGCAGAGGTTGCGATGAAGTGAACAGTGCACCGTCAACCGTCATATTTACTGTTTTTAATTGAAGAAGTTGGAAAAAATCGGACTGCGCCCTCGATCATTGAAAGTGAAGCGAAACCAACCGTCACAAAAGTTTTTACGACTGAGAGAGATGCTCACTTCTGGGTCATTTCATCAGTGACGGGGCACATGTACTTGCAAATGGGGGAAGCATTAATTCACAGCACGGAGCAAAGCTGTCGTCGTGAGTGAAGAATACTCTAGGGTGGTCGCTGGTGGTCAAAAAAATTGATTCGCAATTCTTTTCACGTCTGTCAAAGGGTACAGTGCGTACATTCTCAAGATCAACTTTCTCCGGTTTCACTGTTACTCAGAACGAAATTGTTGGTATGATATTTTTTACTTCTCAGCTGTTAGGCCCATCATGCTTGTTGTCGTGCTTGACTCAGTTGCGGCGACCTTGCTTTCTACTCGAGTCGATGCAGCAGTCCATACACCAGCTGCGAGGAGAATTCGAGGTACAGTCAACGAGCCGTTTACAATCAACGAACCAAAGCAAGTTCCCGCACACTGGATCATAAATGCAGTTGACGGATTCTCCGATGATGATGTCAGCAGCATAACCACTCCCGCGAAGATCGCCGTGTTGTAAGCGGAAAAGATGATGAACTTGTGCTCGACATAGGACGATGGAACATTCTTCGAGTTGAACACCAAAAAGCATGCCGTCAAAATCAGCAGCACTTTATACATGAGCGTCAATTGCGAGAAGGTCCCTGATTCTGAAGCACACTCCGTGAATGGCACGTCTACGTTTAGTTCGCCAACGCCAGATGATTCAAATTTGAGGTAGACGTGTCTAGTCACGGTTGGGATCGGAGCGTCAAAGATGTTCCACATGAGAAGAATGACACCGTCAATGATGATCAAAATCATCGAAAGGATGATCATATCCTTAAGTTTGACCACAACGCGCTTGAGCTTCTTAACTCCGTTAAACAGTCTATTGACACGGTAAATCTTCGCCCAAAGCACCGCAAACACCGAATCAAATGCAAGATTGAACACAGTGATTCTTGAAACGCAAGATTGCGAGGAGGGCTCCCCAATGAAGAGCAGATTGGAAGCGCACAAGAATGTTCCACCGAGGGCCATCAACATGATGAGAATCGGCTGCGTCCCCCTCACCTCGGGGTGCTTTTGAAATTTGAGCAGCAAGAGAAAGATGATGAGATTTCCTGCGATTCCTACAGTCGTAAACGCCACACCAACGCTCGCAGCACTAGAGCCTTTGACAATAAAGTCACACACAGGACCGTCCTCGAGATACGGCAGATCGACAGGTGTAGAGAACTTGCCCGCAATGTCAGCTTCGGTGCCGCAAATCATCTCGCTTCCAGACGAGTCATTGACCCAATTGTACACGACTGGAGTTAGTCCAGTCTCCGGGTTGCATTCACCGCGCGCGTACTCCCAGTTAGTTCCGTCGCACTCTAGGAACTGCTCGGGACTTTCGATGAAAAGATGACCAAGTTTATCCCCATTTGAATAAGTACAAACTGCAGTCGCCTCGCCCTCCAGCTGGCTGCCAAGAATACTGCCGTAGAGCGTGTCATTCATAGTGAAGAGCTCTCCACCATCAAGAACGAAATCATTGTACGAGTTGTATCCATCAAATGTGGTGGGGATCTGAGACCCACTGAATGCGCTCTTAATCATGCAATCGGTGTCCTCTACCGTGTCTGTGGCTGAAAGCGTTTCCCCAGTACTTTGTCGGTAGTAGTGAGCTGGGTTGAGCTGGATGAGAGAGCTCTGTCGGATCCACTCGGGGTTTCCACCGCAGCCGGCAACCCGAGCGGACTCCTTGGTCGGGTCGTCGTAGATTCCATCTTCTTGCACCACAGTCCACCGTTTGTACTGCGGGCCGCAATATACAGTTTTGTAAAACGTAGCGTCCGAGACCGTTGAAAGCTCACTGAGTTTTTTGCGAACGTATTCCTGGCCGTATTGAGGCACCAATGGACTGAAGTACGGGGCTAGATCTACGGCTCCTTCTGCGTAGCCCATGTAAAGAGCCTGTTGCTGCGAAGCTTCAGTTCTTTCGCTTGGAATCCATGTCCCGTCAAGGATTTGGTTGATGAACACCATCATCATAGGCTTCCAATTCAATATCGTGGAAGTAAGCACCGAATCACCAAACACCGTGCGCTGATCATAGTTGAACCCGATCGAGGTTCCTCCGCGCTCTTTGAAGTAGTTGAGCGGTTCAACCGTATCTGTAGACTGTGTCACAACCTTGCAGCCGCCTATGTTCCACAAGTACGCAGATGCATCTCTCTCGCGCTCCTCGTCATAATAAGAGCCTGTGAATGTAGCTTTCACCAAACAATCTGAAAACACCTCCTTGCAGCCTCGAATGAAGATGTTCATCTTTTGCATGGATTTTGCATGAGGCAGAATCATGCCTACACACGGCGGGGACTCAGAGTTGTAGGTGCCAGCAGCCTTCTCAATGGCTGTCAATCTCTCCAACTCAAATCCGGCTGTGATGCCCGCCAAATATCTCATGGTCCAGTCTGACTGCGTGACGCGATGATAATTTGGAGTTGTTTTGGAGACCGTTCCGAGCCCAATAAAGAACGTGATATGCTCTTTCGCATCTGCTTGGGATCCGTTACCTTCTTTGTGGCAACCAGTGTAGTAAGAAGCATCTCTCGTTTGATCGGAATAACCTTGTGTCGTCGTGACAATGACATCGTAGTCTTCATCACAGAGATCCTTCATGAGCTGGAACGCAATGTAATATCGGTTGAGACGAATAGACCCGTCCTCCTCAGTCACATTCTTGGGGACGTCGGTGTCGGTGAGAACTGTTTCGCCCATGTTTGCCTGCAAGGTTTCTGTGCTCCCGACTGGCACGTCTTCAAAGTAGGTGCTGGTATCAACCCGCCCCCCAAGCTCTGCCTCGATCTCAATTCGCCCTTTGTTGATCGTAGCGCTCCATCCAAAGTCTTCCACCGTAGATTTAAAGAGAAAGGCCATTTTCAGTGGCCTGATGTACACAAATTCAACACTGTACGTTTCAGAAAAGGTTTGCCCGCCGTCCATGGAGAGAAGTACATCGACAGGAATGTCGGGGATGCAGGTAGCAGATTTGACGGGGTTGGACTGGTCGACGCAGGACAGGAGCCAGTCAGACGGCGTTGGAATAGAAGGCGTTTGCAGCTCCACCAGGTACTCATCGTCAACACTAATCACGCTACCGGGCTTGTCGAACGAGAAGCCAGACCCTTGGAAACGTACGGCAATGTCGGCTGTCAATCCGGGGAACATGTTTGTAGCCTTAATTCGCACAGTCTCTTTGCCTTGCGTGTTAAAATTGATCTTCCCATCAGGTTTCGCCATGCTTGTGATCGTGAGTCCTTCATAAATTAAAAGGTTTGAGACCATTGGGTGCTGAGTGCACAAGGTCGTGCCATTTACGCGAATAGAAGTTTGATAAAGTGCATATGGAAGCGCTCCAGCAGCAACTTTAAGCGTGAACGAGGAGGAGTCCAATGTATCGGAAAGCGTTGCTGGAAGTTCTAGAGGTTCCGAAGAATCATCTCCAACTTTAACAAACGACACATTGAATGCATTTTCGTCCACGGGGAAATTGGATCCTGAGAATGAGAGAGTGAATGATTGCTCCCCCGGGCCTGACACGGGGCTGAATGAACGTATCAAGCATGCACGGGCTGTCTGCAACACGCTCGATAGCGCCAGGAATGACATCACCCACCCAGACGAGCTAAACACCATGTTGTCAGCCGCGATGTGAAAGCTACTTTGACTGCTGGCTTGCGTTCCGATTTTGGTGATTGCACTGAGCTCGGTTTTCAGACGACCATCAGATTATGATTTGAACGACGCAAAAACGTTTTTCACTGTTCCGCGCGTAATGGTACATTTAGTGACTGCATTTTACTTCGGGCACATCCTGTCCAAATGATGGGTCCTGTACGAAAATATTCGTTGGATTACCGACAATTATGATGAGTGTGTTGTGGTTGTGGATAAGGTGCTTGCACGTGAAGCTATGCGCTTTTTCTTCACTGGCACATTCGAACAACAATGACTACTGCGCCAACAATGTAGGCTGTATGATCCAGACGACAGTTCTGTGAATTCTGTGTGCTGTTCATCTTCCTGCGTTCAATCGCTTTCATCAAAAGATTTCTGGGAGAATGGTGCCTTTTGTTTTGATAATCATCGTTCGCCCACCTCATTCGAGAGTTGGTGGCAACTGACGGTTCACTCTTGAGAAGTCAAAATATTGAGTCATTTGCGATTCACGAAAGCCGCAGCTCGAGAGTAGCGATTTTGTCGAATCGCGCTTTCCATTACTTCTTGAAGATGAAATGCAGACCGTCGAGGCTGTGCAAGGCGCGGAAGACGCATTTGAAACGAGTTTGTAATTGCAATTTTCAGCCCTTTGAAAGAAGTCCTTGAAACATCGTGGTATGAGGAAATTTGGTCCGCGCAGATGTCCAGTCTTCCATCTCTTGAAACTGCTTTGTAATGTTTGCTGTTGTACCGTACCGGTACTGTACTCCAACATTTCTTGTTCTTTCTTAGCATGAGCAAGAGAATTTCTTTTCGTTTGTGAGGGTCGTCATCACACACGCGGAGCATCGCGGAGCTGAAGTCAAAAGCTAACTTGAACTCACACAGTCAATCTGAGTTTGTTTGTACATTTTTCCGGGAAGAAGAGGGTCTTGCTTAAAAGAAAAAAGAGCAACGACCCTATCCTCACCACGGAAGAAAAGCAAGGCCCAGAGTTTGACTGCAACACATGCTTTTGGTGCGGTTGGAACGTACAAAAATCATACTTTGCCTTAGTGCTGGAGCTCATCAGAATGCTCGTCGGCTCAGAGTCCAGTTTGTGTACCACGTTAGTACCATGGTACCATTCTTCATTCTGTGAATGAACATAATCCCACTCACAGTTGTTCGTCACATTCATTCAACTCAAGCATTCAGAATGAAGTCATTCATACCAGGTTAGACGTTACATTCGTTACATACATAGCTGGCCGGGTTGGCGGTGCAGGATTCAAGGATTTCCAAGTTGTCGACGATTGCGTATTCGTATGGTACCGGTACTGTACCGGTACACGATGGTACTGGTAGTACGTGGACTGATTTTGAGCCGGTTACAGGTATTAATCAGAGTGTACCGGTACCGGTAGCTGGCGGCCGTGGATGTCTTGTGACATCTTGTAAGGCAGTCACTGTTTCGAGCTTGTAAAAGATCAGTGCTTACGCACTTCTAATTTTTTCCAAGTCTCGGGAATCGATTCAAGGCACCGAGAAACTCCGCCCGACTGATAGCGAATGCGAAATAACAAGTCAAGACAAGGCCTTGAACTGCTCCGGACAAGCTCGGGGAAATACATATGTGCATACGAAGAGATAAAGAGTTGGACCTAAAGGAAAGATTCGAGGAAAGCTGCTGCTTTGAAACGTTCGCACTGAGGATGGACACGGGAACAAGTGAAACGGCGTGGATAAGATCGATGTGTTCTTTTAACCTGGAACCACCGCCTTAGCGGAATGCAGCGTGTTGTTATTTGCGGTGACTGCCTCGCATCCGCTGGTTGTTGGAGGTGCGCTCCAAATCTCCAGGGCAAGGAGGAGTCTCGGAACCGTTAAGGATCCGTTCACGATTAGCGATCCAAAGCAGGTTCCCGCACATTGTATCATAAAGGCTGTGGACGGGTCTTCGGAGGATGACGTCAAGAGCATCACCATGCCAGAGAATATTGCAGTGTTGTAGGCAGAAAAGATGATGAACTTGTGCTCCACGAACGACGATGGGACGTTCTTGGAGTTGAAGACGAGGAAGCAAGCTGTCAGGACAAGCAAAACTTTGTACATCAGTGTCAACTGTGAGTAGGTGCTTGATTCCGAAGCGCATTCAACGACTGACAACGAACCAACTCCCGGCGCAGGAAGGTCCACGTATACGTGTCTGATGATCGTGGGAGTTGGCTTGTCCGACACCACCCAGATCAGTAAAATGACACCGTCAACCAAAATTAAAACTATGGCCAGGACAAGCATCTCCTTGAGTCTGATCACGACGCGCTTAAGTTTCTTCACGCCGTTAAAGAGCCTATTCACGCGATAAATTTTGGCCCAGAGTACCGCAAATACAGAGTCAAAGGCAAGATTGAAAACCACCACCCTAGACACGCAACTACTTTCGGAGGGTTTTCCAACGAATAACAGATTAGATGCGCATAGAAACGCTCCACCTAAAGCCATGAGCATGATTAGGGCTGGTTGAGTGCCCATCACTTCACGGTGCGTCCGGTATCTGACCAAAAGAATGAAGATGACGGCGTTCCCGATGATGCCAAGGAGCGTAAAAGCCACTCCGACAGTGTCTGCGCTGGAGCCTTTGGTGATATAGTCACAAGGTGGCCCCGCCTCCAGGTAGGGCACTTCAGCTGGGGTATCAAATATACCCGCAATGTTCGCCTCCGTCCCACAAATTATGGGGTTCCCGTCCGTGTCATTGGCCCAGCTGTAGACCACCGGGGACAAGCCAGACGAGGAGTCGCATTCTCCACGGGTGTAGTTCCAATTGGTCCCATCGCATTCTGGATAAGATTCGATGCTATTGAGGTATCTGTCCCCAATTCTATCCCCGCTCGAGTAGGTGCACACTGCATCAGGCTCTCCTTCGACTTGGCTTCCCACCACAATCGCGTATGGTGTTTCCTGCGCGTCAAATAACTCGCCGCCTTCGAGAACGTAGTCATTGTAGCTATTGTAGCCGTCAAAGGTCCTTGGAAACTGGCTGCCGAGGTACGCGTCGGCAAGCATGCAGTCTGTGCTAGAGACGGATCCCTGCGCGATGTCGCCAGTGAGAGTGGAATAAAAGTGGTGTGGGTTGAGCAACACTTTGTTTTCAAGCCGAATCCATTCTGCAGCTCCTCCACACCCCTTCACTCGCTCGGACTCGTTCTCCGCGTCATCATAGATTGCATTCTCTTGAACCACCGTCCAGCGTTTGTAGGTTTCGCCGCAGTAGAAAGTGGCGTAGAACTCATTTTCCGAGACCGTTTTCAGCTCTGTGAGTCTTCTCCGAATGTACTCCTGGCCATACTGAGGAACAAGAGGACTAAAGTAAGGCGCCAAGTCAACAGCGCCATCTGAATACCCCAAGTATAGCGCTTGCTGACTTTCTGATGTCGTCCTCTCGCTGGGAATCCACGTCCCTTCGATGATTTGCTTCAAATATATCATAATCATCGGTTTCCAATTCATGATCGTCGAGCTTAGCACGGAGTCCCCAAATACGCTGCGCTGGTCGAAATTGTACCCGAGAGAAGTCCCCCCACGCTCTTTGTAATAGTTGAGGGGCTCGATGGTGTCCGTCGACTGAGTTATCACTTTGCATCCGCCGATATTCCAGAGAAATGCAGCTGCGTCATGCTCAAGCTGCTCATTGTAGTACGAGCCGGTAAATATACCCTTGACGACACACTCGGGAAACACCTCTTGGCAGCCCTTGATGAAGGTGTTCATTTTCTGCATTGACCCCGAGTGGGGCATGATCATGCCGACGCAAGGTGGATTGCTAGCATCGTAAGTGTTTGCCGCCTTCTCGGCCTCGGTCAGACGCTCTAGCTCAAAACCCGCGGCAATTCCGATGAGATAGCGGGTAGTGTAGTCCGTCGCGGTGACGCGGTGATAATTGGGACTTGTTCCTCTTGTACCCAGCCCGATGAAGAAGGTGGTATGTTCTGCCGCGGTATCGTTAGAGCCGTCGCCTTCTACAAAGCAACCAGGATGATACGAGGCATCAAGCGTTTCATAAGAGAACCCCCCCGTTGTCGAAACAATGACATCGTAATCCTGATCACAAAGGCTCTTCATTAAGTTGAACCCCACATAGTATCGATTGAGACGAACAGTGCCGTCTTCCTCAGTGACGTACTCAGGCACCGGGGTATTCGTTAGGATCGTTTCGCTCATATTGGCTTGCAAGGTCTCAGTCCTGCCCTGCGGAACATCCTCAAAGTAAGTACTTGCATTGACTCGGCCTCCGAGCTCGGCCTCAATCTCGATGCGGGCTTTGTTGATAGTTGCACTCCATCCAAAGTCGTTTACAGTGGATTTGAAGAGAAAAGCTATTTTGAGCGGCCTCACATACCCAAATACCAGGTTATATGCTTCCGTAAAGGTTTGGCCACCGTCCAACGAGAGGAGTACTTGAACTGAGATATCGGGAATGCAATTGCCGCCCTTGACAGGCTTGGAAGGGTTTGCGCAGGACATGAGCCAATTGGAAGGAGTTGGGATTGGCGGTGTCAGTACCTGGATCTTTGGCTCACCATCCTTGGAAAGGACTGTCCCAGGCTTGTCAAAGGAGAATCCTGAGCCTTGAAAGCGAACGAGAATGTCGTCTGGACTTGCTGGGAAAAGGTTCGTCCCGCTTAGATGTACCGTTTCCTTTCCCTGGGTATTGAAGATGGAGAATCCGGCCTCGTGATCCACGGATGTGATCTGCACGTCCTGATAAATGTAAAGTGGCCTGGTGGCGGGGGATTGGTTGCAAATGGCGCTTCCATTGACAGAGAGCGAGACGTGGTACGAGCCTTCCTCGAGGAGATTCGCAGGCAAAGTAGCTTCTATTGTGCTGGGATCTGAGCTTGAGAACGAGCTCGTTTCCAAGAACACCGGGGGGAGACCAGGGTCCGTGATACTGTTGAAGGAAATGTTGAGCGACTTTTCGGAGACTGGAAAACTTGACCCAGCAAGTGTCACGACAAAGTCTGCTTCAGCTGGCCCCGATTTTGGAGAGAAAGACAAGATGTCACAACCTAGCGAAGTCTGAATGGCTGCGCAAAGCACGAGGGTGCTGGAGGCCCTCATCGTGCGTCTAAACTAGGGTCAAACGTTTTGGGTCTGTTGGGCCTTGAATCGCTAAACTTGGGCGACCTTCATGAGGTGAAAATTCCAGTCAGTCTTAAATGCACGTAGTGATCTCGATGAAGTTCAGTTGAAGAAACGTGGACTCAGCTTCTCCCCGCTGGTTGTCGTTTGCCGCGGCAGAAGACCTCATCAGGCTAAGACCTGATTGCGATCCAGACCCTAGTTGAACAGCATTTTACTCTCACCATTCTCGGCATAGGTTTTGAGAAGTCGAATTAAAGTTTAGAAACTTGGACGGCATAACGGTAAGAATGGGAATACCCAACGCAAGCCTAGCTAGCTAGTATTGCACTGTCAGTGCGCTATAGCCGAAACGCCCTCGCCGTCTCACCAAAATTCACAATTCACAAGCAGCACAGAATTTTGGAGGCCGCGTAAGGCGCATCTGTGATTGCACGTCTCCGTGGGGTCTGAAGATTTGTATTGATTGCATGTAAAAACTGTAATATTCGAAAAGTAAAAAAGAGTCATGTTTGACGGTTTTGACTGTTTTGACACCCCCTTACGGTACGGAAGTGCGGTAACGGTAATGGCAGTCAAGTCACGGTCACATCAGTGCCAACGTCTTCCTTACGGTTGAGAAACATTTGAGCTACCTCTGATTGGAATTGGTCAGAGGCCCACTCCCAAACGTCTACACCTACGCATTTGTGGGCACAGGAGAAATCGTATCTGTAAAGGTCTGCACATACTCTCCGAAGCGAAAGATCTCTCTGAGGGTCGAAAGACATTTTAGTCAAGATTTGATGACGACTTAAATATTGTCGGTTTTCCTTATTGCCATGCCATAGATGAAGTAATGTGCCAGGAACCATGGCGACCTTTCCTTGAACCACAGCGTACGCACGAGTGGCCCAGGCTTCGAAAGAGCGGATCATTGCATTGCTTTCGGAAAGGTCGTTTCCAAATCGATCGGCGTAGTAGTATGGAGGTTTTGCTTTCGGATTCGTTCGAAAGTTACCATAAAACGCGTGAGCCATGAGGGCATCAGCGCCTCCAACAACAGCCAGATCGTATAGGCCACCAATCTTCTCCAAGACGTCCCTCTTTGCTGCCCAGACAAAGCCGGTGTAGCCGTGGTCTCTTTGATCTCTCAGCACTCTTCTCCCACGCGACTCTACAGCTGCAGCAATACCTTTCGTGCGTTCCATTTCACCTTTTCCCCAGCCTTCAATAACATCATGTGGTTCGACCCACTGTACTCCCTTGGCTAGTCGAACAGCGTATTCAAAGGGCTGCGCGATCACAAAGTTCCCATGATCAAACTTTTTCAGAAGCTGCTTAGCCCAGTCGTTATTGTGAAACAAGATCTCCGCGTCCGCCCAAACAACCACCTCGCATTCGGCTGGTAGTAGCGATATCCCAATATTCAAGAGTCGCTCTTTCTGCCAAAGTCGCGCCCCGCCGTAGATGACAACTTCCCAATCGGCCTGTGGTTCACCCTCCTCGTCAGCGTAACAGCGCTCGGCGCCCAGCAGGGTCATGGCTAGCGATTCGTAGGTTCTCGGCATGTTCGATGGGCACCAATGCGAACTCGCGACCATTTTCGATGCATCAACTCCGCTTCCATCGGCACATTCGCCCGTTACATCCATTGCGTAGTCATCGTTTGAGCCGATCGCGCTGGCACTGGCACTGGCGCTGCTACAAGCACAGCTCCATTTCGCTCGGCCACCGTGGGCGTTTCCATCTGTTCCAGCATCTATGCGCTCATCACGGCCCGCTTCGCACGCTGATGCGACCCGGTTCCCGCAACCGGTTCCCGTTCGTTTCCCCGCGCAGGAACCCGGTTCCAGCAGTTGCAGTTGCACGCGCATGAGCTTGACCCCTTGGGTTCCCATCCGCCCGGCGAACGTTCGCCAGTTCGTCGCGCGCGACTGGAAGCCCGCCGGGTTGAAGTACGCCGCCACTGCGCAGACCTGTCCGCGCGCCACGCCGGCGAGAACCAGAGCCAGAACCAGAACCAGAACCAGCGCTTGTGAAATCCCGGTTCCCCGCATCCTCCCTCGCTCGCTCGCGCGCGCGGCAATCTCACTTTTGGCAAATCGGCAATCCACGCAAATCCAAATCTCACAATGTCGCGGAGCGTTCCCGGAACAGCGCGCGGCGGCGCGGTGGAGCGGGAGGCGCGTGTGCTGCGGAACGTTCTGCGCGAGCAGAAGAACACGCACGGTCGCGCGCTGTACTACCAGTTTGCTCGAGGAGGCGTCGCCTCGGCGCTGCGCTGGGCGCGCCAGCAGACCCCGAACTCGGCAGAGTCGGCAACGTCGGCAACGTCGGCGGCCGCCGCGAGAGCGCTGCTCGCGAAAGCCGCCGCGCTGCTGCTCACCGAGCTCCACAGAGGCTTCAACGCGCCGCTCATCCTCACATGCCTGGCGTCCGTGGCAGCCATTCTCGCGGAGATGCCGCGCGGCGAGGACACCTGCGCGGACACTCGCGCGGACGAAGATGACACGGGACAGGTTGTGTCGAGGGACGCTGTCCTGAAGGCTGCGCCGCGGAGGAGATTCAGTCAAGAGGAGGGCAAGGCGAAGAAGAGGCACCGGGACGACCTTGGCGGACGGGAGAGCAGCGATGGGATGGGCGACTTGGAGAAGCTCGCGCCGGAAACAGTGAGAGCCGTGTCGGTGGAGAGCAGCGCTGGCGAGGCGCCGGCGAAGAAAAAGAAGAAGGTTGTGGGACAGGAGAAGAGGTTGCCCAAGAGCGCGTCGGGCCAAGTAGGCAGCGCGGTTGATAAGGTTGAGGACAAGAAGATTAAGAAGAAGAAGAAGAAAATCAAGAGCAAGGGCAAGGACGCGATTGATGAAATTTTTGCAGGGCTTTGATGCGCACCTGGGCTTGAGGTACTTCCTCTGCCAGTGTGCCAGTGTGCCAGATCGATGGATTGGCTGAGACATACCAATCAAGCCTTCTCAATGCCGTAGTTGGTATCCTCTTGCAGAGCCATTGGCCGCGGGTTTGGGTCAAAGGCGTTAAGCAAAACGAACAACATGATGGACATGACGCACAGAAATTGTGTGGACGAACGCATCAGATTCACTTGGAGGGTGTCTGTATAGTCCCACAGATCAGTCATGTTGGTGCCTGCCGTTGTGTGCGCGTCACAAAAAGCTGGGTCTGTCATTTCTTTGCACTGCTCAGTACTGAGCTCCGTCCACTGCGCAAGCGCAAGTCCTACAGGGATGTAGATAATAAACGATACGCCGAGCACAAGCATAGCCACATATCTGACCAATAGAAGATTATTCCTCATTTCCTCAAACACTCTTCCCAAAGTCCGAAACAGCGAGAGAGTCAGGCAGCCCCAAATCACTATGGCCACGAAAAAGACGTACGCAGCGTAGGCATGCAGGTCTGGGTAGGAGCTGGTGTCGAAAATCGACAGCAAGGCTGCTCCAAAAGGTGCGAGAAAGCCAAATATCAATCCGCTGATGGCCCTGCACTTGAAGCTTTCCCCGCTCGCAAGCGCAAACCAAGACTTGAAGTATGCATACTGCAAAAACATAAAAACGAGCATGAGCGAGGCGGCAACCGTGTTGAGCACCGCAAACACGTAATAGCCCCCGGTTTGTGGGTACGGATCTCCTGTGAGTTTGTCGCGTCCAATGTCGCTAAAGTAAGGCATTTCAAGCCCGCCTGTGTATGTGCCGCGTGACTTGGCAATTGCAATGCAGGTCACATAGCTAGCCACGATGAGCAAGCTTGAGAGCGCTGCAAGCACCCTTCTTAGCACCAACCACCCCGCCATCCTGCAGCTTCTTGGCCCGCTCCAAGTCTCAACTTTGCAGGCGAGTTCGCTCGAGCTTCCGATCCTCCAAACCAGCGTATTTGGGTCCTCGCAACTTCACCAATCGCTGATCTGCCCCGAATACTGACACAAACACTCTGGGCGTTTCCAAGTGTTGCGCTGCGAGTGAGGACCACGGCCACACGTCTTCACACACAGACATGCACCTCTCTCTCTCTTTCCAAAGCTCTCTCTTCTGTTGTCTCTTCCAAAACTGTGTAGTAGACTGTAGTACTTTCTCGCTGAACAGCCAATAAAACGATTGCCAATAATACATACAGCTGGCTGGCAATATATAGGAGTTAACTATGCTCTGATAGTCCTTCGTCACCTTGCATGCATTTTCTCGTAGCGTTTCAATAATGCTGATTGGAGTTTTACTAAGGGCAAACGAATACTGCTAATGGCCCGCTGTAGAGCTTTCTAAGAGCCAAGTGTGTACTATGTGAGTTAACGGAATACTAAGGAGAAGTAGAATAGAATTTAGCAAATTCTGGCGACTCTCGAAGAACGTAGTAATGACTCCACAACTTCTAAGACAGATCAATCGTTTATCTACATCCATACTATCTCGCTAATAGGCTTTATAGAGCGAGTTAATCCGATAGCTATCTGGGGCTACAGTATGATAGTACATTAGGATTTAACTTCCCTATCTCATTGTAAGTTATTTCTGTAAGGCCTCTTTTAACGAGTAATGGTTGTACTCAGTATCGGTAACT
Organism: Parietichytrium sp. I65-24A; assembly: GCA_012862575.1. NCBI lineage: Eukaryota > Bigyra > Thraustochytrida > Thraustochytriidae > Parietichytrium > Parietichytrium sp. I65-24A. The sequence continues at coordinate 489,735 of BLSF01000019.1, forward strand.
GAGTCTCGTAACCGTCCCGAAGGTCCCGAAGGCAGTTTTTTTAATCAAGTCATCTGAATTCTGATCAAATGATTTTTATGTCAATCTTTCAAGAATAATGAGGAAAACAAATCAACCTAAAGACCGAGAAACAAGGTGCACACAATAGAAGACGCTCTCAAGAGACTTTGGTACCGTGACGATTTCTGTCCGATGTACACAATGTACACTCTACTACTACCAGCTCACTCTTTTGACAATTGCGGCGCATTTCTTCGCGCGTTAGTCCTTGTCGGGCTTCGACTAATTCAACGGCTAAATGAGTTGAAATTTGATTGTACGATAGAAATGAGCACAGGCCATCAGAGCTAGGAGAGCTACAGCGAGCTCTTGCTGCAATTGAGTTGAAAGGGGGAACGAAACCTGACCGACTGACCTACCTGGCGACTTGAGCCAATGCCTCGTCTGCCTACCTCCCTACCTACCTCAAAAACAGACCGCTGCCACGCCGTAACGTACTCGGTGTTTATTTCTGCAGTTGGCAGTGATCTGGCGCTTTCCAGTCTCAGGTTCTGGAGTCTGACTTCACAGCACGCGCTTCATGAGATATGGTGAATCTGAAGAGTGACGTCGGGCAGTGCCGTTGAATCCATTTGGCCCACAAATTGAACCTTCCTGCGTGCGATTATTGTCTTTACAAGGCACTGCTGCTGGTTTGAGAAGGTTTGTGGAGCGGCAAACGTAGAGTTGGTATGTGATAGAGGGGCAAACTCATCCTTACTGGTCCTCACAGTCTCGACACAGAAAGCTGTGAGTACTGAGTACTGAATGAAACAAGTCACGGTGCGGACGATGAAACGTCTTGATAGCTTTTTGCTGAAAAGTAAAGAGCTGTGAAAGGCCAGCCTTTAAAACAGTTTCCGGCTTACTTGGAGGAGAGGTACATAAAACAGAGTGGGAGAATCCCTTTCATAAGCCTGGCCTTCACCAACCGAACGTTTCATTTCATGGCTTTTGTTAGAAATGTGATAGTTTATGTCTGAGAAAAAGAAATTTGAGGATTCACAAGTCTCTCCTCTCCAACTAATGCTGGCTCTCCGGTGTGCCTTAGGCTGTGTGATGGGGATAGAGGTGCGAGCAAACCCGAATCGAGAACGAGGTGGCGTTGAAAAATGTCGCGCTTCGCAAGAAGCGCTGCTCTTCTTATTGTGGCCAACCTTGCGCTGCAAAATCGCGCAGTGAGCGCGCAAAACGTTCTCTTCGTCACCACGTGCGAGGGAGAAGAAGGATATGATGGGTACAATCAGATGGCTTACAATGGCGCAAGCGCGGTGAATGAAACAAACTCGTTTGTTTACTGTCAAGGTCAGGGGAGTCCCTCTATCTTGCAAATGGTTGATGACAATAAAACAGAGATCGCGTTTCTCCTTGGGTATGGAGACGACGTCGACGACTTTCTTGAGGCGTCTCAAGTTAGGCCAGATGTGAAATTTACAGCCGTCGAGGTAGATGTCGACATGACGACCTTCACAAACATTCAAACAGTGGCGTTTTCCGAAGATATGGGCTCATTTGCGGCAGGGGCGCTGGCCGGACTCCAGACCAAGAGCAAAATAGTTGGCGGCGTCTTTGGGGTTCCGTACGCTCCATTAAAGCGCTTCAGAAATGGATACATTGCAGGGGTTATGGAAACTTGCCCAAGCTGCAAGGTGGTGACGCAGTATATCTGGAGCTTTGGGGCCGAAGAAGTAGGAAAACAAGTCGGAGCGTATCTTGTGGATGTTGTCGGAGCAGATGTTGTCTATGGAGCAGCAGGCACGACGAGCGAAGGGGTCATTAAAACGTCTGCGAGTCTAGGAGCGTTCGTTATTGGAGTGGACACGGACCAATTTGAAACGGTGTTTGGTGGGTACGACTCTAATGGCAAGGTGAAGACCTCCGACGCGAGAATGATCCTTGCCTCAACGTTGAAGAGGCTCGATACAGCCGTAACGCGGGTTATCAAGGAGCACCAGAACGGCGAGTTTCATGCCGGAAAGATTATCATCATGGACTACAGCAATGGGGGAATCGACAGGGCACCTTGCCACGCTTCTTGTGACATGATCTTGGACGAAACTAAGATTTCTGTGCAAGAGATCGAAAATATGTTGGGTTCTGGAGTTTTGACCACCAATGTAGATTACACTTCTGGGCAGCTCGAGGTCTCGAAATTTCATATGGATCTACCTCCGGGAAACTCGTGGACATCTTTGCGGCATTTTGGCCTCAACCCAAGCCCATTTCAGGGGGCAGCAGTGACGAGCATTACGTTGCTAGAAGATGAGGAGACCTTCTTTTTTGGTGGCATGACCTCCAGCGGAATCTCTGCCGAGCTTTGGCATTTCAACTTGGGTAGCTTATCCTTCGTAAACGAGACCGCCGATAATATGCTGTACGGTTCTGGAGCCAATGTCAGTGCGGGAGATTACGGGGAATACCCGGTTGGCCGTCTCTATGCCACGCTTACTGCTCTTGGGGACGCAAAAAATATAGTTCTGTTCGGTGGTTATGACGGCGTCGAAAGGCTATCCGACCTCTGGATACTCAGCGCACCAGTAGCATTCATCGTTGGTGAAGAGCAAACCCAGTGGACAAAACTAGAAACAGAAAGCTCGCCATCTGCACGGGATGGACACAGCGCAGCTCTCGGTGGTTTTGACTCTGACACGGAAACGTCTCAGGTATTTGTTTTCGGGGGCCGTGGAGTAGATGACATGTTTTTGCAGGATCTGTGGCGGCTAAGTATTGATAGCACCAAAACTTCCAAGTGGGAGCAGATTTGCAGCACGTGTTCTCCTCCCGCGCGCCGCGACGGAGTCATGATCGCATACACAGACCCAACGACCCTCAAAACCAATCTTTATCTCCACGGCGGAAGAGCAGAAGACAACACGCTCCTTGCCGACTTCTGGATATACAGCGTGGAGGACGGAACTTGGACAGAAACGGTGAGCTCTAAATTGGGCCGCGCAGGGCATAGCGGTGTAGTCATGAACTTGAAACCGCCTGGGCTCGAGTTGCAGCCAGTGTTATTTATTTATGGAGGTAGCATGAGTGAAGGTGTCTCCGCCTCAGCGCGCGTGTCGACCGAGTATTTCTCGTTCGCAGAAGCCAAATGGTATTTCGCCAATGAATACGACTCCTCTTTGGAGACCGAGAGCAACTGTGCAGCGTCAAGCAACTCAAGCGGCTTGGGGAATCTGGTTGATGCTCAGGAGCGGAAGAATTTCGCGTTGCTTCGGGTTCCAGCCCGCGAAGCCACGGCGACCGATAAGGTCATCGTGTTTGGGGGGTCCGACAAGAGCGGGAGTTTGCTGTTTGAGTTGCAGCTCTATCATCCAAGTGAGTATGCTGCAGCAGAAGATAAACAGTATGACAGCGCCATCACCGCTGTGTCATTTCTTCTATGTGCGATTAGCTCTGGATATTCTCTGATTCTACTGCTTTGGGTGGTCTGGTATCGTAAAAAGAAAATCGTGCGCATGAGTCAAGTGCAATTTCTTGCGCTGATTGCCTTCGGTGGTTTCATTAGTTCCCTCACAATTATTCCTGTTGCATTGGATGACGCAGGAGATACTACTTTAGCTCGGACTGGTGAATACGTGTTTGCCAACAGGGTGTGTATGGCCCAAGTGTGGTTATTCACCGCGGGGTTTTGCTTGATGTTTGGTCCGGCGTTTGCCAAAATCCACCGCGTCTGGATGATTTCAGAGGCTTCTGAGAGCTTGCGCAGAGTAAACATTTCTCGGATGAGGCTTTATGGAATGGTGTTTGGACTTCTCCTTTCAGACTGGGGAATTGTTCTTCTTTGGCAGGTCTTAGCCCCGCTCAAGTACTTTCGTGTCACAGTAAATACCGACGAGTATGGCAACATCGTCTTGTCTGCGGGCAAATGTTCTGCAGATAACTCTTTGGTGTTCCCGGTCACCATATTTTGTTTCCACTTGGCGGTGCTGATTGTTGGAAACTATATTTGCTATCAGGCTAGATTCGTTTCAGAGCAATTCAGTGAGGGCAAGCACCTACAATTTGCGCTTATTAGCCAGTTCGAACTGTTGGCTATCGCGACGCCGGTTCTCGTGCTCGTCAACAACGACCCACGCAGCCGCATTTTCGTCATGTCGGGAGTCATATTTCTCAACACCGTCGTTACCTTGAGTTTCATTTTCATCCCAAAGATGCTGAGCCTCTATCGTGACCCGGGCGAGCGGTCCGTGGTGCCTTCGGCATTCAAGGCGCCAACAATGTCGACAAGCGTTGGGCCGGTGAGCACAGGCATGATGCTAGAATCGTCTTGACAACTTTCACCAGCAACAGCCTTCCTCTTTACGCTCATGATCTCCGTATATCTCCATAATCTCCATGGTCTCTACGATCTCCATCCTCTTCTGGCCCTCATAATTACATGTTCACTATCGATCAAATCAGAGCTTCCTTTTTCTTTTTGGGAAACGAACTGTCCATTTTCGTTCGTCGAACCTCTCTGTTCTCTCTGCCTTTTCGCTTCAGAGTCTTCAGAGCAAGTATCGCGTTATACATCGCGCGCTACTTTAGTCGTCTGCGCGAGGACAGGGGTGTCCATTCCTCTCGAGTAAGAGGGTGTCAAGAGTGTCAAGAGTGTCGAGGGTCGAAGGGCTGAGCCTTTTCGCCATTTCGCCATTTCGCCTCGTCTCCGTCGTCTACGACTGAGGCGGCTGGCCGTTCCGAGCCCAGTTTGGGCTGGCCAGCGTGGCGCAGTCCGGACGAGCGACTGTGCGGATTGGTGAACGAGGCAGATAGCGTCCCGAAGCTTGTCCGGTGGACACGCTTCGGGGCTCGTTAGTAACTGGGGATCTTGGCAGCTTGGAGAGAAGAGTACAGAAGGTGTCGAGCTGGGCGAATGGCTTCCCGCGGCGTGGCTCTGCTGTGCACTCGCAGAGAGGGAGCGGCAGACAATGAGGTGGATCCGCGGACGTTCCTCTCCCGCATGTCGGTGGACGCAGCACCAGCGAGACCGCTGCGCGAGCTGGCGAACGGTGCGGTAATCATTGTGCAGCAGGTGACTCTTGTGTTCGCGGTGTTCGCGTCGTACCTGGAGCACGCGAAAGCGGACGCGGAGGGGCCTGCCGGACCGATACATGTGGCAGTTATCGTGGCAGCGGTTGGATGTCTCGCAGCTTGGGACGCGAGTAATTTGCTGCGGAGAACGGGCGGGAAGGCACCTATGCTGACGGGCCAGGCCGCGCTTTGCCTTGTGCTGGTGGCCGTGTTCTCCCCGCTGCTTCGGACGATAACCGAGGCCTATTCGTCAGACACGGTGTATATGCTCGCGACGGGATGCGCCGTTGTGCACCTCTATCTTTATGATTACATGCCGCACGCGAAGCTGGTTCGAGCAACCTTAGACTGCACTCTATCTCTCAACTCGGGGTTCATGATGTGTCTGCTGCTCGGATCGCGTCTCCAGCACAGCGAGCAGGTGGCCAGTTTTTTGTTTTCCGGAATCGTGCTTCTTGTCATGGTTCCGGACACCTTGCTTGCGCTGCGCTGGAGATTTCAGCGCGAAATGGAGATGATGAGAGTGCCAGGGAATCTCATCGCCATGGCGTGTGTTACGTGGGCACTAATGGTTCACGACATGTATGATGCTCTGCTGGGGTACCTTGCCCTATCAGCTTTTCTTGTTCTGTGCTGTCCAATTATCATCAAACTCCTGAACAGCCATAAGAATGTGATTCGCGGTCCGTGGGACGCCGTGTCAGTAGAAGAGGAGCCTGAATGAGGTCCTCCAATCCCGGAAGACTTTTGTTTTAGAAAGATGTTTTAAAAGCGAAGCTGCCAGCCCTGCTGGGTTTCCTTCGCTTCAATGGTGTTTATACTACCCTACCTCTTCGCATGCGCACTCGGACCTTTTCAAATTTACTGTTAAATATCTTCAGACTCGTACGAGTTCCAGCGGCCCTTGTCCCATCGAGATGCCCTTTCACTTGACGGCTGCTGTTGTTGGCTGCGTTCCTGTGGCGGCGCATAGTTGTGTCTGTGGTGGGGCGGTGTCTGGGGGCGAGGCATGAAGGAGTCGAATCCTCCTCTCTCGCGATCTTGAAAAGGAAATTCGTTAATATCTGGCGGTCTAAACGGTGTCGGAAGCATCTCTTGTAACATTTCGTCCATGGATCTCATCAACAAATCCATGAAAGGATCTAAGCCTCGTCCTTGATGCGGCGCATATCTCTCCACAGAACCCTCGTGAGCGGGAGGGTTTTGGCTAAAGCCTCCAAAGCTGCTCGCCGGGAACTGCTGCTCAGGCTGAGGGGACGTGGAATTGGTCTCCAGCCTTTCTACTTCTTCGACTGGCCGATTGGGGCACTTACGCAAGAGCTTTTGAAGCACACTGCACCGCACTCCTCCGTCTCCGCTGCTGGAATCGGACTGGCAGTGTCTCGACATCTCCTCAAAATACCTGCACGCAGGGTCTCGCACATGCTTGAACTCAGACGCCATGACCGCGTCGCTTGCAGCAAATCGAATCCCGACTTTTACCCCAACTGCAACCTGCAATATGCAATATGCAACCTGCAATATGTAATCTGCAACCTGCAGTCTTCAGCCTCGAAAGTTCCGGAAGTGAGGACTGCTCTTGCAAAGCGAAAGAACCACGTTCTCTCAAAGTGTACTCGCAGTCAGTGGTGATTTGGTAACAGGTTTTGGGACTTGCAGACTGTCCTCGACACGTGTGCAAGGACACTCCCTCTGACAAACAACAAACAAACACATACTTCATACTCCCTTCCTGCTATTCCCGTCAACGAGCAAGGAATTGATCGCGTACAAAGAGCTATTCTCCGCCGATGTTCTGATTTCCTCCTAGTGCACCGGTATGTACCGGTGGTACCGGTAATTTATTCTTTAGTTACACCGAACGAATACGAACGGAGCTGTAAGTATTGTTCTTCAAGTCAGTGCTGATGGCTGTAATAAACGTGGAAAGCCGCCGAAGCCGTCTTCCGTAGATTACCGTGGACATGTACAAAATTGGTAGGTTGGTGATGTCTATTGGGTTCTCCATACTCGTTCATGGAGAAGCTCTCTTTTGTTCGTTGCAGAACCCACTGAATGTTCGTTTATTCATTGGAATGCTTCCCACCTAGTAGTAGCCTATAGGTTCAGTTAGGCTGCGACGTCTATCATTCTATTCCTCGGACTACTATCATTAGAGATAGCCTATGATTTAGTTGATGAAGTGTGCACATTCAAGTTGTTGTTGTGCACATCCGGGTGTGTGGCGTTAAACATCATTGTTTCAAAGTTCAGGGTATTTCCATCGCTTCTTGAAACTGCGCAGGCGATACAAAATTCAAAAAGTGATAAAGAGAGAATCCATTTTAGTGTCTTGCTGTGTGAATCAATCTCAAAATCACACCGGCCAAGTACGGTCAGCCTCATCCATGCAAGCTCCTCAAGTGTGCATTTGCCGACGAGCTGGGACGGAGCCCCTCGTCTGATGGCTGAAACGTTCCGTCGTGTAATCTGACAAGAATAGCGGTGTCGAAATTGCCAATGCCATGCTTTTATCAACACTGTAAACGAAGAAAACTTTCTTTCTTGGACAGTGTGAATGGGTTCAAATGGATTTGGATTGATTACTCAAGGGAAATTTCCTATGTGGTTAAGGTTAGCTATGTACCGGCGTAAACAGCGAGATTTGTCTGAATCGTATGTGTGCGTCTACTGTAAACGACTAGTAGCGCACGTGCCAGCAGCCTTAAGGCCAGGATACTGGAAATAGGGAGGCCGAAGGCTCGTGTGTCGCCACATTACACGACTTGTGAAGTTCGATAGGTTTCGCTACCTAACAAAATGGATTCGCTATGTGCAACACTGGTTCGGTAACATGGGCTCGGGGCCATGGTCTAAGAGCCAGTTGGGCTTGCCCGTCGTCCCTTAATTAGGCCCAATTATGTGATACAATAATAATACACTTGCTCCTACACGAGGCGTCTAAGCTTAAGGCCCCTTAAACGGCAATAGGACTAGCGGTCGCTCCGTCGGACATCGAAAATGATAGGTAATTCTTAGGCCGCACCAACCTGTAGCTACTAGTAGCTATTTAAGTTGATAGGGGTACAGGCATCCGCTACGCGCTAGTCATAGAAACAATCGTGAGAACGTCTGAATTCACTCTTCCGAATCCTCTAGGCATTATTAATCCTAACATTAGAACCACAATGTCCATTCAGAGCTCTACTAGTGGACCCAGTAATTCACGTAGAAGCACCTCTGGACTTACCGCCGTCCCTAGAGCTGTAACTCGACTAAACCACATGTACGACTCCAACTATACATTCACTAGCAGCATCTACACTTATCTGGATAGATTGACTGAGATTTTGAGTTTGCGAAGAAATGTGAAGTAGAATGTGTTGACTGACAAAGGTGAATGAAGAAAGCGAGGAAGCTATTTGGCTAGTTCACAAGTCCATCAACATCAGAATTCAGAGCTTTGGAAAGAGAAAGTGAATGTGTGCAACTGCGATTTGCTATAATTTCCAGCCCTTTCGTTCTTGACGTTGTGAATGTTGTAAAGTGTCTGCTTGGCTGATTCCTAGCCATCGCCAGCAAAAGAAAGAGCGAAACTTGCGAAAGAGAGAGAAGATTGCCGAGTGTAAGCCCAGCTTCCAAAACCAAAAGTTGCAAGAGTGTGCATCGAGTGAAAGTGGACTGATAGAGAGGGAGCCATCGGCTGAAAGAGCAAGCGCGACCGGAAGCAGCAGACCCCCAAACAGCTCGCGCCAAAAGAAAAAAGTCACAGGAACAACAAGAGTTTGAGCGCACGCAAGTGTGAGTGAATAAAGTGTAGTGGGGCAGCTCGAACGCGGTCACAGAACGAGGTTGGACAGGTCGGCAGTCACGTTTGGAAGTTTGCTTGTTGGGACAAAGAAAGGAAGCCACGGTAGTGTTCGGGAGAATGCAGAGCGGGGAGGGTAACTTTGCCGAAATGGAGGGTCTTAGCGCGCGACTTTCCTCGCAAAGGCCGCCAATCATGGCAAACACTAGCAGGAGGAGGAGCGCCATGCAGGACGCCCCGTGCGTGGACACCTACGGGTCGTCTGCGGCGTACTTTATGTCCACCGGTCTTGGGCAAGAACAGGGCCACATGCAGCATCCATTAGCTGCAAACCCAGAGCAGCGATCTCTTTCTTACGCATCTTACATGACGGTTCTCTCTCCAAAGATGAACCCTTTTGAGTCCATCTGCGCGACGCTAGACGGCGGGAGACGCCGAAACTCTTGGTCCGCAACCATCTATGGCGCAGGAAAGACGACTTTCATATCAGTGAGGGATACACTCTTCACCAACTCTGAGGCCAACGAAGCTTCCGAGGCTCAGGAGGCCCTGCTCGGCCGTCACTCATCCTTCTCTGGAGAGAGCAGCACCAATTCCGATGAATTTTCGAGCACATATGACAGCGATAGTAGCAACGAGTTCCTCTCCTCTGACGACGGATCCGCGTGCGAAGAGAGCGCAGTGTGCTTCGACTTTACCGCTGCAAAGACGCTTGCTGCTCCTGGATACCTTCACGAAGACAAGAGTGAGAGTGTGGTGCATGCCTCGCAAGCAGAATCGGGAATCGTCTGCAAGAAGGCAGATAGCGCCGAGGAGGAAAGTGATGATGAGTCTAATTGGGATGAAAACTGCCTCATCTGCATGGGGTCCTTTGACGCGAATCGCCCGGAAGAGAAAATTGTCATGCCTTGCCTCCAAAAGTGTAACCCAGCGCCTGTGCACGCCAAGTGCATCTACGAATGGAGAGAAAGGTGTGATACATCCAAAGAGAAGAGCGCGACTTGCCCACTCTGCCGCGGACAGCTGAGCGAGTTTAAGTACACTCCTCCTGACAGACTCCAGATCCACACGTTTACCATGTTCTCAGCCCGCAAGCAGTTTGTCATGCATCCAGTTCCGAAGGAAGCTGGCACGATTCGCTGCTACTTGCGCGTCACCCCTTCGTCTTGGCTCGGGAGCTCGACTTACGAGATGTACATTCAAGCGCCATGCGCTCTGCCATATCCGCTAGGGGTTTTGCCAAGTGCAGAAGGTCCACGTGAAGGAGATCAGCTCCTCATGTGTGCAAGGAAGCGATCAGGGCTGCTTAGTAGCAAATTAGACATATCCCTGGATCGCAACGGAGATGATTTTGAGCCAAAGTCGCCAAACTACGTCGGGCACGTACAAAGCAATTTCTCTGGTCTGGAGCACACGGTGGCTCAATCGTCGCCGGAGCTCGGGACTATCGAGCTTGGCGCGGTTCTGTACAACCAAAACCGTTTTGGACTGGCGGTTGGACCTCGAAAAATGAAGGTTGCGTTGCCCAACGTGGAAGAGCTGGAGGTCCCAAGCGACTCGCCCCCGAACGCGCCATCGCACCGGACAAAACCGAACCGCCCAAGTCGAAAAAGCGAAATGCTCTCAAGCGTTGTGAGAGAAGCCCCGCATTCAGACGAGATCCCGCCCATTGGGCCAAGCACCAGAGTACTCCATGGCTACAACAGGGAACCCGTCTACTTAGATGCGCTTCATCAGTACTCGCTAGACTTTCAGGGTCGCGTCACACTGCCTTCCAACAAGAACTTTCAGCTTCTTGTGGGGTCTGGCGCAGGGGCAGAAATGATCATGCAATTTGGAAAGGTAGTTGCCCACGAGACGCACGACATTGCTGTGTACACGCTAGATATCGCCTTTCCCTTGTCCCCGTTGCAGGCATTCGGCATCGCTCTAAGTTCCTGCGACAAGAAACTTGGATGCGCTTAGAAATATAGTTAGACTGTGGTTGAGACCTCGAATGAAGCTGCGCGGCCATGACGTGGGGCCGCATCCGCATCATTTCCATCGCAGACGGACTCTCGCCGCCAGTCCCTTTGTAAAAATAAATGTACACATTGTAGTAAACACTAAAACTTTTATGACCTCGTTCGTTCATCTTCGCAAACTATGGTTTGCCACTACAAGTACTAGAGTTTAGCACTCACAGTCAGTACACACTTGCCTGGTCCAATTTCCGCTCACTCGGAGACCCTTTCCAAATTCCACTTTCCAATTCTTGGGACGATGAAATCTTCTCTCTTTTCCAAGCTCCAATCCTCAAGATTCAGATCAAGGGATGTCAAAGTCATAGTTTGAAAAAAAAAAAAAAAGGAGAATGGCAGCGCTTTTCCTTCGCCATGGCATATCCACGTATCCTAACGACGTCTCAGTTAAGGAAGTATGTCCTACTCTAGCACGGCAGCCAACGAACGAGCGGACTGCGCGCCAAAGTGGCGCCACCTTCGCGTTTCGCATCAATACGCATTCCAACCTTTCTTACTTTCTTCTTTCATTGTTCTTTTACTTGCTTCCTCAAACCGTTCCAAATCGCATCCCTCCAAGCCACACCGAGTAGCCTTGCACAACCGAGGTCAGCTAACCTACTGCACGGGAAAACCACCAGCGCTACGTTGACAGTCATACTATCGAAACACACAAAACAAAGTCAAATTCAAAGACAAAGACAAAGTCAAAGCCAAAGCCGACCAAAGACAAACGCACTGAGCAGCACTGCTTGACTTCCTGTCCAAACGCTGCTCTTGACAATGACGCTCTTGACAATGATCCTCAACGAAATCACCAACATCAACATCCAACAACATCACCATCAAGAAAGTGCACCATCAATCGCCAAAAGAGCACAGGTTTCCAAAGGCAGCAAGGTCGTCCTTACCTTCACTGCAACTTGCAACTCGCGAGGTACTAGCTATCCAGACAGCACCATCACTACGAGTCAGTCCAAAGGTGACTCGGATCAAAATAGAGCGGTCCTATTCACAGTCAGCGCCAACTACTAGCACTGCTCCGGAGTCGTAGTCCCAAGGTGTGCACAGCCAAGCGCACACCTCCGCTGAGACTCTTAGTGAGTCATCAGGGTAAATGGTAGCAGTGCGCTACAGGCGGTGATCTGGGCAGTGATCCAGAGAGTGGAGTGACACGACGGGTGGGATCTTATGGTAATAGGTGGCGAGACGATAAGGCGGAGTTTCGATTGACAGATATTATTGACAGTATTGAGATTGACAGTATTGACAGTATTGATGAAGCAAGTTATGTGATTTTGCGTTGGGCGAAGGTAAAAGTGGTTTGTAAGTGGTGACTGGGACCGAAGCAAGGAAGGGTGCGCGCGGACGGGACTCGCGTGCGTGCATTTGGGAAGTGCAGATAGGTGAGGCTGGGCTGGGCTGGCAGCCTATAGTTGTTGGGAAGATGGTGGGTCGAGCGTCGTTCGTGCTGCCGCGAAAGATGACGATGGATTCTATGTCTGACGGTGGGGACCTGAGATTTGGCAGACTGTTCACGCTCGCCTCGGCAGCGGCTGCCGTTCTGTTTCTGGGTAGCTGCAATAAACTCGCCGGCGAGATGGGCACATTCGCGGCGCTGGCAGAAATCTCTTCTGACGCCGGGCTTTCTGTCTTTGCAACGCTGCAGTTTTCAATATATCTGATGATTGCTGGCGGCTCTTTGCTCTTGCTTGCGTCGATGGTCGGTTTTGCGGGGACCCATCTCAACAAGACAGGCATGGTGTACTGCTACGGATTCCTTGCAATGGTTGGAGTGGGCCTCCTCGCCGCGGGCAGTATTAACACCGGAATGATTGCTGCAGACATGGCCGTCGTCTTGTGCGAAGACGAAGACTGCAACCCAAGAGATGCTGGTTTCACGGATCGTCAACTGGAGATCGTTGCGATCGAGATGGGCATCTTTGACGAGTGCTGTATCACTCGCCATCAAGAATGGAGCGACCAAGCCCAAGCTATTATCACCCAGCTGTTCAACGATGGCCAGCTGAGCTCTGGAGCGGACATCAACTTGGTTCCAAAAAGAGTGCAAAACGAGTCATTCGGAAGATGCTATCCAAGTGGGGATATATACGAGCAGCAGTGCTCAAGTAGCGCGCGGATTCCGACGATTATTTCCGATGTTCTACCACAGCTCGCGCCATTTTTGTGCACCTGTGCTCCAGACAATCAACAATACACTAGGGTGCGGGAATCCTTGGCTGCATCAAAGAGTGATCCGTCCAGAGGCTGCTCGGCGCTGGAGTCCACAATTGTGAAGGCTGACAGTAGCTTGCTCATCCCCAACGTCAACACCGGGCTGCTTGCCATTCTGGCGAGCTCTTATACTACGTTTTTCGAAGCCAATCCAAATTACAGAGTGGAGGCTGACTTGCCTCTCGTTGGGTCGCCTGCGCCGCCGTTTACGACGAAAGACTATCCGACAGGAGGGTTCGGGTGCGGACTCGGACTTACCAAAGGCTTCTTCTGGTACCTGCTTATCTATATGGACCAAAAGCTCTACGTGATCGTTCTCACTGCGATAATTGCGAGCGTGTCGTGCTTTATCACTGCGGTCCTAACGCTGATTCTCGTGAGCATGGTGAAGAGACAAAGCATTGATCTCTTGGATTACTCTGATGAAAACTATCAAGTTGGTTACGTTGCTCGAAACACCGACCCTGCTCCAATCACAAGGCTTCCTCACAGTCGATCAAGCACCTCCTCTGAGGAGAGCGGAGCCTCACCGGTGACTCCGCCGCGCGTTGCATCCGCTGAAAAGGAAAGTCACATCGTATTGGTATCTTCCAAAAAGCGAAACTCTATCAGGAGGCAGCTGACGGCGTTTTACAAGGAGCATGAGCCGTCTAAATTGATGGAGGACGGCTACGCTCAAGACGACATTGTAAATTATGCTTTGACTCGAGGACTGGATGCGCTGAATGGCAAATTAATGCAAAAGTACAATGCGGACCTAAATTCTTTGGAGGTTGAAGACGACTCATCGAGCGGTGACGACGGAAGTGAGGTTGCTGTAGAAGTCCCTCAGGACAACTCCGAGCCAGCCGCGCAGAGAAAGGCGAAGGGCTCATCCGCTTGGGGCAGGCGTCTCGTCCAGAACGAAGTGGACGACATCATCTAGACTGTTCTTATCCAAACATACCTGTGTTTTTTTCCATATCACTCAATTTTTCATCAAAACACAACACTATCGTCCGGCACTCTCCCTTCTTGCCACCCAATCTTTCCATTCGAGGCCCACCGCCTTCGAGTCCCGCGCGTAACCAACCCACTCGCGCAGTCCATGATGTACATTGCTGAAGGCTAATTCTGGATCTGAGGGATTACCTAGCGACACTTTACTCAACGAGCGTAGCAGCTAACTCTCCATCGTCTCGCACTCGTCAGAAAGTCGCAAGGTCGCAAGGTCGCAAGGTGGCGAGCAGGTTGCAAAGTTGTAAGAGGGAAAGGTGTTCATTTTACGTGTTTGCCGTGGTCTCAATAGCACGAACGCTCTTTACGCCAGCACGACAGTGATGTACCGCGGGCGTGGAGGCGGCGGCGGCGGCGGTGGTGGTGGTCGCGGCGCTTATTACAAAGCCAAGTATGTAAGTTCGGTCTCGACTCGAAAGCTGCGAGCGAGCGCAGGCTGAGGGCTGATGCTTTAGGGTGGAAGGGCGGGGAGGGCTTGCTTGTTTGTTTGAGATTGTGCTGATGGAAGAGTCTTTGATGCTGGCCAGGGCGGTGGAGGCAGAGGCCGTGGTGGACATGGCGGACATGGTGGACGAGGCGGAGGTGGCGGAGGCGGCAACTTTCGAGGCGGTGGACCTCATGCGGCTTCGAGCACGGTGAGGTCTTCGAATGAGCTGTACAGCACATTGGAACGCATCGATGGGAGCCAGTTTGGAGCTTACAAGGAGCTGTACGGGAAATGGCAGCTCAGTTGCAACCAAGGGGAGTTTCTCCTGGTGTTTGACCACATCCAGGCGGACCCGTTTGCAGCGCCGACTCGCGCACACATTGAAATCAAGGAAGCTAGGTTCCCGGAGTGGACAAGGAACAACGAAATCCGCAAAATTGCTTTTGCCGATTACCTGTCGCGATCGTTCGCTTCCGTGGCGAGCAAGCATGGTGTCGACCAGAGAACGCAAAGTGCCCATTGGGGCGGCGCAAAAGGCGGAGAGCTGAGTATTGATGCCCCTGGACAGCAGGTATTGGCCAGGACTTCCGTCGTTGCGGACTCGAAGGGGGCTTTCGAGGTTCGTTTCAATGTTGGGCTTCCAGCGCAAGGCCGAACCGTCCTGGGCGAGTGGGCATACGACATTTTGATGAAGCATCTCCCCAAGGTCGCCGAAGAGGCTTTGTACCCTGCATCGCTAAATATGGTGCACCTCGAGTCCCATATCAACTCGGTGGAGGATCAAGAGACGCTTCGAGATTTGGTGAAGGAAAAGGACTTGGTCGCGTTTGTGGCCAATGGGGCAGTACTCCCTCGTGCGAGCGGGGCGAGCGATTTACCCATGAACAAGGCTAATGCAATCCTTTTCCAGTCGCCGCCTTCCTTAGAGGTCGAGTTCACCTTGCCGCACAGCGGAAAGATCTCCGGCATGGGCTTAAAGAAAGGAGTGACGACTATTGTGGGTGGCGGGTTTCATGGCAAATCCACCGTATTAGAAGCTCTCGAGCGGGGAGTGTACAACCACGTTCCTGGGGATGGGCGCGAATTTGTCATTGCTTCGAGGCAAGCGGTGAAGATTCGCGCAGAGGACGGCCGCGCGGTCAGTAACGTCAACATTTCTCCCTTTATCAACAACCTGCCTTTCGGGAGAAACACGTCGGACTTCTCCACCCCAGACGCGAGTGGTTCTACCTCGCAGGCCGCAAATATCATCGAGGCTGTGGAAGCCGGCGCAGATACACTCCTTGTTGACGAGGACACTTGCGCGACAAACTTTATGATCCGTGACGAGCGCATGATGCAGCTTGTCTCGAATGATAAGGAGCCCATCACCCCTTTCATCTCCAAGGTGAGAGCGTTGTTCGATCAACACGGAATCTCTACAATTCTAGTCGTGGGCGGATGTGGCGACTATTTCGAAGTCAGTGACTGCGTCGTCATGATGGATTGTTACAAGCCACATGATGTGACGGCCAAGGCGCAAGAGATTGCCAATGCCAACCAGGCCACGCCATCGTCAAGGCAAAGCGAGTTTGGGTCACTCTCCGTGAGGTGTCCGGAGCTGAAGGGATTTTTGACAACAGGAGATAGCGACAAGGTTGTCGCTCGCCGTCTCGAGACTATTCAGTACGGCGGTATTGACCTTGACCTTACATCTGTCGAGCAGCTCGTGGAGGTCAGCCAAGTTCGCGCCATTGCAGATATCATGCAATGGTGCGTTCGAAACAAGGTCTTTAACGGAACGCACGGTCTCTCGCAGGTACTCGACCTTGTGGAGGATGAGGTTGCAAGGTGTGGTTTGGACTCCGTTTCGTCAATGTCAGCTTCAGGAAACTTGGCCAAGCCGAGGCGTTTCGAACTTGCATCTGCCATCAATCGGCTTCGTTCAGCGTCGTTTGCTCTCAAGGCTGCAGGATCTGCCCCTTCAAAGCTCAGCTCCGGACCGCCTCAGCCCAGCGGTGGAGACGCTTTCTGAAAACGTTAACTCACAAACACAAGTACCTTTCTCTTCAAGCCAATTTTAAACTTTTCCGGCACACCCGCAGCTGCATCCATTCACAAAGTCGAGCTCCTCCTAACCTAATCAAAATAAAGCCCATTGCGCAAACGCAAATTCGACCCCGAGGCTCGAATGTATGAGCAACTCGTACATTTCAAAACCACTGGCAATCGAAGGCAAGATAACTCAATCAACACACACCTCTTCCACCATTGCGCCTTCTGCATCGCAGAGCACTCCACTCCACCTACCCCAAACTAGAGTCTTCACTCTCAGCCCTCCACGATACATCACGATACCAGTACCTTATGGTAGCTGACAGTCTCGCATCGCAGCGCAAAACTGAAAATCCCTGGGACACAACGCATAGCAACGCAAGTCAACATAACGCAACATAACGCAACTCGACCTTAACTTTAAGTGACTTGAGTGCCAACTTTCGTCGTCAGACGCTCGTGCTATTGCGGAGCTGCGGCGTGGAGGGGTCGATCTATTTCTCTTGCTTGGAAGCAAGGACAAAGACGAGCAGAAAACAGAGAACAGAGAACAGAGAACAGAGAACAGAGAACAGAGCAGCACTTGGGAGGTTGAGGTTTGCTCTTGTGGAAGAGCATGGAGCACGCAGCGTCGCTGCCGTGGAGCCCTGAGCTGAATGCCGAGCTCGTTCGCTTGGTGGAAGCATGCGAGTTCGACTTTGAGCAGGCAGCCCGGGGACTGCGCAAGTCGATTCGCATGGAGAATATTGCTGTGAAGACGTCCACAAGACACCGCGCCGAGGAGTTCTCCGCGGACGTGTGCAGACTGCAATTCTCGAGACTGGACGACGGCCTCGGCGACGACGTAGAGGCCGAAGCGGATGGCGGCTTGGAGCTTCAGGACGCAGTCGATGATCACGGGCCGGCAGTGGACGAAGAGGTTGAGTACGAGCAGAAGGAGCGGAAAGGTGAAGAAGAGGTGGGTGGCGACGGGGAGAGCGAGGAGAAGCAAAGTGCTTCAGGGTCCGGCGCGATGGAGCCAGGCGTGGTTCTGGAACTTGACCACAAGGCTCAAAACGCAATGTCTGCAATCGATCTTGACGAGCTCTTGAAAGGATGCAACCAGGAGATAGACCCCGATTCTGAACTAGGAGAAGTATTGCGCATATTGGAGACTGGCCAGCATTCGAAAGATCGGTCCAAGATCCGCGAGAAAGCATTCAAGGTATTCTCAAGCGAAGTGTCGAAAATTGAACCTGTTGCTCTGTCCAAGGCGCGAGAAGTACCAAGCCAACCAGGGAAGGCTCGCGAGAGCAAGGGTAAGCAAGCCAATGAGAAACTTAGTGCACCAGTGCGACCCCAGGGGAAAACGCCAGAGCGACAGTTTGAGTTTGGAAAAAGCAAAGGAACCCGTGAAGAAGTATTTTCGCACGTCGATTACGAGGATGGCGATTCAGAGGAGGAGGCAGATGAGTGGCGCGCCTCCCGCCGCGCGATGAAAACCAACCTATCGTGATGGTCACATTCGAGTTCAGCGGCCCCATTGAGCGTTTGCTATACTACGCAGTGACAAACCTGGGCATTTGTAATTAT
Source organism: Parietichytrium sp. I65-24A (assembly GCA_012862575.1). Classification (NCBI taxonomy): domain Eukaryota; class Bigyra; order Thraustochytrida; family Thraustochytriidae; genus Parietichytrium; species Parietichytrium sp. I65-24A. The sequence continues at coordinate 507,844 of BLSF01000019.1, forward strand.
TCAGGAACTATTTTTCGTTGGAATTGAATGATTGTCACGCCGTGTCATATTACTTACTTAGCTAATCTATAAAATAAAAACACAAATCAGTGGCAAGCGAACCACTGTTCAAGCAATTTCCTCAATCATGGCGATGAGATCTGCTTTCTTTTTGCCCGAGGAAGGTAAATCATTCTCTTTACAAATTGTCTTGAGCTCGTCAACTTTGAGAGCACCGAGCTGCCCGCTCTTTGCCAGATCCCTCCACTCCGAAGCAGAAGGTTTTTCGGTCTTCACCCTCTTGGAAGTCCCAGCCGCGCTAGGCGCCTTGCGCTTTGGTTTGGGCTGCAAGAGGCTGAGATCGTCATGCCCACCCCATGCCTCCTTGAACGCGCTGATTGCGTTAATCTGCTTGGGTCCGAGCTCCTGCGGCAAGGTCTCGTCGTCGACCAAAGGGTCCCACTCCATCACGGCGTCGCTGTGCCCGGCTCCGCGCAGAGCAACACTTTCCAGGGCTGCGTAGTGCTTTTGCAAGTTGGGATTTTGCAACGGGAAGAATCTTCCGGTCGTGTCCTTAGGCTCGAGTGTCATCTGATTAATGATTTTTTTCGCAAGCTGTATCTGCTCAGGCTTTGCTTTGCAGGGATCCTCCTCAACGTCGGCGTCGTCATCTTCCCCGTCGCCGGACAAATCAATCTGCGGGCCAAGCTTTGGTCTCCTAATATCGTTCGCCCACGGTAGAACAATCACGTCAAAGCCTTGGTAATCCATAACCGTGCCGTCTGATGCCAATCGCTCTTCGCGAGGCATCAGGCACATAAATTTGCACGAATCATTGGTCCGCAATGTCCCAATAGCGTACATGACCCATTCGTTCTCGACCATGACTTTCAGAAGAGCGTTGAACGCTTTTGTACTGCCTTCCAGCTTGGTCTCGCTGGGCACCACAAAGTAGGGCGACCGGACATTGTGCCAAGGCTTGTAGGTGCTCTTGTGCTTGAAACCAAGCACTACGATAGTGGCTGGCGGAGTCACGGACTTCAAGGCTCGCATTTCGTCTCGTCGCACAAAGACTCTCGTGTAAGCCCCGAACTGAATGTAGGTTTCAATCTGATCAGGAGTTAGTTTGGTCATGGTGGACTCGCAGTTGTACTCCGTGTTGACTCGGATGACTGACTGGGTTTGGCCGTCTAACTTTTGCGCAACTGGAAGTTTCGCTTCCATTAAGAGTGGAAACAAATCGAGGCCGATTGCAAGCCCATTTCCCATGTCAAGAGTGATTGGCGCCAACTTCCTCTTCGGAAAATCTTTTTGACGTACAAAATCTACAAGGTCCTCGTGCTCCAAACCGTTGGACCAGTATATCGAGCACGACAGCTGTTCATAATCATCATCTTCGTTCTCCTCGTCGGCTACCGTCCCCTTGTTCTTGTTTCCGGCGGCGATGACCTCGTTGTAAAACTTTTTCTGGTCGAAGTTGCCTTCATCGACCATCGGCCAAATGTCAATGGTTTGGTTCGCCAAGAACAAATCTTCAAAGCGTTTGACCAGCTTGGTCTTTAGCGCATCCTCGCCGCGGTGGGGCGAGTCGTCGTTCGTAAAGAGCCAAATCTTCTGCTCGTCGTGAGGCTTGAGTTTCGCACCGGAAAAACAAAAGTTGCAGAGCCACAATGCTCTGTCCAGAGGGCTGTCGCCGCTCTGCGGTGCAGCACTGCCACCAAACTGGCGAACCATGGCACTAGGGTCTTTGGAAATGGACTTGACATCGTAGATTCTCTCCACGTCGATACCGCCAAAGCTGTGATACTCCACAACATTCTCGAACCCATTCTCATTCTTTTTCTGCTTGGTGCCGTAGAGAATAAGCCCTACAATGTTTGTCGAGCCAGAGTCCGTAATAACTCGCTTCCTCAACGCCAGGAAAACCACGTCCATTGCCCGCTGCAGCGCACATGAATCGAACACCGATTTCGTCGCAGTTCCGTTCTCATCCTCTCCGTCCTCATCCTCCTCCAGCCGCTGGTCCATCTTGAGCATCGATTCTCCGCAGTCCACCACAAATATGAGCCCCTTCTTCCCCTGCCTCAGCTCCGCCTCGCCGCTCTCTTCGCGCTGCCCATCATCGTCGTAGTCCCCGAACAAGTCATCGTCCAGCTCACCCATCTCGCCTCGCAGCTCTTTCCAACCAGAGCTATTTCGCCTTTACGCATGCAACAATCCACTTTGCTCGCAATACTCTCCTCTCTCCTCGTGCTGTTGTGCTGTTGTGCCGGTGCTTGCTGCTTCACGTTGCCCGCGTCACAACTTTGACCTCTTTTCATCTTCAGTAGGACCTGTCTCGCGAGATACACCGGTGCACCTAGTCGTGGCTACGCTCTCGCGCTACGAGCCTGCGGTTCTTGTCGGGATGGTATGGATGGGTTGCCAGATGTGCTACTCGAGAGTCGAAAATGGGCGGAGTAGCACGGGGATAAAGTAAACGGTAGGAGTCATGATGAGCTGCTTGGATTGGGTGACTTTTGGGTTGCCGTGGTGGCCTGCCTTAACGTTGGGTAGTAGTTACTATATTGGAGCTACGAAGATAATTAACGTTGGTACTGATGATGGATGATGATGGAAAGATAGGCTTTGATTCTCGAAATCGAGAGATCTGACTTGTGAAAAGACACCGCGAAAGATGTATGATTTGGTGCTTATTAAAAAAAGAAAAAAAATAACAGCGTGAAATTTCGTAGTGTACCAGAAAAGCAGGGTCCAGAAGAAACGAGGCTCTGTGCGAAAAAGCAGCCTGGAAGGTTACTGAGCAGATCGACGCTTGAGGAAGAGCCCGAGACCTGCCAATGCCACGGCGCCAATGGCGATGGCGCCCGGAATAAGGTAAGGAGAAGTTGCAGTGGAAGTGGGGGCCGGCCTGCGCTTGCTCGAATTGAGACCGATGGTGTGCCGCTTCTTCTTGATGTTTGCTCCGGCTTGGTCGTAGAGCTGGTTGTCCTTCCTGTTTCTGTACAAGTCCTCGATATCAACATCCTTCCCTTTTGCTTGGTCCGAAATGCACGCAAGCTGGCCACACGCTCCGTTCACGTCCTGGCCCATCTCGGTGCGCACAGTGCAAAAGATTCCATGCTTGGTCTGAATAATGTTCTTAAACGTCTCCACTGCCTCGTCTGTCGGCGGGACAAAGGTCTTGGCGAGACCTTCAGGGTTGAAAATTGGGTTGTAGGGAATCAAGTTAACCTTCACCTCGGTTTTGAATGGCAAGAGAAGCTGCGCGAGCTCCTCTGCGATTTCAGGCATGTCGTTCTCTCCCGAGAGCAGAATATATTCAATCATGACAAAAGAATCCTTACCAGTCGCGTTTTTACGTGTGTCCAAGTAGTGCCTCAGCGCGTTCATGAGCTTTGGGATTGGATAAGCACCTGCGGTAGGTATGATCTTTTGCCGAAGTGCCTGGTTCGGAGCGTGGAGGGACAATGCGAGACTGATTCCGGGAACATCATCATATAGCGTCATCATCCGATTGACAACGCCGACGGTACTGACCGTGACCTTTCCAGGCGAAAGCGAAAAGCGGGCAGTGTCCACCATGCCACGGCAAGCTGCTACCAAGCTTTTGTAGTTGTTGAGAGGCTCCCCCATACCCATAAACACAATGTTGGACACGTCCCTTGGCTCCGCCGACGTCTTCAAAAAGCGGTTCGCGTGCAAGAGCTGCTCCAAAATTTCTCCCGCAGTGAGATTTGCACGTTGACCTAGCGTCCCGGTTGCGCAAAACGTGCAACCCATCTTGCATCCTACTTGACTCGAAACGCAGAGCGTTGTGCGCTTGTTGTGGCGTAGAATAACAGCCTCCACCTGGTTACCGCTCACCAATTCGATGAGCATCTTGGTTGTCACATAGTCATTGGATTCGGATATGTGCACAACTTTAGAGCTGACCATCTTCCAATCGTTCAGCACCTCATACACAGGTTTCGGGAGCCCGGGCATCATGCTGACGTGGAACTCGTTGTCAATATCTCCAAGTGTGTCAGGATTCTTCGCTACAAAGTCCACCGGACCGTCCTTAAACCTCTGGTGCAGCTTCCTCTGAACTTTCATCTTCTCGTGCAAGAACGCCTGATGAATCAACCTCTTCGCATGTCGCTCCGCCTTGTCTGCATCTACTTTCCCTGTCTCCACTATCGCGTCCACCACCGCCTGCTCGTCCAGCAGCGTCTTGGGTTTGTCGGCCTTGCCCATTTCTCCGTGCTCCGTGCGACTAACGCGCCGTATATCCGTATATCCTTTGTACCTGCTCAGCTTTCCCGACTCTCCCAACTCTTCCAACTCTTTCGCCTTCTTGTCTTCTTCGTATTCTTCTTCTTCTTCTTCTTCGTCTTGTTGTTGTTGTTGTTGTTGTCGCTGTGCATGCCACTCATTCCTGTTGTCCTAGCCGGCGCTACTCTTCTTCTAACGTTCCAGCGACTAGCAAGTAGTGTGTAGTGCAATAGTGGTTTCATGTTTTCCTTCCAAGGTTTTGGTACGTTTGTTTTGTTGTTTCTTCCAATTTTAATTTGATGAACGTGTGAAGAAAGGATATGAATAGCTTCTGTTTTGCTTGTTAGACGAAAAGAGGCAAAAAAGTTGGAAAGGAATTTTGTTTTACTGCTTTAAAAAAAAATAAAGAATTTCATTTTGGAAGAATAAGTTCGGCACTTTCTACGTGTGATTCTATCGGCACTAGTAGTACCTGGGTACCGATGTCTTGTCCAACTCCACTTCCCTCCCTGCACGCCCTTTGCATCCCTTTGCGCTCTGCGATCTTCTCTCCTTCGTTCACTCTTTACGAGTCAACAACAACTCCACAAAACAATCAACCCATCATAACCCATCAATCAATCATTCGATGAATCGATCAGTTTTAAGAATCAACCAGATTCACAGTCAATCCATCAATCGGACGAAATGCTCTCTCTCCAGTCTCACGATGACACTCAGGACTCGCCCTTCGCAGTTATCGCATGTGTAAGTTATCACAGTCGTCGCAGTCATAGGCTTCGCCGTACCGGTACTGACTGTGAGTACTTGTACACGCAGCACTGCGAGTACTGGTTGTAGACACTACGCTCTGGTATCTGGTACTCAAGCGCAGGCCTACGGCAGTAAATGACTATGGCACTTTCGCAGGCAGGTCGGAGCTCTCTCTCTTGGTCAACGTTTTTTTGTTCTCGCTCTCTCTCTCGTTCTCATTCTCATTCACGTGCGTGCGGAGGTGCTACTAACTCACTCAGAGTCAAAACGGATCGCTTGCTCCCTTCGGCGCTCGGCAAATCCGGTGCTAAACATCCCATCACGACGGCACCGCTGATACTTCTGTCGCGCTTTCGGACGAGCCCGTGCTGAATAGGTTTCCAGGTCGCCGGCGCAGGAGACGGCAGATAGGCTGTTGGAGGGAAGAAAGCCGCGAAAGTCAAGTCCTGTAACGTGGGGAGGTGTGTTTGATCGAAAGCTTCCTGTTGTTGTTGTTTTATTTTGGGTAGAAACGCGAGCCGGTTTTGTCCCGAGGGTGTTGTCTATCGCCTGGTTTGTACGTAGCTCACAGACGCAGGGCAGGTGGACTACCTGCGGCCAGAGATGAAGGCCTTGCGATTAAGGCTGGGATCCCTTGGGTTTGGTGCCGCAGAAGCAGAAAATGCTGTCACCGCTCCTGCTGAAAGTGCTTCCAATGCAACTGTAGATGGTAGACCGGCCGGCGAACAGCCGCAGTCGTTGGGCGGCACCGTCGTTGTAAATAACGATCCTCTCAGCGCGTCACAATACCTCCCTAGCTTTGACCAAGATGAAGACAGTGGGCCCGACGAGGAAGAGGACGAGAGCGATGTCATGTGGCAGATATCTCCGGTTGCCGCGCAATCCTTTAAAAGCCAAAGGTCGTTCGAGCCAGTTGATATAGAGCAAGTCCGGGCGCTTCAGTCGTTCGAGTCAAGTGACACAGGCATTTCTACTTCTCCGCCGGATGCGAGTCAACGGTCAGAAGACTGCACGATCTCTAGCCCAATCAGGGAGAACGAAGCACAGAGGGCTGAATCGCCACCTGGCGAGGAAGCTGCCGACCCAGTCGTTTCAGAAGACACCCCGCCTTTGCCTCCGTTACCTTTGGTTGTGCAATTGCCGCCAGAGATGTGGAATGAGGCTGTTAAAGGCGCGTCAAGATGCTGGCGCTACCTGGTGGACTCTCCGAAGGCCGAGGGATCGGTGGTGTTTCAAGAGGTGGCTGTCTTGCTAGGCTGCGTTCCACTGGGTCCACGTACCGATCCAGACGTGGTGTTTTCGCAATTGATGAAAGATATAAAACGCGAGACAGTCCAAGTCAACGGTCAGGTCTTTGTGGGTGGTTCGTCGTTTGATGAGCTCTTCAATTCTTTGGAGCGTATTGTTTTGAGCCACAACCAGTCTTTAAGCGGAACGCCCCTGGAGCATAAAGTGCAGAGGATTTTACGCGGCTGCTCGCGCACCGTCTCAGGCTATGACGCATATGACATAGTGTCAGCTTTGATGGTGGAGGCAACTGAGCCAAAGGCTCTTGTGACGCCTGCAATGATGGACAATAGCCCCATCAAAATCGAGTACAAGGAGGGCTCAAACATGGTAACGTTGTCCTCGATCAACGTATTTAAGGTTAGCAAAGAGCTTGAAGACGGTTCGCTAGCGACGGTGGTTGTTTTAAAGACGGAAGTGACGGAGCAGATTGAGTTGGATATGTGGACTACAGTTAGATGGATCAGCGTCAAGCCGCTCGACAAGGCGGAGGAGTGCGTTAATCCTTTATTCATATTTCGGGATCGGACTCTCGCTTCTTTACTCGAACAAACCAAAGGCAAAGGAGACCACGCAGACGCCACGGAATATAACAAGGAGCTTTTCGAGCTGGTCTCCAAAACAAAGGCCTCGCTGAATCAAGCTATTGAGCAGACGATCAAAAACATCAAAAGTTTGGCCGAAACAGAATATCACCGAGGTTACCAAGATTCCGTGTCCAAAAGGCAAGAGGGCTGCTGAAATCGCCTGAAGCCACGGTGTGGGAGGCTTGTCTGACTGTACCTCACAACCTCAAAAAGGCAATAGACTTGTAGTATACTTTGGACGGCTTCGCTGCCGTCATGCTCGACAATCGTAAGTGTCGAAACTTGTGATTACAGACGCGCGAAACATCCCATGCTATTGATATATAAAAAAGACTGGAATGGTGGAAGTTTATGGCGCCACGCAGCTCTCATGGACGCTGGACATTTGGCTTTTCTTCGCTTCTCAACGGTGAATGGTCAAAGATCTTCTTTTCGTCTCTAGCGTTAACGGCGCAAAAATTTGTATAAAAAGAAAGTTTAACTTGTGGTTTGTATTTCATACTTTTCGCGACAAGAACAAAAAGACAAAACGAGAGGAGGAAGAAGTAGTAGAACTTTTTTACTCGCCGATTTCTGGCGGCTTTCTCCTCTTGCTCGCAGCTATTGAGAGTGAACTCCCCATGCGCTGCTGAGCTGATTCTTGTCATTCTTACAAGCCGCGCTACAGTTGCCAATTACCCAAGGCAAACGAAACGAAAAAAAAATCGAGGTACAACAAAACTGGAGAGGCCAAGTGCCGGGCTAGTTGAGAACAAGCTGATTGTCCAACTCTTTGTCTAGGTCTGCGCTTCCAAAGCTTGACATCTTGCCAATCTTGGATCGCTTGCGAAAACTAATGTTCTTCACCAGTTTCTTCAAAGACAGTTGCCGCTTGCCTAGCGCCCACCTCTTGCTGTTGCTCCGAAACGAGGAGGCCTCGCTTCTCTCGCTGGTTGTAGCCGAAATTTCCGACCTGCTCTCCGGCTCGTCTTCGTAATTTACAGGTGCAGACTTGACTGCCTTGGGCTGCTCCTCTGCGGCGACCTCCTCCTCCTCCTCAGCGAGCACAGGCAACTCCACGACTGGGTGAGAGAGCTTCTCCGTAGGCGGGGAGGCGCAGAATCCATTTACACTTGCAGCTTGCTCCATCTGCGGAGCCACATCGACAAGGTTCTCCACTTGAGCCTCAACCACGGGGAGACCCTCATTTGTCTGCGCTTGTTCCAAGACGGGCTCCTCCTGTTCAGCTTGGCTCTCCATTTGGCCCTCCATCTGGCTCTCCATTTGGCTCTCCATTTGGCTCTCCTGGCGAGTCTCTCCTACAGCATTTTCGGCGTTCACGTCAGCTTCGGACGGTCTAAAAGCCGGGAATTTCTGCAGCACCAGAGGGTTTACGTCCTGGCCGTCATCCGCGCACCTGCACTTTTGCAACGACGAGCCCATTCCAGTCTATCTCCGCCTGCACCGATTGAGCGCACCTACGTCGTATGCAAAGGGTACTCGCCGAGTACTCAGTACTGACGAAAACTTTCCTTCTTACGTCCCAAAAAAGGGCTCTCGACACTCTCGACACTCTCGACTGAAAGCAATGACTGAATGAATATGTCCATTGAATGAGTGGATCGAAGTGTGGGTTTCCACATAAAATAAGGGCCGCATAGGAGTACATAGTGTTTCGATAGCAAGGGGAGATGGCTCGTGACTGAGGGCGAGTCCGTCGGGGGTAGGAGGAGATAGGGAAAATGATAGGAGCAGCGTTTTGGGAAATGAATGACGCTGTCATTTCTCGAGTTTGGATTGAAGAATGAAACGAGAAAGAAAAGAATGTGGATGGTGGATGAGTGAAGGGAGGGGAAGGGTTGGAAGTCTGCGAATGGAAGTTAATGAATGCTTCACTTTGGCTTGCGGAGTTGCCAATGGAAAGATGGGATGGAAACGGGAATGCAGTTTAATTAAAAATGACTTGTTTGGTACTCACAGTGTCAGTACAATTAATAGCAGCTGGAATCCGACTGGCAATGGAATGCACGTGTCCTACTAATATTTTAATTACCGCCTACTATAGTGTCGAGATTCTGTCCCGCCAGTCTTGCAAGGCCTACTCGGCAAGTTTTTTTGGTTTACCGAGCATCGTGCATGGACAAGCTTAGGTGCGGCTTTGAAAAGCTGCGTCGTTCGGCGCTCTCGAGAAGTTGCGAGCACCCAGTTTCCGAGAACGAGTTTCCATGCAACCTTCCAATATGGGAAAAACAAAGTCGAGTTAGCCCGGTCATGCAAAATCCCTTGGTAAAGCGGAAAGCAACTTACAGGAGAGTTTGCAAACCGCGGTTCTCGTCCAGTGCCTCGGAAAAGGCTGTCAAACAGCTATCGTCGAGACAGTTTTTTGCCAGGCTGCGGAGTGTACAATTCAAGTCAGAGTAGATATCCAATGACATTTTGAGCAGCAGGGAATCAACTTACCTGAGATGCTCGAGATTGGAGTTTGTTTTGAGTGCATCTGCCAGTGATTTGCCGCCGGAACTTTCAATCGAGTTGGCTTCCAGACTGCAACAGGATGCCCAAGTCAGATAGATCCGTCTTGAAACACGTAATGAGCGAAGCGAGAGATTACAAACCCACCTTAATATCTTGATTGCAACGTTGGATGCGAGTGCCTTTGCAAGCGCAATTGCCCCGTCCGACCCGACCGAGTTATAAACAAGACTATGACCCGCGTGTGATGGTTTAGCACTCTTCGCATCGCGACCAATAGACCAGTTGGCGTCACTCACTTCAAATCGACCAAATTGAAATCATCCAAAAGAGCCTGTGCCAGTGCCTCTGCCCCCAATAAACCGATATCGTTCAACTCAAGGCTACGAGCAACAAGTATCAGCGATATAAATCGTGAGAGACCAACTTGGGCCGGAGTGCGCACTCTAGTGAAACTTACTTTAAGTGTCGAAGAGATTTGGTTGTTTTCAGGTCCTTTATAATTTCGACCAAGCCTTGATCACCCAACTTGGCATTCGATATACTGAAAGATCCTGTGAGCTTCTCGAGCGGCAGCAAAGACAAGGTTTTCGTTGGAACACATACCTAATTTCGCTCAGTCTCTCATGGCTCGCCATGCCCTCTGCAATAGCCGCGCAACCAGCTGCACCTAGGTTGCAGTTGTCCAAGCTTGATACGTGCGAGTTCAGAACCCCGATCCGGTCATTCTCGCACAGATGAGGCGTTCACTTACCATATTGATGTTAGGGTCTTACTCTCCTGGAGCGCTTCTCCAAGCTCTTGCGCAGCTTCCAAGGCGATAATTTCGCCGTCCATGCTGTTGGTCGCACCGTTAGCAATCGACTCACACCTGGTCTCCGCCTTATTGCTACGACAAAAAACATACGTACCTGAAGCTTGCCAAGTTGCTTTTGCGCAGCGCTCGAAATAGTGCAAATGTACCGTCCATACCAAAATGATTCCATCGCAAGCTATTGGCAGTTGGTTAGTGTCCAGCCCCTTCCCTTGCGATTATGCGCATGGACTTACTTGATCTCTTCCAAAATCACATTTTTTTCCAGGGCATCAGCGAGAAATATGGCATCGTGTTTCAGTCCGCATTTTTGCAAGCTTCACGACTCTTGTCAGCGCAGGAAAGGCTGCGGTCCAGTGCGATATTTGGTTCTCTGACGACTTACTCTAGTCGCGTGAGGGTCGAGTTGTTCTTCAAGCCCAACGCGAGTTCTATTATACCCTTCTTCTCTGGTTTGTTGCCGGAAAGTCTGTACTCTTTAATTAGTCTGACTGCTTTTCAGATTTCGAGCAGGAGATTTCTTCACTAGATCAGCTTACATTAACGTTTTCAGAGCGCAAGTAAGCTTCAACAATCTGCCAAGCGCTACCATGCCATTTGCGCCAATTTGATTGTGCATCAAACTTGTTTCAGAAACTGTTTGTTAATTTATGGTGAGTCCTGAAAAAAACTAGTTCGGCGCAACTTACTCTAGATAGGTCAGCGTACAGTTCTCTTTCAGCGCGCTTGACAGCAGGATGGTTCCGGCATTTTTTAAGCGATTCCAGTGGATCCTGAGCCGCGCATGGGTGAGACAAACATGGTATCAGTAATGGCTTTCGATCGTCAGGGTGGCTCGAGTCTGTCTTACGATAAACTGTGTAAACTGGTGTTGTTTTTTAAAGCCGCCGCGATATTTGCTGCGCCTCTGCGTCCGATGCAATTTCCGCTCAGGCTGATTTAAATTACCAACCCAAAAAACAGCAAACCAGAAGGTCAGAGTTCTTCTTCTTGGAACCAAGACTCTTTTTATTCCTGATCTTACGTCAACATCGAAATCTGGGAAACCCCTGTCCGAAGCGCATTCGCGAGGCACTGTGTTCCATGTGCTCGAATCGCGACGCTCTGAAAGCTATTGGTTTAAGTTGAAAATTCTCAAAGATTGACTGTGAGCTTGTGATGTTCACCAATGTAAAAACCAAACGAAAAGTGAGCCTAGCAGACTTACCCAAGCACTTCAAGTGCGCTTTTGTTCATCAGCCCTTGGGCGATATTTTCTGCGACCCGCTCTCCTCCCTCGCAGTCCTTGACCATTAGGTTGCGAAGGGTTTTGTTCTTGCAAAGCGCCATTGCCAACCTTCTGCCGCCATGGCCGGACAAGGCGTTTGCAGCGAGAAAGCTTTGTGACGGGAGGTCTCGTAAGAATCTCGTAGACCAACTGCAAATTGCATGTCTTTGACGCTAAATTTCGGAGAGGAACGAACGTACCTTATCGATTCTTCGCCTCGAAGGAGAGCCTCCAGACCTTCATCCAAGTCCCGAAATCCCTCGAATTGCACACATTGTCCGCACACCATTTCTTCGATTTTCTCTCGCATCTTGGCCCTGGCGTATCAAACGCCAGTCGCGCGACGTCGCGGGAATTACGGGTCTGGCTCAGCGTTGTCCGCTGTCCCCAAGGGTGCGCACCCATTCGCGGCTAGTGACGGATAACTCGTCCGTACCACGGTATGTCAGTGCGGCCTTTCCTGTGAGATCCGGGGATCCGGGCGAGTGAAACCTTGTGGAATAATCTGCCATCGCAAGCTGCTTTCGCGATCGCTCACGTGGGATCGCTCGGGAAAGAAAGAAAGAAAGAAAGAAAGAAAGAAAGAAAGAGAAAGAAAGAAAGTAAGAAAGAAAGATCGGAATCGCCAATCGTCGCGTCTCACAACTTGTTTACTTTGACTGACAGTGAGACCCGAAGTTAGTCTCTTGGTTGAGAGCATCTCGAGCAATCTCTATCTGCTAGCTCCGAGTGAGAAGTGTCGCGTGCTCAATAGGACCTCCGGCCGGTATGGTGGCGGCCACTAAAGCCCTCAGCTAAGAATCCAATACCCTCAACCTCTCGACACCCCTTTCGAGACACTACTGCGCTCGCCCAAGTCTTGATAAGTCTTGCCGCTCACTAGTCACTCACTCAGTGGCCGTCCGAGAAAAAAAGAAAGATCTATTTCGACTGACAAGATGAGCTCAATGAGCTCCGAACTTCGAACTTGAACGAACAGAGTCGGCGTTGCGGAGATTGCAAAGATTGCAAAGGACAAGATCACGATGCTTCGCTGACTCGGCTGCCTCCTGGTCACGCGGGCAGGTGGGTATGCGGTGGGCAGTGAGAGCTCTGCATCTACACTCGCAGTACGTCCACGAAGGGGGGGAGGATTGGCTTGCCTATCTTCATGTGCAATGATGTGCAAAGCAATGCAAAGCATTTGTCTTGTCGTGACATTCTCCTGGCCAAGCTTTTTGTGAGTTGTCCAAAGCGAATGCACTTTCTTGACACAGACATTGTAAACTTACTACAAAAAAGCTACAACTCAAGATGAAGAACATTATGTAGAAGGAGGGGAGGAAAAAAGTAGAATAGTAGGAATCGTCCTGTTCTGCAAGTTCTGCATGCAGTTTTTTATGTTCTTGTTGTCAGAATTGTCAGCATTGTCAGAGTTTTGCAGTGCAATCTGTTGCAACTTGTACGAAGTTTGTAGATTTAGAGTTGCGCATTTTACCTTCATCGCCTTGCATCTACTCCCCTCCTTACTGAAAATGTCGCACACTCCACCCTCACATTCCATACCATTCTCCCACTAAAAACACTAGGAGAGATGCGAGCCGTCGCACACCTCCCATTCACACGGGTGTGCACCTGGTTCTACTGCTATGATTACGCCAATCTTTAATTATCAGAACCGACGGTGAGGTCGACAACCAGGAACCCAACTCGCAGAGCAGACGACCTTAGCAAGTTGGCGCATTTTTACTTAGTGCAAACCGTAGCAACGCGGTGGGAGGCGGCAGCGATTGTAATCGATGTAATCCATGTAATTACACGTAATACATGAGGCAAACACGAAATGACTCGCGCGTTCAGCGACCGAGTACGGTAAACAGGAAACAAACTGGGGAAGAAGGCAAGAGGGCAATTCGCCGAGAGGTGTACGCGCAACCGAAACGCATTGTTGTGAGTGAGGAGAGAGCAAGGAGTGCGAAGCGGGCTCGCATTAAGAGCGTGCAAAAATACGTAATACCGTGGCTGGAGAGCTGGAGAGCTTTCGTAGAGATCATAGTTTTGGGTTTTGGGTTTTGGGAATTGAGTTTTAGGGCGAGCGAAATGTTCAAAGTGCTGCGGACATGCGTGAAGCAGCAGCCGAAGAGACGGCGAGCAGGGGCGTGGACGTCCGCGAAGAAGTGGCGGACGAATGCGAATGGTGCTCGAATCGACGCAGTGTACATATCAGCCCACGGCGAGCACGGCGAGCAAGTCGAGCATGATTCTCGCAGGGATGCTGAGGATCATGTAGAGCCGTGCCCAGAGCCTAGCGTGGGAGGTGGATCAGATATTGAGGAAGGAAATGAAACAGACAGCTTTTATTCGAATGCAGAGGAGTCGCAAGTTGAAGAATATCTGACGGATACAGACAACGATGACGACAGTGATCAAAGCGAGGTGGCCAGTGATTCGGAGGACGAGGTGGCATACGGGGAGGGGGAGCAAGTGGCCTTTCATGACGCGCTTGGAGACGCGCCGATTTGCGAACTTGAGGGAAAGAGCACAGCAGCCAAGGTTAATATTGCACACTCTTGGTTGGTGTCCAAGGAGAGCAAAGACCATATGCGCGGGGCGCGTGCGGTGAGGGAGATACTTGCAAATCCGAGCAACGCAAAAGCTGTGGCAGCGACGTGCATTCCTCCGATGGCAGCACTTCTCAAGCAATGCACAACACTGGCTGACTCGGAGCTTGCTTTCATTTTACTCCGAAACTTTAAAAACTTGGCAGGTGGAGCAACAGAGGAGACGCAACTGGTGGCGATGAAAGTCCTCCCAACGATTGTGGCACACATATACGTACCGATATCGGAAAGGTGCGCCAATCAAGCGGCATGGGTGATCGGGAATCTGATAGGCGACGGACACGTACTCAGGGATCGCATTCTGAAGACAGGTGTGCAGAACAAGCTGATAGAGCTTTTTAAAAGCGGCAACAGGCTCATTGACCGCGTCACAATTGCGTGGGTGCTGAGCAACTTTGTTCGTGGGAAGCCGCAGCCCGATCTAGCTTTGATCCGCGGCATTCCGGACCTCTTTGCAACCGTAATTAAGGGTTCATCGAACCAAGATCCTGATCCCGACGTCCTCGTGGAAGCTTGCTGGGCCCTGAAATACATCTCTGGTGGCGCCGAAGCTGGAACGCAACTCGTTGTAAGCCTAGGTATCTTTCCTGACCTCGTCAAGATACTACAGGGCGGGGGCCCTGCTGCCTTGCCAGCTCTTCGCACCTTAGGAAACTGCCTGAGTGGAACCGACGACCAAGCACAGATTGTGATTGATGCAGGACTGGTGTCTTGCTTGAAAGATATCATTGTGGACAAACTCAGCGACATAAATATGCAACGCATAGCAATCTGGTCGGTAAGCAACATTCTCGCTGGTCGGCAGAGCCAGATCGAGGCGACAGCAAGTGTTGGACTTGTGCAGATTCTCATACAGTTTGTTCAAAACTCGGCCACACCGCCTGCGTTGCGCAAAGAGGCGTGCTGGGCGCTGTCAAACCTTTGCGAGTGTTGTGAAGGCAAGCGGCTGCTCGAGTTTGAGGTGGGCAAGATAGCATCTGGATTTGTGAGGTATGCCAACGACATGATCTCAGAGTCTTGGATACCGCTGCAAGGCTTGCAGCATTTGGCCAAGCACCCCGGAGCACACCACGCGATCTTGTATGCGAACACCCCATACCTTCTGCGCACCCTCGCAGACAATCAAGCCAAGCTTCGGCCGAGTGCGAGGTCTTCAATCATCGAGCTTGCCTCCATCCTCAACATTCCATTGCAGCAAACGCTTCATGCACCAGACCCAAAGCACACCTTCAGCAATATGCGAGACGTTGCCAAGTATTGGCGCCAACTCGCTGAAGTAGGGCTAGACACTTCTCTGGACAATTTCTGTGTAGATTTTGAGCACAATTCCCGAGCGCTCACTGGAGCTCTTCATTTCTTCCAACTTGTGCGACAGCAGTTTGCGCCCGAGCCGCTTTATAGGAAGGCTGTAGCTCAGCGTGTGCTTCAGATCCTCGGGATGATCAAGCACGAGCCCTCGGTGCGCAATGAGTTTCTCGCTCTGCTCCCTGCTCTCACACAGACTTGTATCGAAACAAACGGAGCGAAGGCTTTGACTGATACTTGGGTGATGGTCCTGACAGCTAAAGCTCGCGGCGACAGGGAGGAGCTTCAGAGTCTTGCATCTCGAATCATAAGCCTAAACATCGTGCACAAACATGCTCAAATGTGGCTCGAGCAGCATGGAAGTTCTTCGAAACCTACAATTCAAAGTAGCCTGTCGGTGTACATATTTTTCGAAGAACGTCTCCGCGATCAATTCCGCCTCCCCATCTTTCCCGTGAAGATACAAGCGCCCTTCCTGACGGGCAGCCGGGAAGCCCTGGCGAGAGCGAGGAGGGATTGCGCTCTCGCGGCTGCTAATGCCGAGACTCTAGCGCAGTTTCTCGCTGCCTGGCCCGCGTGGGAGATCAACAGCTCGTCTTCTCGCCA
This sequence comes from Parietichytrium sp. I65-24A, assembly GCA_012862575.1. Taxonomy (NCBI): domain Eukaryota; class Bigyra; order Thraustochytrida; family Thraustochytriidae; genus Parietichytrium; species Parietichytrium sp. I65-24A. Next base: position 523,750 of record BLSF01000019.1, read on the forward strand.
AACGTCCAAGTCTTGGAAACGCTCTAGCAGAGATTTCCGCAACTCTTTGAAGAGCAAGGTAGGCACCACATTCGTCCACGCTGTTCGTTTGGCTTCGGAGAAGGCCGAGTGCAGCTGGGACGAGCTCATGAAGACCTGGGCGAGAACCGGGGTGGATCTAAACCCCAGGACTCGGAGCATAGATAACATCGGCCGCGCCATTACTTCTAGAGCAATTGGCAGCTCTCGCCCTTCCTCAACGGGAGTGTCTGCATAGCAAACCGCTCTCACTGTCAATCAAGCGATCTGTGGATCGAAAGCGCCGCGTCGCGCCACACAGGCCTCTTCAAACAAACTCACATGCCAATGGCATTGTACTCGTAAACATGAAAACATAGATAGCACTCTTCCTTCCTTCCTTCCTTCCTTCCTCTCTTTTTTTTGGCCTTTGTTCTTGCCTAACTGTACAAACTAAATCTAATTTCTAAATTCTAAATTCTACAAACTAAATCTAATTTCTACAAAGCCGTGGCGCACATCTTGCCTGCGACTTCGTTTTTGACAACACCTTTGACTTGCTGTAAGCTTCCACGAGATCGCGATGATCTCAAGGCTTCCTGGCTAGGTACTGAGTAACGTATGCAGCTGGCTACGGACGTAGACGTCGCTACCTGCTCGGTAGGCGCTGCGGGAGAGTCCAGACCATTTGTCGCAGTTTCGCGCTTTCACACTTTTTCACCTTTGCACTTTTCCGCTTTTTCAGAAGTCCCATTCACCGTTCACCGTTCACCGTTCACCGTTCACCGCTCAGCAGTACCCAGTACTGAATGTGAGTACATGGCAAGAGGGCCACAGAGAGAGAAAGAGAAGGGCGGATAGACTGTAAGTTGTGAGTTGCGGGACTTGCGCCATGCGCCAAAAGAAGGACCGCTCCCTGACATCGCCATGCTTTTGTTTGCTACTAGTATTTCGCGGTTACAACGTGCAAGGCGGGCCTGTCAGACCAGCTCCTTGCGGTGGTTGATGGGAGGCTGGGAAAGTTGAGGATGGGGCGATGGCAGGTTCAGGACCTCGTTCCTTCCGTTGTTAGCGTCTGATTTTACAGTTAGCCGTCCGTTTCGCTGACAGCGAACTTGATCTCGTGCTGTTCTGAATCCTGAGATTCACTTGTGCACCGCATCGAATCATCGAACCATCGAGACCAGCACGGCGCAGCAGCAACGACTCAGGAGAAGACGGTCTTTAGCCAAGGGAACCGAGCCGATTTCGATTCTCCTCATATCCAATGCGGACCTGCAGGCAGGCTGCCTGGGGCGGACAAACCGCCACCTTCTTCCCGCGCTAGCGCAGCCGCCATGTCCTTCGGCTGCCACATACAAGATCCTCTTCTATCCTCTCGCCGCCTTTGCGCGAACAGCGATCTGCAGCTGTTGCTCTCATGTTTATGTTTACTTGCCTTCATCACTTTCATAGAATTCTGTTTTTGAAGTTTTTTCTTTTCTTTTCTTTATGCTCGAGCAAGGAAAAGTTTTTTGACGGTGAGCTGTAAGCTGTGAGCTGAGTGAACTGAGTTGATTGCATTCTTGTATCATCGCATCCTGGCACCCTGGCATCCTCGCATTGCGTCCCATCGCAGGACGACGCTTCAAGATGCTCACGGGTGGACCGAGCACATCTGCGCATTCACACCCGGCTCCAGCGCGACGAAACGAGAAACTGAGCACTCAGCACTTGGTGGCCATCTTTGCTCGTCTTTGTTCAATCAATGTTCTGAAAGCAATGAACCAATGAACTCAATGAATCAGTCTGGGAGGACTGGACACTCTATGAATGCAGCCGGCCTCGCTGAATTTGGCAATCCCGACTCCATTCATCCATCCGTCCATCCGCCAAAACACGGTCTATTGCTTTTGAATTTTTTGAAGTTGAAACTTGCTCTCATCTCTCTGTCTTGTTCTTGGACGCGCTCTCATTTCCATCTATCTACCCATAGTACTCTTGACTTTGTCGCCCTTTTTCTTATCCTCTCTACGCTAGCTACTAGACACGAACTCTTAACTGCAAGTAGGAGCTGAGAGATTCAGCAAGAGAAACAAGAGGAGCAAGCGTCGCGCATCAAGTGGGTGCGCGATGCTTTTTTAGAATACATTTTCATTCTTTTTCTTTTTAATTTTTCTTTTTTCAAAGTTGAACGAGTTCAACGAAGTTGCTTGTGCTTTCAGCGGCGTTTGGACGGGGCACGCATGCACATCACACGCACATCACATCACATGCACATGCGCGAGCGGCGGATGAGAGATCAAGACGAATTCATACTACACAGTGTTGAAATCAGACATGAGGTGAGTTTAGTACTCGAGTAGCGCTTCCAATTGATTCAAGATCAACTCAATCAAGGTTACTTTTTGAAAAACAGAATGCAGAGCCCACAATATACTCGCTGCCAGTGAGTAAGCTCACTGGGCCACACAAGCTCTCTGATGCGCAACTGGTTCGGCCCTTCGTTGCGATTGTCGATCGCCGATGGTCGATTGTCGATCGTCGATGGGCGTCGCTGTCCATGTGAGCGAGATGTGACTTTGTCTGAAAAGCGCGAGTTTAGGAAGAAAGCGCGAGCACCGTGAGCAACCCAGCAGAGCCAGCACTAAAGTACACCTCCAAGGACTACGCGGCGCTAATAGCGCTCAAGTTCAAGCTCACACACACCACCCACCCTACCTACCGCCTTTGAACAGAACAGAGCAACACAAAACAATACAGATTGGAAAGTTTCCAAACGTTTGGTTGCGTTTGCAAATATTTGCAGCGCTCGACAAAACCACACCCGGCTCCTTTGTCTACGTACTCAGCACTGCGCTTTCTTCCTTTCTTGTTTGACTATCTCTGACTGCCCATAGTGAAGCGTGCTCACCGAGAGATCTCTCACCGAGAGCACCAACGCTCATTCCTCCGCCCATAAGAGAGCAGCACAGAGCGCAAAAGCTGCAGGCTAGCGCTCGCATAGCCAGCGAGAGGCCAGGAATCTCGTAGCCTCTGCTTCGAACCTCGAACCTTAAAACCTTGAAACTTGAACCTCAAACAAGAAGCACGAAAAAAACAGCGAAAGCGACGAAATCAGCTAACTTAACGCTGTAAATTAGCAAGCACAAAAACCAAAAACTACGACGGGTCCATGATTCCACAAACAACGCTCGCGTCTTACGCGTCCTGTGAGGGGCGGCCGTAGCGACGCGCAGTGTAAGGCCTCCCCCGAAGCAGCTACGGCACTTACGGCACTTAGCAGATGTTGCGGGACGTCTTTGGCGTCCCCCTACCACTACCTGAGTCGTCTACGTTATCTACGTTACCGCGTTCCTTCTCCATGGCACACATACTGGACCCGCCACAACGAGAGAGAAAAAGAAAGAGAGAGAGCGAGAGAGACGTTCCGAGATCTTGCTGACAGTGTTCTAGCTGGTCTAGTGGCGTTGTGTTGTGCCATTTGCTGCCTTGCTCAATTTCACTTTGACTTGCGAAATCGATTTGACGCAGGACGCTTCTTGCAAAGCATTATACGACGTTCATCGTTCCTGCAGGACGCCGGTGAGTGGCACGGCCAAGTGTTAGTAGAGCACGCGAGCGCTCCGAGGCTCTGATTTGGTTTCGATTTGTTGGGTTTCGTTGAGTCTCGTCCAGAGCCGGAACTTTGCGCGGAATACTTCGGAAACGGTGCCCCGGGTCAAGTACAGGTGGGGCTGTGCAAGTTCGATGCGAATGGCCGTATTCGTGGCTGGCGAGATCAAGCGCCCTCTTCGGCTGGGCAGAGTGGCCGATCGGCGAGTTAAGTGTCAGGTGAAAGTTAACCGCGCCTGCTCGGACCCGGCGCAGCAGTCACCAGAGTCCGACTGCTTTCAACTGCCGTACTTTGGCTCGGCCTGCTCGTGCGGCAGGGCCGACATTGTGGAGGTGAAGAAGGTTGGGTTGCAGACTCTCGCGGCCACCCTGCTTCTTGCAGTCCTTTTCCTGCCGCTCTTCTGGCTGCCACTCACGTGGAGCACCTGCAAGGACACCGTGTTCCTCTGCCGCGCCTGCGGGAGAAAGTTGCACAGGGAAAGCCGCCGCCCGATTTGCTTGAAGAGGTGAAGGAACTGCGATCGAACAGTTTGCTTGCTCGACGACACGAAAGACCTCGCGCTCATGGACAATCAAGCTCTGCTTCTTGGGCGGATGAAAGCCAAATGGCTCGGAGTACTGCAGAGACGCCAAGCTGCAAGAGATGCTCTCATGGAGCGAGAAAAGCTTGACCTGGACAGCAGACTGAAATGTGAATTGCACGACCTCATGGCCTTTGGCTACAACATAGTGGCTGGAAAGTGGGCATCCGCACATGCGAGAATCGCCAGGTTGCTCAACCGAGGGGCATCCCCAGCATTTGATGACAACGAGTTCGTGCGAGTGAATCTCGGGCAACTAGAGTATCATGTACTGAGTGAGGCTCCCGACTTGGCCCCATGTGAATTCCGCGCCCGATTCGCCGTGATGAATGACTTGGTGGCCTGTCCCTCCACCGCGTGGTTGACGAACCTCTGCTACGTAGGAAATGGAGGAGAGGCTCTTCCCTTTTTCACGCTTTACTCAGCCATGTATGGAATGTCGTATCATGGAACTTGGACAGTGTCCAGGTACGTAAGGGCCAAAGCTCTCGAGTCTTTCAAGATTATGGTCATAGTTGCAAGACACCTCTTGGAAGGTGGTCAGTTGAAGGACCTTTCACCAACTCGATACAGCTTTTGCACTCTGAAAGGCCTTGTCACCGAAACGCTCTGCTATGTTGGGCACCGCCCGGAAGGATTAGAGAGTGCTGTGGCGGATATTCTCTCCTTCTTTTGGGCGATTGAGCATACTGCGGACTCCAATTATTCCATTCCCACAGTACGAATTTGCAAGTCGTACAGCGACGAGCTGAATAGCACGCCTGGATGCTGGAACTTGAAAGTCAGCGCATACTTTTTAACCCAGACCCATCCAATGCTGTTCGAGGCTCTGACGAGACGAATTTGCATCGATGAACGGCAAGCCCGCAACTACTTGGACTATTGCAGCACCAGCTCGGAAAGCCGCGGGGCCCTTTTAGACTTGGTCGGGAGAAGACTGTACGTCGCAGAGATGCTCACCTCCACCAGCTTTCTTAAAGAACTGTGCCGTCGTCGCGAGAGAAAACTGATCGAGCTTCTTTTTGAGCGGGTTCCTCAAAGAATTGCAAGCGTCGTTCCATTCCTTCTGGAAACGCTCAGATCCAAATCGGTACGCGGAAAGAAGGACAAGCTTATTGAATTTGTTGCCAGCCAGCAGAGCTGTGTCACTGCTCAAGCTAAGAGCAAAGAGCTTTCTGATGAGGATACTTCTGTCGAGAACCTCAAATCCTCAGGTCCGCTTCCAAATTTGGGCGATAGTGACGACCGAGAGTGGGTTCTCGTGTCCGTCCACTCACCACATTGACTACCACACACAAACCGTTTGAATAATAATTAAAATACCCTGACGCAAACTAAACTACAGACAAGTAAACAGCTAGTCATAACACTGTCATCAAACCCCATCACTCAGCGCCGCTCTTCGCACAGCTTGGGCGTGCCGCAGGCGGTCGATTTCCTCGTCCTCACATCTATTTCACTCAGCGCCAAGTATTTGGCTTTCATAGGTATACACTTTCCACCAACAAACTCTAAAACAACCCATTTTCATGTTGGTCTCCAATTGATTGCACCATCTCTTGAACCAAGATCCGTCGAGTCACCCACATCCCATTAAAAATTGAACGACGAAACGAGACGCCTGCATGCCATACATTTGCTTTGATCCAAAGACATTTGGACTGCATTGGGACTTCAGTAAAACAGTTACGGTCGTTACACATCGTTACGCCTCCTTCTAGCAAGCACTTACAGGTAGTCAGCGCAACCCACGGGTACATTACTGAAAAGACTATACTTAACTATCGTAGTGTTTAGATATTTTTTTCCATTGTGTACCAGCAACAAGCCTACACGCGCACCTACCCTTTTCTTAATACGCCTATAACCAGCGCTATACCACGACGTAACGGCCTGGGTTCTAATAAAAAACCACTGAATACTATTAGTAGAAATACGGAACGGTACTACCTAGCTAGTGGTTAGCACGACAGGTATAGATTGGTTAGTGATGACTCTTATTGTGAGTTAGACAGGCAATGGAATGAGCAGTTTAGGTTAGTGAATGAATTGATGCATGTATGTAAGAATGTAAGAATGAAAAGAAGAGAAGATGTTGCATGGAGACGGAGAAGGAGACAACGCGGAGGTGGCGTAACGGTGATTGTAGGCTGGGTAAAAGCGCGACGAATTGGCGAAGGTGTAGCTGGAGCACGTGGCGATTGTGGTCATTCGTTGATAGGACGGGGTCAGAATGCCATGGCTCATCAAAGATAAGGAGGATCCGTCGAAAAACCTGCTCTTCGTGCACGTGCCAAGATGCGGAGGGACCTCGCTGAGCAAACAGTTTGGCGTGCTGGGCAAGAGCTGTAAAGGGAGGGACTGGTACCACCAGGCGGGGATGAGGTACTTTCAGTATAGGTACTTTGTCCTGGAAAGCGCCAATTATCCGCTCATGACGATTGAGAACATCATCTTTCTGATCGAGTATATCATTGCAATTGTCCTCATCGCGACTGGAGTCAACTCGGTGGCCCAGTACTCTCTGTTTGGAACCGGCGGCTTGATGTTCATCAGCTCGACGTTCCTGTTCACGGCGCCCGTCATCGGAAGAAATAAGGTCATGCGGAGGTTCTATGGCATTTTTGTCGGCAGAATCTTGTGCAACTTTGTGGGAAGTAACGAATGGCTCACGGGGACTTCTCATTTGGGCTTCCTTGTTCACTTTACTGCGGCTAAGATGCTCAAGTATAATTTAATCTCCCAGGAAGAGCTGGATAAGGCCGACAGCTTTGCGATCGTTCGCAACCCGTACTCCCGCATGGTGTCCATCTATATGTACAACCGCATGGGCCCTCTTGAGCCATTCAAATCTTTTGTGAAAGACTGGGTTCACAACAAGATGAAGATCTACCGGAAAAACCGGTCCACGGAGGAGTGGGACATTTACTGTCACGCGGTCCCTGCCTTTGAGTTTACTCACATGAACGGAATGCAGATTGTCAAGTGTATCGTCAAGCAGGAAGAGCTCAAGACACTGTGGTTCCCTGGTCTCACCAAAATGTCCACGCGCCACAACAAGCGCCTTTCCGAGATTCCTCCCAAAGTTGCGGAGGCGTTGCGAGGAATGCCGCACACCAATCAGCGTTCAAGGTCCAAGCCGTGGTGGGACTACTACGACCAAGAAACCCTCAACCTTGTTGCGGAAGCCTACAAGGAGGACTTTTACTACTTTGGCTACGAGACCACCTTGCCGAATCGATTGGACCTCCAGGCACCACCTATTGAAACAGATTCCTTGCGGGCGATCAAGCCTTTCTCGTCAAACTTAGATTTTAGCATTTACAAAACAACGAGCCTGAAGGACATGGCCACAGCAAAGACCCAGCAGTCGCGTCTCAATGCCATTCAAGAGAGCGAAGGAAGCAGCTCGCAGGCAAACTTGGATAGGGATTCCGAGATACTGGACAGGATCGAGAAAGGGGAGAGTTTAGAAGATATTAGACAAGAGAGGAATGGTGGTCTTGAGATGCAAAACGTGTCCAGCAACGGTCGCCCACTTTCTACCAACTCTGCGGCGTTCGCGTATGCAACGTCTTCTCCCGATGCCGCCTCTAAAGCACTCGCGGCGACTAGCTCATCAAATGCAGACGAGGCGGCATTAGGTTCTTCGGATCTCCTCAAGCAAACTAGTGACTCTATTTCCCCACTAGACGTGGCGGACCCTCACGAAGACCTGCATATCGAAGACGATGTTGACACTATCCACTCTGCATCAGAAGATGAAGCCGAAACCCCATCTTCCAAGGTTGCTCTCTCTTAAATTGGACTCAATAACAAGACTCTACAATATCTATCGTCGCTTCTATTATTATTTTCAGAGTCTGCTCTTTACCGACTACCACAGCTTTATTCAGGGGCAAACTAGTCAAACACATGCTCTCGTCAGAGCAACAAGAGTTTCAAATCTTTATAAATTGATGCAGCAGGAGACCGACCTGGTGCGCTCGAATCTCCTCACACCTCCGTGGTGTTGATGACGCGCAGACTGTCTTGCAGCTTGGCTGTGTATCTCGTGAGCGTCTCCACAATCTCGTCATCCTCTTTCTCCCGCAGCACGCTCTCTTCTTGAATGGTGTTCTTAAGCACCACAATCTCCTTCTCCAAAAAGTTGTGAAACCGCTCTGTGCGACTCTTGCGTAATGAGACGCTCTCTTCCAGCAGTGTCTTCAACTCTTGGTACTTTTGCTCGCGCACGTTCCTCTCGGTGTCCAAATCTTCTGCAACAATCTTCTCGTGTCTCTCCAGTCTGTCTGTGATCTCTTTTTCGCGTATGAGCCGCGCGGCCTTCTCTTCCTCAAACTCAACCTGGAATTTCGTCAAGCGCTCCGTCAGCTCCGCGCCCCGACGTTCAATGTCGGCCGGTATAATAACCTTCTGTTCCTCCAATGCACCTTCCAGCTCATCCACGCGCTGGTTCAGAGCTACGATCGAAACCTCGAGGGCCTCCATCTTCTTTTGCATAGCCTGCAGCAGCTCCTCCTTGGTATCTTCAATCTTGTCACTGCACCACACCTGGAGTGACTTTATCGTCTCTTCCCGCTTCTTGATCTCCCGCTCCAATACTTGCTCGAGGCCTGACATCTCGTCGCGGAGCTCTGTGAGAGCATGCTCGTCCTTTTCTCTCCTCTGCCGTGTCCCCTCCAGCATCTCCCCTTCGAAAGACTCGAACTTGCTCACCAGCGAGTTTAGCCTCACTTTCGTCGCTTCCGACATCTTTGTGGGCACGAGCGCCGTGTCCACGCCTTTCCTGTTCGCCCCTTTCGACTCCATTTTGCCACTCTCTCACTCTCTCACCCGCTCAGCATTCACCACCTTTCCTCCCCGACCTGCACAATCCGCAGCGAAAGCAAGAAGACCCAACTCTTTCACGCCAAAGTCAAAGTGCGCGGGACCTCTTCCACCGCCGCTTTGCAGAGAGTTTATGTACGAATTCGCCTCACCTTCACGTGAATTGGCAAGCGCTTGCCAGCGACCGTGAGCGCGGGTTGCTTTTTCAACTTTTTCAACTTGTTCACTTGCTTCGCATTCACTTGCCTACCTTGCCATCTCTCTCTTTCTCTCTTTTGCTGTCTCTCGCGTGCATGCACTTGTGTAAATGTAAAAGTGACCGTTGCCGGAGTATTTGTCACGGTTGGAGTTGGAAAGTTCGCGCGACGATGCCGTCTTTTGTGACGTGAGTGCCATGACATCGATATTGATACTTGGATGATATGTATACACGGAGGAGTCAGAGTTGCGTTGTCTCGAAGGAGATGGACTAGGGGACGATAGGGGGACGATGGCGGGCAGAAAGGGAAAATAAATCATCATGTGCAATGTTTTCACAACTCACTTTAAAAACAAAATCCAAAACGTTTCGCGTTGCACATGTGTGATTTAGAAAAACAGTGTCAAAACCCAAGTCCAACTTTCTTCGCTGAATTCAAAACTTCGGAATTCGGATGTGGAAGATGTAGAAGATGTAGAAGAGCACACCATCACACCATACAACGAGCTCATGTACTAGCGAGCTCATGGCATCTCATGGCGATGTGACGTGAGATAACCAGTCGTCACCTAACAAAGATCATGATGCACAGACGGAGATAGAGGAGACCAGGCAAGATACTGAGATTGGATCCCTTTGCAGCCACGGTCATTCGTCATTCGTCATTCGTCACTCTCCAAACTCTTCAGTTGTCAGTTGTCAGTCGTTGGCGAGGCACTTGGAGGCAGTGGGCGGGCTGCGCAGGTGGTGAGAGATCTGGAGGGGGCAGAGATAAGATGAGATGTCAGGCGGCGTGGACGCTCGCGGCCCTGGAAGTGGTGCTCAGACTCGCTGGCGTCGCGGAGGGCTCACTGTGCGAAAAGCGCGACAGCAACCTGGCGTCCAAGTGCGACCTCCCCACGGGCCTGGAGCTGTGCAGCGACATCACATACTCGGCGTGTTTGACAGAGGATAGCTGGGCGGAACAAGAGGAGCTGGCTATCAGCAAGTTCAAGAGGGTGCTGGATCAATACGGATATATTTTAAATAGGTCGAAGACTTGTTATGAGACTGTTCAAAGGTATCAGTGTGCCAAGATGTTTCCAGCGTGCGAGAGCTTTGGGACGACCGCGGAGCACCTTTGCCCCTCTGAATGTAACAAAGTCAAGGACGCGTGCTCCTCCCTAGTGGCCAACGAAAGCGGAGTTATTGAAGAACTGTATTCTATCGATCTCCAAGCGCTGGCAGCGATATGCGGGCCGGATACATGGCAGATCACTGCCTCCGACAAAGATGACGACGAAGAGTGCTTTGCGCTGGATTACACCGGACCTAGCTATTTCTTGTGGGCTGTGGGGCTCGGCCTGACAGTTGGCTTCTCCTTCATGAACGCCGTTGCACTCAATTTGCAAAAGCTTTCCCTCAATTGGCACAAGCCAGATGTCCCCGTTCTCAAGCAGCCGCTGTGGTTGCTTGGTTTTGTCATGCTTCTTCTGGGCTCAGCAATGGACTTTGTGGCACTGGGGTTGGCCCCGGCGTCTCTATTAGCTCCTCTGGCGGCGTTGTCTCTCGTTTGGAACATGATAGCTGCGCCTTGCTTTCTCAAGGAAAAGCTGACCAAGAGCCAAATCGCAGCCACCTTAATTATATTCATCGGCGCCGTAGTGACGGTCGTCTTTGCAAGCCATACCTCGCCGGCGTACACGCTTGCGGACTTAAAACTTCTCTTCCTGAGAGAGCCGATGAAAGTTTATACCGCGGTCGTCCCGTGCTTCATTCTCTTGCATATGATTGCAATCGAGATTGTGGAACGCCTCCCAGAGTTCGGCAAAGAACTCTCTATGGTTAAAAGTATTCACATGATTGGGTACGCTGGTGCTGCGGGAACGACTGGCGGCCAATCCATTCTGTTCGCGAAGGCTACGGTCGAGCTTCTAAAGTCGGCCATTGAAGGGGTCTCTGGTGTGTGGAAATCCGGGGAAACCTACCTTATTGTATCTGGCATGGTGTTTTGCTTGCTTATCCAAATTACCTACTTGAATGGCGGGCTTTTGCATCACAACGCGCTGATTGTTGTACCTGTATATCAGGCGTATTGGATCGTCAGCGGCGTTATTGGAGGTCTGGTGTACTTTGATGAGATCCGCTCGTTCTCTCCCCTGCAGCTTGGCATGTTTTCTGTGGGCGTTCTTATCTCCATCGCGGGAGTCGCCTTTTTGGCATATTTGGCGAACCAGCATCATCACCATAGTATCCGCCCACGGCGGAGAAGCAGTGGCGACGACCACTCCAGTGTCAGCGACGACGAAGACGAGTTTGACGATCTGGACAAGGACTTTTACGCGGACGAGAATGCATTTAATGCGTTTGTAGATTCCACCCCTCGCGCAGGAGTCGCGGAGGTCCTGCTCGACATGGGTATTGCCCCTGCCAAAGTTCGGCGCTTGGTCGGTAACACTAATCCTCGACTTCGCTCGCAGAGGCGAAAGGAGCTCATTTTGACGGAGATGGGGGTTCGTCCCGAGATCGCGGCGCAACTACTTCGATCCGCCTCTGACCGTCACAATCTCCAGCTTTCGCGAATGCATCTAGAAGATCCTGATGACAGACCTCTCCCGCCAGTCCAAGAAGGAGGCGATGGCCACTATGATACTGGGTCTTTCAACATCCAGAGCGCTTCTCTGTGAACACCACTCTATTCTCCTGATCTAATAAACCAACCACATCCACCGCTTACATCTTGACTCCTTCAACTGACTGACCTTTTGAGACTCGGAGGTCCAGCATCGAAGCCTGAGGTCTCAGTTTCGCCCATCATGATGCGATACCTTTCAAGAGGCATCTGCTACGGCGAGGACGCCAAACCTACTACTCATCAGCAGCTCGTCCCATGAATTGACGGTCATTCGCAATCCACACATACATTTCAGATTCAGCAATTTACTACTAAAGCTCTGTCAGCCAAGCGACGGTTACGGTTACGTCTCTCGGGCTCAGCTACGCCGCCACTATCCTCGCGACATAAAACCACATTCACAAACCATGGGCAAACCGATGCTCGTTCGACTTCAACTCGAATTTCAAGTTGGCCGCAACTACAAAGATTTACCATTCACAGTCAGCATCGACTGTCAAGCGGAACATCTCCAGCACCAGCCCCAGCCCCAGCCCCAGCTCCACGAACACAAACATGAACAACATGAACGCTTAACTTCAATCCCAAAACACCCAAAGTCAGAGTTTTCAAACTGTTCTCATTGACAACTTTGACTTGAAAAACAACTCGCATCCAACTTGTTGCATTGCTGCGGTTAATCAATCAAGAAAGCTATCGAACAGCTGCGACCCTCTCGCAAGGCCAGTGCGCGGTCGGCCGGCAGCCTTGCGCGTGCTGGAAGGGGCGAGCTTCATACAGAGAAGGGCAGGTGGATAGACAGTTTGGTTGACTTTGATCTCCAGGAAGGCAGCCCATATCTAGCTGGATATAGATCCATGATGGCGGACACGACACGGCAGTCGCGACTGCGGATGGAGGACCTGGAGAGCGAATTCGAGACCGCTTTGCGAGGGCTGCGGAGTCTCGAAACGCAAGGACCGGCCTCCGTGCGCCGGTTCCGAAGCCAGGTGCGGCAACTTCGCGCGGGAAACGGCGGCGTGGGCCATGAAGTGGGGCGCAGCGCTCGAGATGCGAAATGGAATAGCGCGCCGGATGACAAGGCCTTGCTGGATGAGCTGGCGGGAATACAGGTCGAGATTGAGAAGCTTGCTCAGGATAGAGCTCAACGGAGAAGTAATAATGCCCGGACAGCGAGAAATGGCTTCGGTACCGCCACACCTGCGGCAGGTGAAAATAACGTGGGTGAAGATGCCAGCTTCAGCGAGAAAGCTAGCCACGCTGAGCGACAGGTGTACAAAGCTGGATCTCTCACACATGAGAAGAACCGCATGTCCAAGAGCCATCACGTTCAAGCTGGTAATCTTTCGCGATCGGTGGCACCCTCAAACACATTGGCGCAGAGTGTGGGCACTTTGGAGGAGTACTTTGATGAGGAGAACAAAAGCTTGGAGGGTATCGTGCAGCAGCATTTCGAACGGGTCGGCGCCAGTGAGATTCAGAGACTTGGGGAACGACTGGCGTTGCGCAGGAAACAGTCGGTCATGGAGCTTCGAAAGGAGCTGGAGCTCCGGAATCGAGATCGCATACTCAAGCTCGAGGAAGAGTTGGAGGCTTCTCTCGCGAGCGAGCGGGAGGAGATGGAGGCCATGTACGAAGAGGAGCTGCAGGAGAGGGCTCGGCAGGTTGAAGAAGACTTTCTCTGCGAGAAAAGAGAGGTGTCTCTCGAGTCTTATCGCCAGGAGCTCCAAAGTGCCATCGAGAGGAGAATAGACAGAGTTCGTGAGAGGCTTGAGCGAGAACATCTGAAAGAACTGGAGCAGCTGTCCGAAAGTATGCTCATAGAAAGAGAGCGCCAGATAGAGGAAATGAAAGCTGCTGTGACAAGAGAGCACCTTGTTCGCCGGGAGCGCGCGCTCAAAGATCTCGAAGAAGCTCTTCGTGAAGGAGGAAAGCAGGCCAGGAAAATCTTGGAGGGTAAATTGCGGCAAGAGACGGAGCGGGAGTTGAAGCGGACTCGGGCCAAGTGGGCAGATCGAAGGCAAGCTGCTGTGGACGAGCTTTCGCTCGAACTTGCCGAAAAGAGGCAAAGTGAATTAGCAGAGCTGGAGAGGACTTGCGCCGCAGAAACGGAAAGAGAGCTCGAAAGAGTATCTCTTGCAAAAAAGGAAGAGCTTTTGGGTGCGCTTGCGCAGATGTCTCAGCAAGCACATGCCGAGCGCGCGCAGCAATTGGAAGCGTTTCGAGCTGATATCGAAAGTCAGAACAAGCAACAATTGGACGACTTGAGAAGCTCGCTGGAGAGCGATTTGAATCGCGCCAAGGCCCGAATTCGCGAAAGTGCTAGCGTAAAGCTCAAATCTGCTCTCGAAACGGAACGTGAAAATTTAACTACACTCCTCGCCAGCCAAGTGGATGCCTTGGAAGCGGAGTTCGGAAACAAAGTCGAGCAAGCACGGAAATTATTTTTGGAAATGTCCGAAGCAGCGAAACGTTCTCTGCAAGCGCACGAAGAGAATGTTGATGATAGTGATAGTGATAGTGATGGTGACAGCGATGACGGTGCAATCTTCAAGGCACGACTTCGAGAGCCGCCAAAATCTGTCTCGCTTACGAGTAAACAAAGCGAGAAGGAGATTCTCGGTCTCCTGAGGCAACTGTGCGATTCGCACAACGAAATGTGTCAAAAGGTATCAGTCACTCAACGCAAACTAGCAAAGACATTGGAGGAACTCGTGGCCGCTAAAAAGTCTAGGGATATTGCAGTCGCCAACGAAAGAGACAGAGTCGAAGAGCTCCAGAGGGAGTTGAAGGAGAAGAAATTGCTCGTCAAAAAGCTCTTCTCTACAGATAAGGAATAACCTTCGTGGTAACTCTTATTCTCTTGAATAATTGCTGCTTCAAAGAGCACTTAGTACGCGGTGGACTCAGGGGAGAGGAACACCAGCTGCGCATTTTCGAGCCGAGACACGATACCGGGGGGTATCATTGTAGACATATTGATCAAACAAATGAAATAAACAATTCCCAACCTTGTTCAACACCAAGTAGTGTAAGTAAACATCATTTGCTTTTCGCGAGGGAGCTATGTTGAAGGTTGGGCAAGTTTTCTTCGCCACCTTCTATTCGTTCGAATCACATCCTGCTCTGCCTGTTTTGCGAATATTTGGACGGACTGCTTGGCGTTTGCGTGAGCCAAGCCAGTAATCTTGCAAACTCCTTGGGACCCGCTACCCACGGAAGGTTCTTCGTACACATGCATGTGTACGTAAAGTATACATATTTTAGCGCGAAATACTATGACGCGTGCCTCTGTGGAGCCAAACGTATCTGCTGCACTAGTTGCCTGGACGAGGTGTCCAGTCTTGGAGCCGCAGATAATAGAACATGACTCACGAATCTCAAACTCTTTGAGAAACTGAACAAGTCTGGACCAAGCCTCGTCGATCGCGATTTCCTCTGTTGGGAAACGAAACACAGATGTTGTCTCGGGGAAGGTCCCGCTCAAAAGATCAGCCGCCGAGCTCGTCGAGGTTATCGTAGCAGGTTCCGCAACGGAGGCTGAAGTTTTCGGCTTGAGAAGGTGTGTAGACGTGCGGATTTGTGAATGTAGCTTGGAAAAGTTCCATGCGATCGCCCATCGTGTCTTTTCCCCTTGAACTAAACTCGTCACCATGCAATTCACAGTATTTAAATGCTCTTGCTCCCAAGAGGTGATGAACTTGATCGAATCGACAGCCGAATCCTTGTGGCCAAACATGCAAGAATACCACAGCGGCCTCGAGGAGGATGGCATACTCAGTAAGCTCGCGGAATCCAAAAACATTGCCCGAAAGAACTCTTTCTCGCCACCTTTTAAAAATGCGCGCTCGGAGTCGGTTCCGTCAAAGTTTGCCAACGTTCTCCGTCGCTTGCTTGCAGGCTCTTCTGTCTCGTATGTTGCAAAGAATGGAGGATTGCAGACGCTAACTATGGCTCCTTTAGAGCAGTCTTGAATTGCGGACATGGCCGGTTGCAGGTATTCCCCGGGTTGAACGTGTTTCAGACACACTTGATCAGGAGAGATTTTGTTGAGCTGCAAAAGTGTGCGAGCGTTGTCCAGCGCAGCCCCGTCTACGTCCGTTCCGATGAATGTCCAAGGGTACTCAAAGATCTTCCGGCCAAGCAGCGGGAATATGCACGAGGCTCCGGTTCCGATGTCTATGCATATGGGGCTCAATGAGCATGTTTTTTGTATGGAGCTATCTTCGCCGAAAGCCATTCGTTGGCCGTGCTCTAAGAAGATGAGATCCTCCAGCCAAAGGAGATAGTTGATGGACCTCGTCACAGCTGGAGTCAGGAATCGCATCTCCTCCCTCCCATCTCCTGCGTTCGGAGGCAAGCTCCACCTCAAATCAAATCTCTGGCGCAACAACTCCTTGCAAAACTCATAAGCTGCTTTTGGCCGGGACCAGTCGACGACTTTCGTCGGGTTGCCGTCCGCATCCCTCACACATTCTTCCCGAAGTCCTTCGGAGCCCTTGACGAGCTCCGCAAAGTCCACCTTCATTTGCGTCAATTTTCATCACGCCATGCAGTTGACATTGCAAATTTGGACAGGTCGGCCATTCACGAAGAAACACATCAAACGCCGGGTCAGCATTGGCAGTTGACAACTGGCAAAGTCCAAGTTCACGCGAGAACGCGAGAACGGGAACCGGGACCCGGGACCCGGGACCCGAGCCTACGCCCAGTTACAGATAGCCTCAGTCCGCCATCATTCTCGTGTACGGACACTTACCTTTTCACGGGCGAAAGCGTTGCAAGGGTGCATGTCCGCGTCGCAGCAGACCTCCCTCGTCCCTTGTCCCTCGCCTTGCGTTTTGTTTACCTTGCTCGACCCGTGCCTTTCCTCTCTGGACTACTTTTCGACGCGTTGGCCTGTTGCTGCTGTGGATTAGTTGCGGAGACCGCAAGATGACGAGCGTGGCGAAGAATCTCGGGAGGCTGGTGCCTGGCAAGAGCGTGTTCTTCCTGTGCGATGTGCAGGAACGGTTTCGCTCTACGATTCACTGCATGGACCACGTGATCGCGACCAGCAAGTTCTTGGTGGACGCAGCCAAAGTGATGGATATCCCCGTGGTGGTGACTGAGCAGTATCCAGTAAGTTGGGTCCCGGCGTTTACGTTTTGTGAAGGTTGCTTCTGCAGGTTGAGGGCGAGGGGTGATGGATGAAGTTTGAAGGATGAGTGCAGGTGCTGGGCACTGACAGCTTTCGTGGTCACCGCGAATGTGGTGTGTATATGTGGGTGATTTAGCAAGCACTCTTGCACACGTGCAAAGAGATCGATATCAAGGGTCTGCCCGTGTTCGCCAAGACCAAATTTTCCATGCTCACCCCCGAGGTGGACGAGCACCTAACGTCCCTTGGTCCAGAGCGGAAGACCGCTGTGATTTTCGGAATTGAGTCTCACGTGTGCGTGTTTCAGAGCTGCTTGGACTTTCTTGAGCGCGGCTGGGATGTTCACATCGTTGCGGACGGTGTCTCCAGCAGCAAGGCCTTGAATCGATCGGTAGCTATCGAGCGCCTGAAGGACAGCGGGGCATTCATTACCACCGCGGAGAGTGCTCTGTTTGACTTGATGCGCGACACCAAGTACGAGCACTTTAAAGCCGTAAGCGCTCTCATCAAGGAGCAAAACGGCGTACTCGCCAAGATTCCATCGAGCCTTTGAAGAAAGAGGTGTGCTATTGACGTCAGCGTGAAGCACACTGTGGAAGTTTGAACTGATCTTCACCAGAGCGCGATCGTCTTCGCTTACTTCAATGAATCAAATCTCAATCAAAACCAATTTAAAGACGAAAAGAAGAATATTTTAATATCTCCGAATAGCATTGGTTGTCTATGCAGGGGTGGTAGAAGAATCCTCTTCAAGATCAGGCAGCTCCTAAATAAACCAATCCGGCATTCCAGCGGGCAAAAGTTAGATCGCGAAAGAAACTTTACTTGCCTTGTAGAGCCTTATGTCATGAACTTACATCATCGGAGTCTCCCTCTTCATCACCAGGCATACCATCCATACCCGACATGTCAGGCATGCCAGGCATGCCTCCCATTCCGCCCATGCCTCCCATCTTGGCCATCAACTGCACCACATCGCAAAGTCACGAGGTCGCGCGTCAGCAAACAACAAAACCTAAGGATGCGCAGATCGACACTTTGGCTCACAACCATTCGTGGCCATTGCAGTTTCCACTGCCAATGAGGCAGAACTTACCTCCTGGAGCTGTGCCATGTCTCCCATGCCTTCCATGCCTGGCATACCTCCCATGCCGCCCATTCCTGGCATGCCTCCCATGCCGCCCATTCCTGGCATGCCTCCCATGCCGCCCATTCCACCAGCAAGGTCATCCATTCCAGCGGTGTTGAATCCTTCGTCCTCTTCGTCATCCGAGTCAACCCTGCACATCAAACAAAGAGCCAATTTGCATAGCCACGGAAAAAAGCATCAAGGGTCAGCATCAACTGATTCGGCACTTGCCCTTCCTCCCGCTTTTCATTTCCAGCTTTTCATTGCACAATTCTGATGCAAAATTTGCAGAGAATATAATCTGGAAAAGTACATTTCGAAATCATGAAAGCACACAAAATAACAAGGGAGACTCACCACTTGTCAAAGTCGACCTTTACGTTGGTCTTCTGGAGCTGCTTGTCCTCCAGCAGTCTCGGCCAGAATCCCTCCTGCTTCTTCATCAAGTAGAACTGGATATTGCGCGGCTTGATGCTGTACTTGGATCCGTCCGCAGCAGCGTCCACGCCTCCATTCTCCTTCCAGAACACGAGCTCCAGCTCGTAGTCCTTGCCCTCAGACTTGCCCTTGAAAGTCAATGATTCGTCCTTGAGTTCAATCTTCGCAGACTCCTTGTCCACGTCTGGCAGCTGGATCGTCACGAACACGGCGTCATTCCTCTGCGCCCACGTCACCGGAGCCAAAAGCGTCATTTTTCTGTTCCTTGTTCCTTGTTCCTTCTTCGCCCAAATATATATACCTCCTCCTGTCTTCAACCATCACAGTCATCACCACTCTCTGTCAGCTTTTCCCCATCCCCAATTTCCTTCCAATAGAACCAACTCTCCCACTCTCCCACTGTCCCACTCTCCCACATGCCGCGGCTGTTGGGAGGCGCGGTGGGACGATGTAGCCTAACCTAATCTAACCTAACATAACTAACGCGGGGACACTTACTCCTTCCTCTTTCCCTCTTCTGTGTACTCGCTTTGTTGTTGTTGTTGACTGTGAGTGAAAGAACAAGTGCCACTCGAACTTATCCTGGAAACACCGGAGGGTTAGGGGATTGGGGTAGGTAGGCTTACGGTGGCCCGTCCCAACGCGATTCGGATGGTAGTGTTTGTGGTGGGTGGGGGACTAGCGATCTTCGTGTGAGG
Source organism: Parietichytrium sp. I65-24A (assembly GCA_012862575.1). Taxonomy (NCBI): domain Eukaryota; class Bigyra; order Thraustochytrida; family Thraustochytriidae; genus Parietichytrium; species Parietichytrium sp. I65-24A. Next base: position 542,970 of record BLSF01000019.1, read on the forward strand.
GGAGGCTATGGTCGGGGATAGTCGGAGGCGTACCAGTCGGAGACACCAGTGGATAGCGGGGAGATAGGGGTTGCGGTAGAGAACAAGGAGCTGATCTTCCCGGGAGTGTGGATGGGTGGAGGAGTGGTACGGTAAGCGATAGTTCGAGGTTAGGTTTCTTCGAGAAGTGTGCTTGGGATCGGGCGAATGCTTGTTTGTTCACGAAGACTTTCCGGTTCTTGACTCCCATGGTCGGTTCTGTCGGTTCCGCTGCGAAGAACCCAGCCCTCTCCACCTAGCAATTTCCTATAGCACCCTCCCCGACTGCTACCAAAGAACAATCAACTACTAAGGACAGTTTAAAAATTCGACACTTTCCTATCACACCCTATAGTTATCAGTAGCTGACAACGCCTCAGAAGACAGGCCAGCGTTTTGCGCGTACACCTTCCTCCGTGCGAGGACACTTTCTCGGTCACAATCTCATGCTCTGAGGGGAGACGCATACCGCAGACCCGCATACCCGCAGATCCGCAGAGCGGATCGTACCTAAAGGAGGACTACGGTCGCCGCCGCGCTCCTATAATCACCCCATATCGATCAGTGCACTGGTCGCTGTTTTTATACCATTCTGACTGCGCCAAGGTGAGAAACTGAGAAACTGAAAAGCTTAAAAGCTGAGCGCACTTGCGCGGAATACAAAACGTGAATTGGAAAGTGTTGATTTATGGTTTAGTACTGCAGAAGGAAAAGGACGGTCAAGGACAAGGACAAGGTGAGAAGGGATATTGTATTGTCACAAGCGTTTCATAGGGGACGACATTTCTTTCCCGTCGGCAAATTAAAGTGCGACTTTGGGCTCGGAGTTGCTGCGGGCCGGGATTGGTTGGAGAGAGCAAAGAGTGAAGAGTAGAGAGTAAAGAGCGAGAAAGGTGCTGAGGAGCGAGATGGAGAAGAATTTCGATGATGAGCCTTTCGTCAATGGCGGGCAGGTTGCAATGCTTTCGCCAGGGCTGAGCGCACATGCCGAACACCTAGTCCGAGGAGTGCAAACTGCGAATGAACGTGCGGCGAGAGGCGGGTACCTTTCAGTGAAGAGAGAGCGCGGGGGCGTGGAGGATGAAGAGGAATACGCTTTGCGCAAAAAGCTATCCCATTTGAAACGGTCTATAGAGGCGATGGAGGCCGACGAGTTCAAGGAGAATGGCGCTCGCCATGTGTTGAATGGCAGAGCAGCGAGAGAGATAGAAGCAGAACTGCAATATCGAAACAACAAATCCTTTTTGGCCACAATTCAGCATCAGGATGTGGACCGCGCAGACGAGATTTTATACAAGCAAGATGGCTTTGACGCAAACATGCCGCTCCCTGTCTCAGCCGAGTCGGAGTCCCTAGATTTCTTGAGCGAAATGGTCGATTCCTTGGGCGAAGTTACCGGAGTTGCGCTCACCCAGGTGACGAAAACGAGGTTGCCATCGATATACCACACCGCCTGGAGAATCGTTGGAAAGCCGTCGAGGGTTCCTGAAGAGTTTGCGATGGCGCTCCAATTCGTGGCGTCCTTTGAAGTGAATGATAAGGACTCGCAAGTCAGCAAATTGAAACTTGAGCTCTCTGATGTCGCCAGGCTTGAGCTCGGCGAGGTTTTGCTCTATTGTGAGCAGCGCAACTGCTTTCGGACTTTTTTCGCGTGCTTTTCACAGTACGCAGAGCTCTACAGCACCCGGGATACGCTTTACAAGCAGATTATGGGCCAATTTTCTGGCGATCAGGTCCGGGTGCGACACTCTCTACCACAATCAACACCTATGCGATATGCTGCTCGCGTCTTGGAAATCGGACGCTCAAGCAGAACGCAAGATAATGCGTGGCTTGTGTGGGAGCCACAGTTCACCTTTCAAAACATCTCCAACGAAGCGTTCAGATACGCTAGCGGCTATATGATACGTCCTCGAATCGAGCTGTGGAGAAACCTTGGAGCTGGGATGCTGGAGCTAGACGATAATTTCACAAATCTCGTCAAGTCGCAAGGTCTCGCCGCGGCGGTGTACAATTTTGTTAGCCACTACACTCAGTGATTTGATTTGACTTCCTCACTGTCAAGTCCTGAAAGTCCTGAAAGAGTGAGTTTTCGAAATCCTGTTCTGGTAAAAAGAGCGATGGAAATTACCAGTTGTACATTTCCTTGTTTCCAAGTCTTGTATCAGACGTGGCATTGTTTACGTATTCAGTGACTCCCACGGGAATTGGGGGCAGTTCAAGTGGGAGTACATTATGTAATGCCTTCTCAACGACTTTCATCCTTATACCAATTTTACCTTATGAAACTTGTAACCACACACCGACTCCAGCCAAGACAATTTCTGTTCTGGACCGCGGCGTTGCTCTCCTGCCCGCCCTCCGGCGCCATCTCGGAATCATTTGCAAAGAGTACTAAAAAATGTCTGACTTTTTTTGCGTGAGTTGCTACCACACAACAATCTCCCTATCAGCCAGAGCTAACAAACCCTTAGCTACGCACAGGCTGCCACTCCTTCCGCGTCAATTTCGCCCGATCGTTGTCCCTGTGTGGACATGATTCACCACCATGTGCCGATGCACCGCGCATTTCAACAGCCTGCCCGGCGATCATAGCCCGACGAGACGGGCAGAAATTGTCCTGCGCCGCGTTTGTGCGTGTCGTTCTAAGGATCACCTGCAGTGTCGGGCTGTCTTTTGAACGAACAGGCTGCCAATGGCATGCTAAACTTTCCTTTTCTACCTTTTATAGCCCAGGCTGACGGCGGCGTTATCGAAATGCGACTCATTGCTCACGCAGCAGTCCAAAGGGAAAAGGAAACTAACTGCAAGAAGTAATCTGACACCCTCGCGGCCTTGCCTTACTTGGCTTGCTGCTCAGTACTTTCAACGCGCATTTCGCATTTCACACTCCCGCGAACTGGTGCTAACAACAAATTAGAAAAGAACGAGTTTTCTTACGTCTCGTCCATCTCAGTGCGCTTCTTATTTTTCCTGGCGTCGTAGAAGTGACCTGCGAGACTGCACGCAGTGAGAGGGAGAGGTGAATCCACAAGCAGAGCAGAGGTGTAAATCCCCCTCGCAAACAATAAAACAAATAAACAAACTGTGAATGAAAGAATGAATGTATTTTGAAGGGCAAGTCCCGGAGCTGAGCTAGCTATATAGCACACTCCGCAAAGCGTTTTGCCCTCTCTCTCTCTCTCTCTCTCTGTGTTCCTCTAACACACACATGCGCCCTTCCTCAGCTTCCAGCACAAGCTCAAGCTCAAGTACTCGAGTACAAGCTCAAGTTGCGCGACTGTGAAATCTGATGAAATCTGTGAAATCTGTGAAATCTGTGAAATCTGTGAAATCTGAGTTCACTGACAGTGAAGTTTCCGTAAAAGATAAAAGACAAGAAAAGGAGAAAAAGGAGAAAGAGGAAAGGAAAGGAGGTTACAGTCCATACATATGCTAAGCTTATTGGCAGTGAGAGCAGTGAGTGCCACACAGTGAGGCGTGAGGCGTGAGGATCTGCGCTAAAGTTGCTATCGTTCTCTCTGGACTATCCGAGTCTGGACAGGAAAGCAGGTAGGCAAGTAGTGAGTGAGACGCTGAGACAGAGAGTCGCTGCAGTCACGAACAGACAGACGAGAAGAGCAGCGGAGGTGGTAGCTGAGGGAGCAGATTCGCAAGGGGAATCAAGATGTTGAGCAGGTTCGCACGGGGCCTCGGGGCCAGAGCGAGGCTTCAGAGCGCCTGGCGGCAACAGCATGCGCCTGCTTGGCGTCACCAAAGAGCTGCGTTCTTTAGCAGTGAGAGCGATGACGTGATGAACGCCGAGCGCGAGGCTATGGAGTACGATGTGGTCATCGTCGGAGCAGGGCCTGCTGGTCTCTCTGCTGCGATCAGGCTCAAGCAGCTCGAGGCTGAGAAGGGCCGCGAAATCTCTGTCTGCGTCGTAGAGAAGGCAGCAGAGGTCGGAGCTCACATCCTGTCTGGAAATGTGTTCCAGCCAACGGCCCTGGACGAGCTTTTCCCAGACTGGAAGGAGCAAGGTGCGCTCGGAGATGACCCAACACCAGTTGGAGAGGACAAGTTTCTCTTCATGTTGAACGAAAAGTCGGCCATCAGCGCACCAAGTATCCTTATCCCACCAACACTCCACAATGACGGAAATTACATTATCAGCCTCGGCAAGCTCGTCCGCTGGCTCGGCGCAAAGGCTGAGGAGATGGGTGTGGAGATCTACCCTGGCTTCCCAGCTGCTGAGGTCCTCTATGACGAGTCTGGCGCTGTCGTAGGTGTTGCCACAAAGGATATGGGAATCAACAAGAGCGGAGAAGCCAAGGACTCCTTCATGCGCGGCATGGAGCTTCGCGCAAAGCAGACCCTCATCGCCGAGGGTGCTCGCGGAAGCTGCGCAGAGAGCCTCATCAAGAACTTCGACCTGCGCAAAAACTCGGATATGCAGAGCTACGGCCTCGGTCTCAAGGAGGTCTGGGAAATTCCAGAGGAGAACCACAAGCCTGGTCTTGTGCAGCACAGTTTCGGCTGGCCTCTTGACTCGAAAACCTACGGTGGCTCTTTCATGTACCACGAAAAGCCAAACCGCGTTCTCATCGGGTTCGTGGTCGGCCTTGACTACGAGAACCCATACCTCAACCCGTTCCAGGAATTCCAGCGTTTCAAGCATCACCCTGAGGTCCAAAAGTACCTCGAAAACGGAACTTGCCTTGCATACGGTGCGCGCGTCATCAACGAGGGCGGGTACCAAGCCATTCCAAAGCTCACCTTCCCTGGTGGAGCTCTCATTGGTTGCTCTGCTGGCTTCTTGAATGTACCAAAGGTCAAGGGTAGCCACACTGCCATGAAGAGTGGCATGGTCGCAGCCGAGTCGATCTACGAAGCCCTTGAGGAAGAGTCGGAATCTCCAAAGGAGGTGACCGCTTACCAGACTAACATGGAAAACTCTTGGGTCTGGAAGGAGCTCAATTCCGTGCGTAACTACGCACCTGCTTTCAAGTGGGGACTCTACGCAGGTGTCCTTTACAGTGGTATCTCTGGATTTGTGCTTCGCGGCATGGAGCCTTGGACCTTTAGCAAGCATGGCAAGCAGCGTGATTGTGATGCTACCAAGCCTGCATCCCAGTTTAAGCCAATTGACTACCCAAAGCCTGACGGAGTGATCTCCTTTGACATTCTCACCAACCTGGCGCGCACTGGAACCAACCACGAAGCCGACCAGCCTTCTCATCTTAAGATCAAGCCAGAAAAGTCCGACAAGCCAAAGGAATCCATCAAGGTGTTTGATGGACCAGAGCAGCGCTTCTGCCCAGCCAGAGTGTACGAGTTTGTTGACAACGAGGAGACCGGCGAGAAGGAGCTCAACATCTCCGCTCAGAACTGCATTCACTGCAAGTGCTGCTCCATCAAGATGCGCGATGAGTACATCAACTGGACCGTTCCAGAGGGTGGTGGCGGCCCTGCATACGAAAGCATGTAAATCTACTGCTTTCTCGCACCCGCGATGGCTCAATCAAGTCTCCGCAACCCGCCTCGGTTGCTTGAGCCATCTCTTCTCGTTCTACTTTGCATGTTTGTTTCTTTCCGCCTCTGTGCATTGCGCATGCTTCTTCTTTCCATTTCTTTTAAACTCGCGACGCCGGCGTCGCTTTTAGCGTAACAAGTCGACGTCCAGTGTCCAGTAAGGCGAAATAACAATATCTTTTGGTCCCGTCCTCACACTCGCCATTCTTTTGCGACTTCATTCTCCCAACTGTCTGTTCGACTCAGATTCAGAAGCAGCGAGAGAGCCCGCAGGAGATTGCAAGTCTTCGTTTCATCAGTTCGCACATCCTCAACGTGAACATGGTGTGTCATGTACCAACCATCCCACTCTTCTCACTGATTCAATCTGGCCCAGTGAGGGCTTTTTAATGTGGCCCAATGAGATCCATCCATGACAATGACAATGACAATGACAATGACAATGACAATGACAATGACAACAATGACAATGACAGTTCCTGTCACCGGTTCTCGCTATTACCCATCCCGTCTAACCACCTCTACCCTCAGCCGTTACATTCGCTCTTAGCCTACCGTTCCTTCCCTCACTGTCAGTACCCGGCTCCTCCTCTACCCACACCACTACACTCTACTACCGCGATAGATGAAACGCCAAACTCCTACTCCAATCTCATAACCGCAAGACACTTACCTTCTCCATAGCCGCAGCACCTAGCATTCAATCCCTAGCGATGAAAGATTCTTACCGTTTATACTAGAGAGGAGTAGCCGGAGCCAACTTGACGAGTGAAGAGAGAGGATGACAGAGAGAGAACGAAGGAAACCGATCCAACAATAAGAAGCTGAAAGAAGCTAGAGGGACGCTCCCCACAGGTAAGCTGTTGTGCGGACACGCAGGAACTTGAGGGTGTGCACCCTTGTCTGTGTGTTTGATTTGTTAGATTCTGCGTGCGCTGTGGGAACAAGAGTTGTTGTTGCCGTGTTCCGTTTCGAGGCAACGAAAGAAAGAAAGAAAGAAGGGAGCAAGTACAGAAGTAAAGAAGGCAAGAAGTACAGAAGGCAAGGACGAGATTGCTGCGGGTTCTGGGCGAGGCCAGGTGGAGCAGGGCCGTGGAGTATGCGGAATATAATTGTGCGATGCGCATTGGCGTCGCTGGCGTGCGGCGTTTGCGCAGCGCAGTTAGAGGACTGCCCAGCAGTGTCGAGCCAAGTGTGCAATAATACGGTTGCCTCGGCAGAAGAGTGCGATGGTTTAGCGGAAAATCCGCAAGCTGGGTCTGTGCAAGCACAGGGGCTCTTCTTGCAACCATCATGCTTGTCTGAAGCGATCGCTGGAGCTGGCTCGTCGACATCGTACTTGTTCAGCCAATGCGCATATATGCTGACACAGCAGGCATATGGCGTGAACGGTGGGTCCGAGCTCGCTTACCCGTCCCCGCAACCGCTAGGGTCGCTGGTTGGGTCGCTGATTATGTTTTTACTGTACTTTATCGTCCCGCTCACGTACTTTCTCATCGTGATTGTGATGAGGAAAAGGCTTTACGCCAAGTTTGGAGGCAACCCCGACCAGGAGATCGCAAGTACGCAACACCAAGACTCACGCAATCTGCAGTCTGGATTCTCTTCGGGCGGGGATGAACCGGATCAAACACCGGCATATCTAAGCTTTCATCGCCTGACGTACTCTGTCAAGCTCAATAAAGGAGGAATCAGCAAACTGAAGAAAGAAAATGGCGGCAAGACTCCAACCACGCCCGGTTGGGATCAGAAGAAAATTCTGCAAAATATCACCGGAGTGTTTCGGCCCGGCACTCTCAGCGCCATAATGGGGCCATCCGGGTGTGGAAAGTCCACCTTGCTGGACGTTCTCGCAGATCGCAAGCAGGGCGGAAACACTCGCGGAAAGGTTCTCATCAACGGAACTCCGAGGACAAAGCTTTTCAAAAGGCTCTCCGGCTACGTCATGCAGTTTGATGCCCTTTTCCCGCACCTTACTGTCCGCGAGGTTCTTATGTACACCGCAGAACTTCGGATCACTGGCCTGGACTGGCGGGCAAAGCGCAAGGCGGTACAGAACGTGATTAAAGATTTGGATCTGAAACGCTGCGCAGATTCGCGTATAGGCGGGAACGGCGTGCCAGGAATCAGTGGTGGGCAAGCGAGACGCGTGACCGTTGGCATCGAGCTCATTACTAGGCCTCTGATTCTGTTTCTCGACGAGCCCACGACGGGGCTTGACGCGTTCTCCTCCTTGCAGCTTGTCCGCACCCTCCGAGTTCTTGCAGATTCCGGGCGAACGGTCATCGCGACAATCCATCAACCTCGGCCACAGATCTTTGATTTGTTCAACACTCTACTTCTGATGAAAGATGGAAGAATTGCATACTTTGGCCCCGTTCGCGATATTGAAGCGTATTTCAACTCGATCGGAATCAACGTTAGCGGAGGGTCCGTGGCCGATGCGGTCGTGGATCTTACCTATTCCAAGGAAACGAATGACCAAAGTGCAGACGCTGGCGAAAACGCCGTTGCAGCTCTTGCCGATGCCTATGACTCAAGTCTTCAAGCCAAGAGAATTCAGCTTCTGGCAGACAAAATCGAGGACAGGGTGTACTCCAAGCTTCCACCTCCGATTGCCTCAATCTTTGGTGCCGTGGATCCAAAGTCAGGGGAATTGTTGGACAAGCGCGCCATGCGCTTCTCTCAAAGCATCCAAATGCAGATATTTATTCTGATAAGGAGGTCGTACAAAAACATCGGCCGAGACTCGACATACTTCACCAATGTGGGCCTGCAAATGAGCCAGTTCCTGTTTTACGGCTTGCTCTTCCTCGGGTTGCGTACCCAGACTGTCGAGATTAGTGACGATGCTGGAAGCGTTCTCGGCGTGGCTGATGTCAACTATCTCTTTATCCTGCAGGAGCGTGCATTTCTTTTCCAGGTGATGAATACCATCATGCTCATTGAAGTAGTGGTGATTGCAACAGCATTTGTGGAGAAGAGCATTTTTCGGCGCGAGCATGCTTCCGGGGCTTACTCTGTCATAGCATATCACACACAGTTCATCATTAGATTCTACGTGGATGCCATCTGGAAGGGTCTCATAGCTGCAGTATTGTGCTACTTCTTTCCACCAATGCGCCTCGACCCCGATGCATTTTTCTACTTTGCAGCCATGCTCATGTTGTGCAGTACTATGGGTTCCGCAATGGCTTTTCTCATGGTGAGTCTCATTCCCGATGCGGAAGGCGCCGCAAATATCCACGCACAGGTCTTGGGCACCTTTGGTCTCTACTCTGGGTTTTTCTTGTTTCCCAACGTTCTCCCTGTATGGATGAAGTGGTTGTACTATATGCTCCCTTTCAAGTACAGTTTTGAGGGCCTGGAGCTCAACGAATTCACGTGTATGACAGTCGGGGAGGCAAATTACCTATTTGCGATCGATACCACCCTCAATCGCTGGACTAACCTTCTGGTGTTCCTCGTATACCCTCCGATCTTCCACGCTATCGCAATGCTCGGGTCTTTTGCATACACTCGGCCAAAGTCGTTCTGGGTACGGCATTTTAGCTGCTGCACGGGCTCGGATGACTCTAGTCCTTTGGCGGCATCAAAGCTTCACAGTACCATCCCCTTGGACTCGCATGACTCGGGAGAGGGACACGAGGGTGCTTCTCCGGAACCAGCCTTGGAACCAACTAGCACCAAGGCAGCTTCTCGCAAGGTTTCAAGCGAAAATGGCATCGAGCTTTCGTCCATCGCTGTCCATACTACCGAAGATTCACAATCCAACCCTCCTGCTGTGAACAACGGCGAGGCCGTAGCCAACTTCGAGGGCGACGATAACGACTCGGAGAGTGATGCGACCTTGACCGACAGCTTAGAACCTTCGATTCTCACAACTACAAGCCTGCAGCACGACCCGGCACCGCCTACGCCCGTTTCTAATGCGGATGGGATCTCTATTCGTGATCCGAACTCGCCGGTGCACAAAACGTGAGAAGGTAAGAGCGCTCCACAGCGCGTTGATAATTTTCTTTCACAACATCTTTTACGTAAACTTCGTTTTGTAAAACACATTCGTACAGTGCAAAGCCAGCCACCAGATTCAAGTTTTTATTTCGATGCTCCGATTCATTCTCTGTGCCCAAATGCGTTGAAACTGGGGAAGGGAACAGGCCGCGTCTTTTTTAACGCGCCACAAAATAGTTCCCAAAAGCCCCCCAGTCCATGTAGTCCATGTTTGTAGCTGTCACTCGACAAAAATATATCTATCAATCGATCAATCAGTCAATCAATCAAAAAGATTGAAAGCAATCAGTCAATCAATCAAAAAGATTGAAAGACAAAGGAGAGTGGTTCACGTTGAACCCTCCAATCCATGCTACTTCACACAGACGACGAGCTCATCGAAAAGACCTTTACTCGACACGCACGCGGCTTTCAATTCATTCACAGTCAATGACCATGGACATTGAACATGCAGAACATGGCACGTCTCCAAGTCGACTCTCACCACCCGTTCACTTTCCTACTGTTTCATCTATCCAAACCATAGAGAAGCGCGCGCCTTCCGACACATTTTATGTTGTGCACAGCAAAGCAACAAATACTAAAAGTGCGAGCAGCCGGAAGAGTGTCCGAGTGTCCGCGCAAGCGTGAAACGGCCAGAAACGGCCAGTAACGGCAATAGGAGACTATACTAGAGGGGTAGCGACGAGCAGCCGTTTGAGGGCGCAGGAACAATGCTGCGCGCGAGGAAGAGCTCGCTTTGCCTGGTGCGACAGCTGTGCACCGGAAGCAGGAAGGACTGGCAGTACTTTTCGTTCTACAAGTACGCCGGATTGGAGCAGCCGTGGGCGTTGAGGAGCGCATTGGAGCGAGAATGGCAAGCGATGGGAGTGCTAGGGAGAGTGTATGTGGCAAGTGAGGGCGTTAATGGGCAGGTGGCGGTTCCATCGGGGAAAGAGGAGGAGTTCAAAAGGAGCATTTTGAACAAAGGAGGCTTGGACAATTGCTTCATCAATGTGGGCGAATCCATCTCGCAAGATGAGCAGTTCCCGTTTCGCAAGCTCAGAGTCAAGCTGAGGTCGAGGATCGTTAACGACGGCCTGGACGAGCCGCTAAAGCTCGTAGATCGCGGAGAAGAGACGAGCCCCGAGGAGTGGCACGAACTGGTGAGGAACAAGTCGGAGGACACGGTGATCTTGGACTGCCGCAATTCTTACGAGCATGAGATCGGGCGCTTTGATGGGTCGGAGCGCGTCATGGTTGACGTGTTTCGAAACACATTCGAGAAGTTGGACGAGAGGTTTGCAGGAGATCTCTCTGCAGAGAACACCAACGTCATGATTTATTGCACGGGAGGAATTCGCTGCGAGAAGGTTGGCGCGTACTTGAAGGAGAAACTAAACGTCAAAACCGTGAAGAGACTGGAGGGAGGAATCGTCAAGTACTTAGAGTACATCAAAGCAAACGAAGGCTTGACGTCCACGTTCAAGGGGAAGAATTTTGTGTTCGATGATCGATCCTTCTTGAACGGCGCCGTCAAGGCGACAGATGACGTGCTCGGAAAGTGCATATATTGCGGGACACCCCATGACGATCACTCCAAGTGCAAAAATATCATGTGCGGAAGAACACAGCTTCAATGCCCTGCATGCGCCGCAAGGATGAACCACACCTGCAGCCCTGCCTGTAAAGAAGCCGTGGAGCTTTTCCAGGGGATGAATACAGAAGAGCAGCGGGCTTACAGAAAAGCAAACGTTAGCCGTTTCAAGCCCGAGCTGCAGACGCTACAAAATCGATACGGCATCTTGGCCGGCCCAATGCCTCCCGGCCCAAATTCACGAGCGAGGGGGTTACACACGTTTCCGCCGCATCACAACGGGGAGCCGTCTTTTTCAGAGCTGGAGGCGTACTGTGAGACGGTGTCAAGCGTATTGACGTCGGAAAGTCGAGAATCTGCACTTGCAGAAATCCGACGAGCAACAGAGGCTCGACTTGCCCGTCCCCATATGCTCGCATCAGTGCAGCAGGGGCGATTATTGCGTAAGTAAGAGGGCTTGAGGTGGCGACGTCCCTTTCTTGTGTGCAAAAAGAGCTCAGGAGTTTCATGTACGCAGGCATTATGCAGGCACATTTTGATTATCTTGATGGTGAATGCCCACTGAATTGAGATATCTGTTTTCACTCCTGGTCAGGTTTTCTTGTACAGATTGTGCGCGCTAAAAAGTGTTTGGAGCTCGGGACATTTAGCGGTTATTCTTCTCTGTGTATCCTTGACGGCCTTCCGCAAGACGGCGAGCTCATCACATGTGACATCGACGAATCTGCGCTCGAAATCGCTCGCCCGATTCTCTCTGCGGATCCCCGCGTGAGCGTACGCTCCGAACGTGGAATGGATGTCATCCGCAGCTTGGGAGAGCCAATGGATCTGATCTACGTGGATGCAAATAAAGTTGGTTATTGGGAGTATTACGAGGAAATAATTAACAATGGCTTGCTCAATCGGAATGGCGTCATGGTGTTTGACAATACACTTTTCAAAGGCGCTGTAATCTCTCCAAAAAAGCCCCAAAGAATAGCCCGAGCGATGGACAGGTTTAACCAAAAAGTGGCGGAAGACTCCAGAACTCGCCAGTTGTGCCTTCCGCTTTGGGATGGTGTGACGTGCGTCACTTTGGTCTAGCTCTAGTGACTCGAGCTCTAGAGTAGCTCTAGTCTACTTCTGAATGGATAATTTCGGGGGCCGCCGATAGGTTCCGGCCGTCCGGTGACCCAGGGTGGATACGCAGTTCTTGACTGTCCAGTGCGCTGCGGGCTGTAGGCTCAGCCAAAGAAAGCTCGGCCGGAGCGATCTTCAGCTTGTCCGAGGAGAATCTCAGCGCCCGCGACGATCCTTTGTCTTTCGCACGCATAGAAAGGGCCAAAGCTGTGAGTACGAATCGCTCAAACTGAAATAGGAAAAAGGCGAGGGTGACTCCGCTGTCAAAGTCGTTGAAAATGGTCTCGCTAGCGAGGGCTGCAATTTGGAGCACCATGACAAAGAGAAGAACGAACATTGAGGTCACGAAGAACACCCGAGCTTTAAGTAATACGCGCTCAGCGAGTACCTTCACGTGCGACTCGTCTGTCGAATTTCGCATGAGCTCTTTGTACCAGCGAATGGATGGCAGCATCACCACACTGGCTTCCCAAAAATATATAAAGCTGACGCCGGCGACTCCGAGCATGCAGATGCGTATGGTCTCGTGTACACTGTCCTCAGAAACTGAAAATACCACCGTGAAAGAATTAAACGCCAACAATTTAATCCCAGCAAGGAACCTGAAGGTTTCGCTGCTTAATAACACCTTCTTTCCACTGGTTCTCCGGAACCTGATGTCATGCTCCCATAACTCCACAAATCGGAGCATGTACAGTGATAAGGTGATCATTTCCCCAGCACAATAATTTGCCATCAGTGTCGATACGAGCAAATTCTTTCCGAACCTCCACTTCAAAGGGTCGGTGACTTTGAGTGAGCAGCTGATCACCAAAAGACCCTGAGACGCAATGTAGGTGTAGCGATTTTTGTTTTTGGTATTGGCCCAATCACCAAGCAGATTCCCATCTCGCCAGGACATCACCAGCAGCAGCATTGGTGGGACAATGTTTATGAGACTCGTTGCGAGCAGCACTCTGTTAACAGCGCGAAAATAATCTTCCCCATAGTCGCATTCTCCAGTGCAGTTGAAGCAGAAGAATGTGGTCTCCCATCCGTCCTGGCACTCGCAAGATATTGAGTCCGCCGTGAAGTTATCTACGCATTGCTGATTCACACTGCAGGCCAATGCCACTGCGCAGGATGGCATGGCGCCGCAGCTTGTCGCCCTTCGAACGGCCCTTGCCTTGCTGCTCGCTTTGGCCTGCGCGCGTTTCGCCAACCAGTCAGCTTGTCTGGAGCGAAACGAGAACTACAAGTTCCCTGAACTGTTGAGGGAGGCTGCCTTGGTCAAGTATGGACTGCGAAACCGCTATCTCTCCTTCTGCGAGCCAGCAAACGAGTCGTCAGGGACAGACAACGACACCAACTCCTAGCACGCCGTAGCACCCTTTCTTCGCCTCGGCAATTGTCCAAATGGTCTCTTTATCGGACGATTCACTTTGAGTGCGTTACATCAACAGCGATCAACGTTAGCACTCATGAACACTCCTCTTCATTCATCACCATCGGCTATATTTTGACTCCCACTCGAAACTGGCGCTTGTATCAGCACAATCGCAGCTCACTCTTTCCGTTCTCCGCTATGCCGCATATTCTATCTCGATTGATTTCAAGGCATGTATTTTATTTACCGGTATTAACAGCAAATTCGCCTCTGAGCGAAAGAAGGCCACTCGCAAAACTAGCATGAGTTGGTTTCACCAAATTTAATATCGCACGCGCTCAATCACTATAATGTTCTATCCGTTTTGCTGGAAGCGAAATTTCGGACCTTAACTAGTAAACGGATCTCTTTGGAATGAGAAAAAGTGTGAGAAGAAGGGAGATGGATTTAACACGAACATAAGTTCGACACGATAGGAAGGCGAGTTTCTGAGTTATTCTTTTTTTTTGGAAAGAATCAATAACTGTTACTTATCAGACGCGGCTGCGCGAAGAGAAGCTGGGAGGTGTAGCTTGGAAAACGAAGATGGCTGGGGATGGTGGATTAAACTTGTCTGTGCATCTATTGCTAGTCTTCGCCCCGAGAACATTGCTGAAGCACTCGCATTATCGAGCCACTGTCAAGACAACAATCAATTGAGCACGTATGGCCGCGGTAAGCGTACTTCTAAACGCTCTTCCCAGAGCATGAAATCTTTTTTTGATGCACATGAATGAACACCGCTCTCGACTCCATCAGTGTAGCGAGATGCGAGCGGTGCATTCGCACTGATGGAAGCTCTCGCAGGAGGGTTTTTGCGAATAGAGATCTCTGAACTTCTACAGGGCTCTCTTTGGTCTGACATTTACAATTACAATGCCCGCTTCACAGGACAGGCAACTCATCAATGCGATACAGCCCAAAAGGTCTTGGTCTTGTATTATTGTTATGGACATATACTATAGTATAAGTGAATAGAATGTCCATCTCCACAAAACCAAACCCCGTTTTCACCACTCACTTCTCAAGCATCTCAAGCTCATCAAGCTCTCCCGTTCGTGGCTCGACAAGAGGCATCTGTACGCGCAGCGAAGCACGTGTACGCGTGGCATACGACGGGTATGAACGAGGATATCACGAAACTTTGCACACGTACACGCGCGCCACACGCACTAACGAAGACAAGAATTCCATCGACGAGCTCCCGACACCATGCCTGCCAAGGACGAGCCCCTCGGCTGCGGGCACACGTGGGACCTGGAGCTGTCGGACTCGATGGGGATGACTTGTGAAGGGCCACAATGCAACGGAGCAGAAGTGCAACCCGGAGAGCCTATGATTGGGTGCAGGACATGTGACAAGGACTGGTGTATCCGCTGCTGCTTTGCCGGTGAGCCGACCTTGTCCAGCGCGGTGGTGGGAAAGTGGCCTAGCAGTCATGTTCATGCAGCTCAGAGCGGCAACGTTTCGGGAGACGAGGAGTCTGCGGATGAGATGGGCTGGACGCCAATGCACTGGGCTTGCTGGGCGGCCAAGGACAAGCCGTTTCAACTTCCGCAAAAGCAGGAGCAGCTTTCGGTTAAGGACAAGTTGGGTCAGACACCGATTATGGTGCTCTGCCGACTGGGGGCAGAGATGGACAAACTTGGAAACCTTTTGGATGGGTTGCCAAGCACAGAGGAAAAGGATGAGTTTGGAAGATCCGCTCTGATCCACTTTTGCACTGGGGACAGCAATCGTGAGGGAAGGAAAGATGTGTTGGCGAAGCTGTGCTCCAAGGCCGGGAATGATCTCGATAGCTTGGATGCATTTGGCTACTGCGCGCTGCATCACGCGGTGATGAGTCGTGATCATGAACTCGTTCGGGGGCTCTTGTCGGCGGGGGCGAGCGTCTCCACGAAGACAGGAGAAGGGTACTCTCCGCTCTTCCTCTGCATCTCCGGCGAAGGATCGGAGAATGGGTGTGACTTGCAGGTACTGCAGCTCCTCCTCGCAAGTGGAGCGGACGTCAACGAAACCTTCGAGGAGGGCGACAACATGATGAGCCCTCTTTTGCTCTGCGCTGCCGAAGGGTACGGGGAAGCCATGGAAATGTTGCTAAAGAACGGCGCCGACGTGCACTACACGGACTCACAGCAGATGAACGCCATGCATTATTGTGTTCTCGAAGAGTCTGACAGCGAAGAAAATAGCGGGCCTGGAGCCGGCAAATCATTTGTGCAGTCCATCAAAGCTCTTTTGGATGCCGTTTCATCTGAAGGATCCAAGTCAAAGCTGTTGAATAGCAAGAATGCAGAAGGTATGACCCCACTTTTGCTAGCGTGTGAGTGCCAAACCTTCGCGGCTGTGAATATCCTCGTGGAGAGTGGTTCTGATGTCAATTTGGGTCGTGAGAGTGATGGCGTAACGGCCTTGCATCTTGCTTGCATCGCTGGCAACGCGGCAGCTGTGAAAGCTCTACTCAAAGGCGGGGCTCTAGCGGATCAAACCTGTCACTCCTCAGCTGGTGGGTATGCTGCTCTACACTTTGCAGCTCAGAATCCAAACGACTCCTCTGAGAGTGTCTTCAAAGAGTTACTTAATGCAGGCGCGAACGCGAATTTGAAGACAGAAGGCGAAGGGCTCGCTCCTCTGCATATCGCTGCGTTGCTATGTTCTAAAGCAGTCTGTTCACTTCTAATCGAAAAGGGAGCAAAGGTAGACGAAACGGACAACGATGGTGACACTGCACTACATAACGCTGCTGGGAAACAGGAGAACGGCGAAGACCGCGTCGAAATTGCGGAGCTGTTGCTTGCGCACGGCGCTCCTCTCGAGGTGGCTAATAGAAAGGGATTCACACCACTTGCAGCAGCCGCAGCCGCGGAAAATCGTCCGGTCGCTGCACTCTTGGTTAACAGCGGTGCTAAAGCGGTGACGATTGAGGTGAACGAGGCGACGAATGAAATGGGAGTTGTGGCTGAAGGTGCCGAAGGTGAAGAGAGAGAAAACGAAGAGGAAGTCGCTGATGAGGAACCCTCAGATAAAGCTGGCAAGAAAAAGGCCAAAAAGAGACGTGCAATGATGGGCCTCGGGAGAAACTCTAAGAAGGCCAAGGACGAATGAATCTGGCGAGAGAACTTGATGGTTGTGCATATATATTTACAAAACATTTGTGTTTTTAAAAGTTTTTTTTACTGCGAGTGAACTAACAGTTAAAAGTGATTGCTGTACTTCTTTTTTGGAAGTCTCGATGCTCAACGAGGCCTCATGTGAACTCTATTCCTTGTCTCGCAGAGTGAGAGTAGTGAGAGCCTCGAAAAATGGGTTTGTAAAAGAATCTATCTTTCGACTGGTTTACTTTTTAGTTGCTGTTGCGCAGACGAGACCGAAACTCTTCTCGCTCTACGAGTTCAAGATAGACGGGACGCAAAGGATTTACAGCGGCAAGGCACTTTAAAGCACATTGGCCTAATTTGAGTCAGTGAAGTTCGCAGGTACTTGCAAAAGAAATTTGCGATATGCGTCATTCTGGGTCTCTTCCACATAGAAGAAGCCAATCTGAGTCAGAAAGTTCAACAAGCTCTTGTCATCCTCGGCCGAGGCCACCTGGATCCCAACAAGCACACGGCCCACATCCGCTCCGTGATTCCTGTAGTGGAAAAGCGTTACGTTCTGGCTAACTCCCGAGGGGCCATTCAGCTGGGCGAGGAAGTCTTTCAGAGCCCCGGGACGTTCCGGAAACTCAAACCTGAAAATGCGTTCCTCACTACCCCGTAAGGCCCTACCGCCAGCGAGGTATCTAATGTGCGTCTTTGCGAGGTCGTTGTCCGCAAGGTCGTATACAATGTAATCGTCCTCGCTGCGCAGTGAGTCGAGAACCTTGGCCTTGTCTTCCTTGGAGGTGGCCTGGAAGTTGAGGATGATGTTTGCCTTTCCAGCGTTCTGAGGGTCGAATCGGTAAGAGAACTCGGTGACGTTGCGAGGGAAAATGCGCTCGTAGAGCTTCCAAAACTCGCCGCGCTTTTCCGGAATCGAAATTGCAACGAGGTTTTCAGACGAGTCGGCACGCTCGGAGACAAACCGCAAGCGGTCAAAGTCCATGTTTGCACCTGATGCGACCGCGATAAGCGTCTTGCCCTGAATACCGGTGTTCTGTACGTACCTCACCAGACCGGCAATGCCGAGTGCGCCGGCAGGCTCCAGGATTCCGCGGGTCTCATTAAAGCCAATCTTAATTGCCTGGCAAATTTCATCCGTGGTGCAGGTGATCATGCCATCGCAAAGCTCTTTGATGAGGGGAAAGGTGTTTTTGCCCACAGTTCTCACCGAAGCCCCGTCTGCGAACAGGCCCACCTGATCTAATGTAACGACCTCTCCCTTGGCAAGAGATGCTGTCATGCCGGCGGCGTCCTTCGCCTCCACTCCAATCATCTTGACGTGCGGAAGAACCTTTTTCATGTAGACACTCACACCGGCAAGGAGACCACCTCCTCCGACGCAGCAAAAGATTGCATCGAGGTTCTTTTGGTGCTTGCTCGGCAATTGTTTGACAATCTCCATACCGATGGTTCCCTGGCCAGCAATGACGAGCGGATCATCGAAAGGGTGAATCAAGGTTCTCCCTTCGGCGGCCATGCGAAGGGCCTCCGCCTGAGCCTCGTCGTAGTTTTGCCCGTGTAGTTTGACATTTCCACCATGCTTGCGCACAGAATCGACCTTGATGCGAGGGGTAGCCAGAGGCATGACGATGATCGCGTCGATGCCAAGGTTTTTGGCAGCCAAGGCGACGCCCTGGGCGTGGTTCCCTGCACTGCAAGCCACAATTCCCTTCTCGAGCCTCTCAGGTGGGAGGGAGACAATCTTGTTGTACGCCCCGCGAATCTTGAAGGAGTGCACCGGTTGCAAATCCTCGCGCTTAAAGTAGATGTGATTGCCCAACAGCTGAGAAAGAGTATGCGCGTAGGTCAGGTCAGTTTCTGCTGCCACATCATACACCACGCTCTGAGCGGCGAGCACACTTCGCAGGTACTCGTCAATCATCTGCTCCTTTCTTAGGAGGTCCAGCCCACTGGCGATGCGATTAAAGCTCTTGCCGTCGTTCTGGCCCATCAAACTCTCCGAAAGGTCGGGCGGCCAGCTCGCCGAGCTCGTTCTGGCGAGCGGCTTCACAGGGAGGTCACTTTTCGAATCAGAGGCGAGCCTTCTCCATCCGAGCTGCCAGGTCGGCCGTCTAGCATGTGCGCCAACAGCCCTCATTCTCCTGCTCTGATCCGCGAAAATGCCAAACCTCCGGGATCCCTTTCAAAACGTTCGAGTCTCGACTTTTCGAGTATCAAACTCCAAGTATCAAGTATGTGGTTGCCCTCCTCAACCACGACAATTTGCGGTTCAATCAGCTCCGTGAACGCCTGAAATCGATGGAATTCAACTCGCTGCTGCACAATCCACAATCTATCTATAACCCACTCTTCACGTGCGGCAACAACACCGCTTGGCAACACCCTTCTTTACCGGTAAACACAACCTCCACTGTGGCACTTTGGCACTGTGGCACTTGCACTCAAGGCACCTCAAACCCACCCCGCACTTGCAGCTTATCTTCTGCCAAGAGCGCTATCGCAAATGTGTACGCAGCGAGGACAGTCGACGTACACCGTGTCCTGTAATACACAACACCACGTGCGTCTTTTCCTTCTGTCTGTCTCTGTCTGTCTGTCTTTTGCGATCTGACTAAGGTTTACCCTATCTGACTCTTGAAAGCCGGCTACGCACACTTTGACGAGCGACTCTTATAGATTGGGATGTGTATATTGTAAGAGTAGACGCGGGTCTGCGAGCAGCCTGGGACAGACGTGATTCGCGAATAGGCGTCTGGCAAAATTCAGACGGAGATGCAAGCCCAGGGTCGTAGAGTAAAAGTAGACTATTCTGCTTAAGACTCTGGGTGGGTGAAAGAGGAAGGCTAGTGATTCTGGTGGGAGGGCTGTATGGCTGCCTAGGAGTGGCTATGCGGCGCGGATAGGGTGGCATTCCATACCTGCTCGAAGACGCCCGAGTTCGAGGCTCACACCGCATCCATTTTTTTGGGGTTTGTCAATCTCTCACAGTCAATCGAGATTCTCCTTCAGTGGCTCAGGAAGAGCGCATGAGGCCAAACAAATCACCAAGAAATCCAAGGACGCCGTTTTTGATCGCACATTGTGCACAGGCAGCGACGCGCTTGGTACTGAGTACTCAGTGCTCAGAAGTGAGTATTGCTTGGTGTCAAAGTACAGTTTGATGTGTTTGATGTGTGAACAACGCGAGATTGTGTTTGGAAGATCTGCTCCGATATACTCTAGCAATGTGATAGTGTTCCATGCAAATGCACATGCACATGATGTCAGACAGACAGACTTGTGAAGAGAGCGCAACAGCCGTGGCATCAACGATGATTGACTGGGTATCAGTGACTGTGAACAGTTTGCAACTGCGTGCTCACCACACCTTATTTGTGAGTTTTCTTTCTTGTTTCTTGATTCAAAAGTGCTGTCAGTGCATCGATCTAATCAACCAATGGAAATCAACTGGGGAAAGACCGTGCTCTTGCGTTCGAGTGAAAGTAAGGCTCGAACATCTCGAACCCTTCGAACCCCACGCCAGCTAAACCTTTGCATTCTGCACTTTCTGCATTCTGAGTTTTGAGTTTTGAATTCTGTTGCGTTTTGGATTCTGATGTTCTGATGAGTTTTTGTTGGTATTCTGAGCGCTTTGGATGTTCATTCACGTTCAACTGAGAAGCAGACGTATTCGTCATGTCAGACATTCTCAGACTCGTCAGACTGGCAAAAGCGGTAGCAAGAGCCTACCTTTCAGTAGATGGATGGATGTATGGATGGCCTGCAACGAAAGGGTGAATGAAATTTGTTCCCCAGGGTTGCAGTCCAATCAATTTCCCTGCGCCACAGCGTCTCTCGAGCGCCGTTCCGCCGCACTCTGCCGCAGCGCCTAATACCCTAGCGTCTTTCGAGGCAAACCTCCTAGGACTTTGCGTTTTCTGCTCCCAGCGCATTTGTGCTTGGAGGACTAGCCAATAAACCTTATCTAGTTATCGAAGTGAGGGTGCGCGAGTACACAATAAAAGCATCGTGGACCATACGGTAGCAAGTCGCGAGCGGGACGACGGAGGGCGGGAGAGACGTTCCGGTGCGGAATTCGTTGTGGCTCGGTCGTGGAAAGAAGGTCGATTGATCGATCTGCGCAAGTCGGACTGGGTGTGGTGACTTTTTTTTTGGGCACCTTTTGGTTGCGCAAGTGAAGGGAAAGGGGTTGGCGATAAATTCGTGACTGCTGGGAGTGGTGTGCCGCGGAACAGCAAAGCAGCGAAACAGCGAAGCAGGGAGGCAAGGGATTTGGAATTCGGAAGGCGGCTGAGGAGAAGAGGCAATCATCCGATTTTTGGGATTTAGTTTCCGTTCTGGCGCCATTCGTTATTTCACAGTCAAACAGTCAAACAGTCGTTCGGGTGCTTTCAAGGCTGGCAAACTGGCTCTCGGCGAATCTTGAGGGCGTCATTTCGGCGAATTTGCTGCTCGCGGACATCGCCGCATTCGCGACAAGAGCGCACTGATCCGGGAACGATTCTTGTTCATGTCAAGATAAGGGGTTGTCTGCTTTGAAGCAAAAATTGTGATTTCGGCCTCCCAAAATGGCGGCGCTCATGCCGTACTTGGGGTCTGAGAGGGACCCGGCATCGAAAGTTTTGCTGCAGGTGATTGCTTCAATTCTGGATGAAATGATGAAGAAAGGGGAGGCTCAGAGGTGTGTGGATGTAAATAGAAAAGTGACCAAATTTCATGGTCTTCGCGCACCGACTATTGCCGTCCCGGATTATCTGGACCGCATTGCGCAATTTAGCGGCTGCTCCAATGAGGCCTTCATCCTCATGTTGATATACATAGACCGCCTCGTCACCAACAAGGAGATTCCACTGGATGCTCTCAATGTCCACCGCCTGGTGATCACTGGAACATTGCTTGCGGCAAAGTTTTTTGACGACCACTATCTGGACAACTCCCATTACTCTGCTGTCGGAGGATTACCTCCTCACGAAATCAACGAGCTCGAGTTGGAAATGTTATTTCTTCTCGGCTTCAATCTCTTCGTGTCAACAGAGAACTACAACACCTATTACAACACCCTCACAAGCATGGCTCAGTCGCGGTCCGTTCAAGCCCCTCCAGCTTTGATGCCGTCGTTGGAGGATCAGCAAAGGATGCAACAACAACAGCATAAGCAGCAACAGCAGCAGTATATTGCACACCAGTCTTCGGAAAGTGACGCATGGGTTTGTGTCAATGCTCCGAGTGCGACGGCGCCATTTACTTACCACGAGGAGCCGTATGGAGCGCAATCCTCTCAGCAACACCAGCACGCTTCCCATCGGAGAGCAGCCTCTCCAGAGCAAGTTGCACCTCCCGGGTGCTACCCGCAGGTTCAAAATGTATCCATGCAATATCCGGGGATGCAGCATCATCAGTCGTCTAATTGGCAGTACCCTTCTCAGCAGGAGTTCATGATGCAGCAAGAATATGCGATGCAGCAGCAGCAGCAGCAGTACGGCAAGGGCGTGTACACCATGCCTCACGTGCAGCAAGTTATTCATCACCAGCAAGGTATGCCGATGCATGGCCAGCAGAATGGGCATTTTCACTCAAACCAGATTATGCATGTTCAGCAGCAACAGTCGATGCAGCAGCAGCAGCCGCCGCAAGGTCTCGCTCAGCACTTGCGCCAGTCACAGTCGTCCCAACCTCAGCAACAGAATCAGCAACATGTGATGAGGTCAAGCGCTGGCAACAACCCTACCTCGGCCTGGGCGTAGGTCCTCCCCTCGACTTGGCTGAACCTTTCGAGACTGTGGTTGTGACCGTGGGAACCACTTGACGTTTTCTCTTCTTTGCACGGAACCTTCAAAATGAGTGTCTTCTCTCACAAATCGAAATCCAACAATCGGCTGCGACGCCGATGTGCCTTTGCGCGTTCACGCCGTAGTCATCGCGCTTGCGCAGAGCGCGTGACCCCCCCGTGCCTTCGAATTACCAGTCTCTGGTGGTAAGAGGTTCGAAATTGTACATGATCAAAACTGCAAAGAGCATCGACGGGTTGTTCTTGCGGTACTCCCCGTTCGACTCTTATTTCAATTTTTTTTAACCCCCTCGAATTCAGAACTGTCTGCAGTCCCACATGTGCGCATCTATATGCGTACCAGGACCGAAATAAAAAGGTTCTGCAGAAGCGTTTATACATGTCGTGTGCCACGTCTATTTCTTCTCAGCTAGTAAAGAACAAGCTCAACAAGAATAACAACAGATAAGGTCAAGTTGCTTCTCAGGACAAGTTTTCTTTTCGGCGTTTTCTAGCGGCTTGCGGTCGACAAATGGTCCGCATAAAAGTTCAACCTATCACATTCGCCTCTCACCCAGCTGCCAGAGACGTTTGATACTACTACTCACAGTGCAAAAAACGAAAACATTTAGCAGAGAATGCGCATCTTGATTCCACTTGATTGTTGGAAAACGGACACGAAGTAACTCAAAAGGATCGTACGTTTTTATGGTTTTGAAGATTGTATAGGTTTGCATTTCATATCTTGAGGCCATCGCCGAGCACGAATGCTGCATCCGCTCTTTACTTTTTACGCTTGTTCTTGTCGCTGTCATCATAAGCTGGGCTCGATGGGCTGTATGCCGGGCTCGATGGAGAATAAGCAGGGCTCGAAGGGCTGTAAGCAGGGCTGCTTGGTGAGTACGCCGGGCTCGATGGGCTGTAGGCCGGACTGCTCGGAGAGTATGCAGGGCTGCTGGGCGAGTACGCAGGGCTGCTTGGTGAGTATGCAGGACTACTTGGCGAATACGCAGGGCTGCTTGGAGAATATGCAGGGCTGCTGGGCGAGTATGCAGGGCTGGATGGACTGTAAGCAGGGCTGCTGGGCGAGTATGCAGGACTGCTTGGCGAGTACGCAGGACTGCTGGGCGAGTATGCGGGACTACTTGGCGAGTACGCAGGGCTGCTTGGGGAATAAGCAGGGCTGCTCGGCGAGTAAGCAGGGCTCGAAGGGCTGTAAGCAGGGCTGGACGGAGAGTAAGCAGGGGAAGATGGAGAATAGCTGTCTCCGCCAGCGTTGTACGAAGGGCTCGACACAACCTGGTAAGATGGAGACATTGGCTGGTAACTTGGGCTTGCAGGCGAGAAAGGGCTTGATGGAGCAGCCCCTGGCCCTGGCGAGAACGCTGCACCATCCCCTGCAGCTGGGGAGAAGTTGCTGTAAGAAGGAGTCATCTGAGGAGAGAAGCTTCCGTGTGCGGAAGGACTCTGCGGCCCGGTCCCAGGAGCACCGAGGCCGTCGCCCCTCATATCGATCATACCGCTATCGTCCTCCTCCTCGTTGTACAGTTCAATCGCGTCCTTGAGCATATCTTCGTTCAGGTAGAGCTCAAAGTGCCCCGTTCCAATCGGTGCCAACTGTCCAAGCAGAATGTTCTCGCTCACACTGGACAGCGGATCAACTTCAGCAAACGCAGCTGCATCCATCAAAATCTCCACGGTCTCTTCGAAACTTGACCTCTGAAGGGGGCCAGAGTCTTGGCGATTGATACCGTGGCGGGTGACTGGGCACAGCTCTCCGCGCTGGGCCATCACGTCGACGAGGATACTCAAGTGACGATAGTTCACGTACGAGTTATCGAAGGAAATGACCGCACGAATTTCATTCAGCAGTGATCTACGCAGACCTTCCGCACCAAGGGTGGCCCAGATCTCAATGCAGTCGTTCGAAACCGTACGCACGTGGTCAACACCAGGCTGCGCCAAAACTGCAAGCAGACTGGATCCATCGGTCTCGAGCATCCACTCGGGCATGCTCTTGATTCCACCAGTTTCAGGATCCCAAGCCTGCTTCTTCTTATCTTGACGAATGTAAACCTTCCGAATTCCCGGAACACCACGCAAGCGCATGTTATCCAGCAAATCGGCCTCAAGGTTGCGCAAGAATTTGAACTCCTCAACCCCAAAGATCAGATTTTCCTCGCCACCACCGCCTGCGTTCATATCTGCATCCCCGTCCTCGTCTTTCTTTCCTCCAGCACCCGAGTTGTTGCGGATTAGGCGGATGCGAATGATGCACTTTCCATCGTTCTCGTCGTTGGTGATACAGAACAAGGTATCAGCAAACTCGTTCTTGATGGACATGACGATCTCGGCATTGGTGATGCCCTTAAATCGCATGATCTTCTTTTCTGCCACAATGCGCAACAACCAAGGACTGAGTCTGTTTGGCTTGATGTCATCATCGGGCATCTCCCAGTACGACTGCACAAAGTCATAGTCCTCATTGACGATGGTGTGTTCGACATTAGGGTCGAAGATGATGTCCGTCTCAACCGCAAGCTCGCGCAGACGAGTGTACTCCAGGCGGGCCATGATGGAACTCGCAGCTTCCTGGTTATATCTGTGGTCTTTGTCAAGGTACACTGTGATGGATGGGGTCTTGACGTTCTTTGCCCCGTTGATAATCTCCTTTAAACGAGGCACACCAAGGGTGACGTTCTTGGCACTGACACCAGCGTAGTGAAAGGTGTTCAGCGTCATTTGTGTAGCTGGCTCACCAATAGACTGCGCAGCCAACACACCACACATCTCTCCAGCGTTCGCCAAGGACTTGTAGAACCTTGACTCGATCTGGCTAATCACGCTGTCAAAAGCTTCTTTGTTCAAGCGGTGCTTGACCAACACAACCTTGCTGGCCAAGGTTGAGCGCAGCAGAATTTTGAACAAAGTGGTCGCATTCACCTGCGCTTCTTTCGAGAGACGATCCTCCCCGTCCACTACAACCAGACGAGAGATGAGCCCGTACACGTGTTCGATGATGTAAGTGGGCTCCAAATCGGATGTTTTGTTCATGTCAATCTTATACGTCATCTGCGCATTCCAGATGAGACGGCTGAGATTGACCGGAAGAACGAGTTCTTCGTTTGTTGCCATCGAACCACCTGGCTCGCGCTCGTACATGATGTTTCTCAGGAGCTGCTGGTCGATGAAAATTTGCTCCGCCTCCTTGCGGAGCAGCTGAATGATATTGGGGTCGTTCTGAATCTTGGTGATCACGTTCGGCAACATGTACGGCTTACCTCGGTGGTAGCCAAAGTTGAGGTCGTTGGGATGGTAGCAGTAGATGTCGTCGAGATCGGACTTTCCATACGACAACAAGCCCAGTTTCTGCGATTCCACGAAGGCTCCGTCCATACCGTCCTCGCCGTAGAGAAACTGGAGAATGTCACCACGGCCATTACGCACAGTGCCATCGTAGCGCACGACGGCATCCTCCAACGCTTTCACGAGCCGACGTTGGATGTATCCGGTCTCCGCAGTTTTACAGGCCGTATCAATGAGACCTTCGCGACCTCCCATGGCGTGAAAGTAAAACTCCTGCGGGGACAAACCCTTCAAGTACGAGTTCTCCACAAACCCGCGTGACTCTGGGCCGAGATCGTCCTTGTAAAAATGTGGCAAAGTGCGGTTCTTGAAGCCATACGGAATACGCTTACCTTCAACGTTCTGCTGGCCCACACAAGCCATAATCTGACTGATGTTGAGTGAGTTACCCTTCGAGCCGGACGTCACAGTCGCTTTGATATTATTTTCAAAGGACAGAGAGTTGACGGACTCCAAACCTGCCGTGTTATGGGCCTCGTTCAGGCAAATGTTGACGTGATCCTCAAAACTCTCCTGCATCGTGCGGCCAGGCTGCACCTGGAGCTCACCGCGCTGACCGTCCTTCACAAGCCTTGCGACTTGCACCTTGGCATCCTCCAAGACGTCGCGCACCTTTGCCAGAGTGGCGTCATCTGCGATGGTGTCCGCGACACCCACCGTGAACCCAAAGTGCAGAATAAAGTAGTTTGTAATTTTCTGGATCTGGTTCATGAGCACGCGGGTCACCTCCGGGCCGAGCTCGTTGAAGCACAAGTGGATGAGACCTCCAGCCTTTGCCCCCAACGTTCCCTTGTCGATGATTCCAGTGATGACCTCTCCGTCTTGGATGAGGACGGTCTCGTCTTCAGGGTTGAGTTCGCGAGGAAATCCTTTCCCTGCCTTGAGCTGCAAGTTGATTCCCTTCGGAACAATCATAGAAAAGAGCTGCTTGCCGGTCCACAGTGCGTGGTACTGACCAGGCTTGTGCTTCTGTGGCACCATAATCGCAGGAATTGGGATTTCACCGTTAAAGTTCTCCACCCACATGAGATGGTTGTAGAATTCATTCTGATTCAGAAAGATATCCCTACGCGTTACGCGCCATGAAGACAGGAGCGAATCCTGTACGATACCCATCACAGGCCTATTACTCTGTGGGGACACAATCACCTTGTTCACCATCATCATGGTTTCAGCCTCCGCACGTGCGGTAAGACTTTGTGGAACGTGCAAGTTCATCTCATCCCCGTCAAAATCGGCATTGTACGGGGAGGTCACACTGAGGTTCATGCGGAAGGTCGACCAGTACATGACACGCACTCTGTGGCCCATGATACTCATCTTGTGCAGCGACGGCTGGCGGTTGAACAGCACCACATCGTCGTTTGCGAGGTGGCGCTCAACGATCCATCCTCGCTTGAGGAGAATCTCCTCTTGCTGCATGTAGCGCAGGTCCATGCGAACCCCGTCATCTCGGACGATGTAACGCGCGCCGGGGTGGACATCGGCGCCGTTGCGAATAAGCGTCTTGAGTCTCTCGATGTTGAAGCTCGTGACGCGCTCAGGCACGGTCAAGTTGAGCGCAATGGAAAGCGGCACACCGACCTGATCAATACTCAGGTTGGGGTCGGCCGTGATCACCGTGCGCGCGCTAAAGTCCACGCGCTTTCCCATCAAGTTGCCGCGCACACGGCCCTCCTTGCCGACAAGGCGCTGCCTCAAGGTTTTGAGCGGCTTGCCGCTCCTCTGCGATGCCTGCGGCTGGTAAGGGAGCTGGTTGTCCACAAAGGTGGCAATGTGGTACTGGAGCAACGACACGTACTGTTCCATGACGTGCTCTGCGTCTCCGTTCTTCTCCGCGTGCGTGACGGCCAGATTCGCCTTGACGATGTCGCTCAGTTTGTGCGTGAGGTCGTCTTCGCAGCGCTGCGTTCCGCCCATGGACACCGACGGCCGTACGTGCGGCGGTGGGACGGGCAGCACGGTGACGATGAGCCAGTCCGGGCGCGCCCACGTGGGGTTCAGGCCCATCATGATACAATCCTCCTCGGGGATCTTCTTGAGGATGTCCAGCGCCGTTTGCGCCGACAGGTTCTGCTTGCGTTCGCCGCCGGGAATCACGCTCTCGTCCGCTTCGTCGAACGTCATGATGATCTTGAGCCCCTCCTTGCGGTACTTTGGCAGCGGATTCTTCGTCCGCTTGCACTCCTTGAACCTCGTGGACAGCCGCACCAGCGCGCCCAGTCTCGCCTTTCCTTTCAGCAGCTGCAGCTTCTTCCAGTTCACCCGATCGTCCGACTCCTCGAACAGCAGCTTGCCGTCGTAGAACGACACGCACCTCAGAATCGCCAGCACCGTGTTAAGAAACCCTACGTGATACACTGGCCGCGCCAGCTCGATGTGCCCAAAGTACCCCGGGTGGTCTGGGTCGGAAGTGTCTCCCATGCGCGGATCCGCCAGTCCGCCCATCACCTTCTCTCCGTCGCGCACAGATTCGTACGACGTCACTCCTGCGGGGACCGGCCGCGCGTCCCTCGGCGTCATCTTCTTCGTCACCGAGTACCCTTTCAGCTCCTCCGGGTTCCACACGCTGAACTGCACTTTCTTCACCGAACGGAACGGCACCGTGCTGAACGGGAAAAGGTACGCGCTGCTCATCTTGCCCGCTACTCCTTCCTCTTTCCCTGCCTCCTTCCTCTTTCCACCTGTCCTCGCTCAAAGTGTCCTCGCGCCACACGCGCCACCGAGCGCGGGAACGAACGCGGGGTTTTGAAGTGTGGCGGTTGCGCGCACCTTCTCCTGACTCCTGACTCCTGACTCCTTCCTCCTCCCGCTCTGTCCGCGACGGGTATGCGCGCGCGAGAGAGAGAGGGGGGTAGGGGGCGCGTGAGGGTGAGAGTGAGACTCGGTACTCACAGTACTCACAGTACTCACAGTACTCACAGTACGCCGTTGCGGTTGTGCGGAGCCTGAGGGAGAGGAGTGGATTTGGCGAGGATTTTGTTTTGTTTTTTCGATTTTTTTCACGCTTTTTTGGTCGCTTTTTGGGAGGGATTTGGGGGGAATTTTCGGAAGGATCTTTTTCGTCAGCCCCTCACATCTCCTCACACTCCTCCTCCTCTCTGTTGGGCGGTTTTTCCTCTCGCGCGATAGGACTGGATACGCTGCAAGGTAGAACCCAGCCCCTCCTGCCAGCTGTGAGTTGGACCACTGGGGATGTAGAGTGCCGTAACATAGACTTACGCTTCAGCTATGACTGGGGAGTGTCGTGCAGGGAGTGAGCTGGGCTCTTACTCACTAGAAAATGTATCGCGGTAAGGGTTGAAAAGGAAAGCTGAGAATATAGTTAGAACTTGGTTAGAATAAATTGAATGCGGCGCTCCCTCCCAGCGATCAGAGAGCTGTTCCCTGCTCTGCCGACCTAGCCCTCACCTAACCTGCAGTAACAATAGGACCGCTATAATCATCTATCATAAAGCCTAATCTCCCATCCACAAAGGCACCACTGGTTTCCCGTCGACGTGCTACGCGCTATCGCTCCCACTAGCACAACCCTAGCCGCCGCTGTGCATCCCGTGTACATCGCCAACTCGCGCCCGCCCCAGCACAGAAAATCGGACTCGCTGGAGCATCAGCACAGCTACGTAGCAACGTAGCAACATAGCAACTTAGCAACATATTAGCGCGGAGAGGTAGCAAAACACCAGCATAATGCAGGCGATTCGCGCGCACGCCCAGGTCCTCGCGAGACAGTCGTTCGCAAAGAGCGGCGCGAACAAGGTGGCGAGCGAGGAAATCCATGCGCGAATTGCGGAGGTGGTGAAGATGGCGCTTGCGGAATCGCCCAGTGCCGTGCCAGAGTTTGAGATGATGAACAGGAACAAGAGGAAACCGAAGAAGGCGAACCACGGCGCCAGGCCGTGCTCCAGCGTGGGAAGGAAGTCGCGCAGGATTAGAAAGGGGTTGAACAAGTGAAGAAAAAGAAAAAGAAAATGAAGGAGAGGGCTCGGTGTTCGTGGTCTTCGCTTTCGGAAATTCCTTTTTAAGAGAATTTAAATATACTGTTGACTTTGGAGAAACTGGCCGACACTACTTACTCGCTCGGACTTGGGCGGCTGGCTCGCTGGCTGGCTGGTCGGGCAGTTGGATCTTGGCCTAAATTATAAAGCTGTCTTGCTCGTTGCACACCTTTCTTTCTTTCTTTCTTTCATTCTTCCTTTTGAGATACCTTCCCATCGGGACAGGGCTCATACGAATGCAATTCTATCTCCGCCTCTCTGCTCGCAAAAGCGCACATCGCACTGAGGTGAAACTTTGCTGGCCCATGCTTTGTTTGCCTCTTCAACGACCTTCAACGCATCGGTATTTAGCCTTTGGGTTTCAAGTCGTGATGCATGTGCTCTGCAGAATCTGTGCACTAGGTCCTATTTCGCACCCTGGCGCATAGCCCGCATGAAAGTGTTTGCGCCCGAACGTGCCTGTCTGTCACTTCGTATGAGGACGTGATTCTGGATTCTGGATTCTGAAAACGAACACGGACGGCAAACCAATAGAGAGTCTCAAAGTCTCACTCCTTCAAGCTGTATTGTTTCACATTGCTACGTTCACCTTCGCTTCGTCTACATCGTAGACGATCTTTCGAAGAATATCTAACAAAAGGCAGCTGTGTGTAAAAATCCTTTAATGAGTGAAAGCTACTCGCCAAGGATGATCAACTGAACAACTGAACAACCAACGGGACTTGCTGCGAACAAAACCTACCATCTCGCTCACGATGCTCGAAAACTTTTCACTCTTCCGCCTTCTTCGTTCGTTGTTCACATTAATAAGGAGTAGACCATCTTCACTTAAGATCTTTGCGTTCTATGCAACTGCTGACTCACTCCTATCGCGCCTCGTTCTTTCCTCTTCTTCTCATCCTTCCTCTACTTCCTCTCCACGTTCTCAGAGTCCAACTTTCGTTTGTTCCACTGAGCACTGTGGCACTTCTTTCCCAATTCGTTCTTCGCGGGAGTGCCACGTTAGTCGAACAGTGACTAAGTTTGGTGCGAATTGTCAGTTGCTGTCTCGGTGTGCAAAGGTTGTGAATATCATTGCGTCGAGTTGGAGGTGTCTGGATCATCCTGCACAAGAGCTTGTCAAGATACGGTGCGGAAACTCGGCTGTTTGACACGCGAACAAGCTCGGTAATTGGGACCTAAAGGTGACAGGTCATCAAAGTAGTGCTTACGAGAGTCGCTCGAGACTCAAGCAGGATGCACTTCATTCGAAAACTGGTCGTGGCTGACGATGATGCTGACGGGAACGGAGACGAGAACATGGATAACGGGAGCAAGAGCCCTGCAGAAGAAGCCGCTCCTTTGACGCCTGAAGAGATGAGAGCTCGAAGGCTGGCAAGACTCGCGGGGCCACCGGCCAGTGCGCAGCCAGTTTCTACGGAAGCCTCTTCGCCATCTTCCTCCAGTGTAGCGCAAACGAAAAGCGCTTCACCTGCACCCGCACCTGCGCCTGAACCGGCAGTTAGCCAGCCTCCCGCGCCACCTGCAGCTAAAAGCTCTGCCGAAAACGAGCCATCGGCTATGGAGATATCCGAAGACGAAGGCCCAGTCTCCAGTAACAGAGCAAGACCTGATGTCTCGAGTGGCGATGGATCAGAAGAAGCAGGCATTACTTCGAAGAAGTCCCGTCGAGATGATGATGCCTCGCGCAAAAAGAACCTCATGGATGATGTATTGTGCAGAATATTTCAGTTCTCCATTCGCGAGAGAGGACAATATGTCCATCTCAAGACTCTGGAGGCCGATGCGGAGGGCCAAGGTGAAGAAGCACTCGACTTGTCCCCCGAAAATATCGAAGACGCGGTGTATGCTAGGCTGAGCATGCTCACGATTGATTTGCCACCGTTTGCACAACGCGAGACGCCTTTTGAGTACCTGATGAGTTCGTACGAACGACTAGAGTCGCTTCGGTCAACTCTGCCTTCTGGCCCAGAGGGCCAGGCTGTCAAAGAGAGCTTGGGTTCTGTTGTGATGAATTATATCGTCTCATATTCTATTACCCTCTTGCTGGAACCCGAGCTTTTCCCCAGCTCAAACCCGAGCAATACTCCTTCAAAGGTGTTGTTGGATGCGTTGAAGAGCACAACGAGGGCACATTCCGCTCAAATGTTCGTCAAGTCGCTCGCAACAGAGGCGAACGAGCAGGGCTACGCCGAGACGGTGGCGTTGCCATTGTATCAAGCATTGAGCTCGCAGGCGCGAGATGCGGTCAAAACTTCACCTTCCAACATTGAGCTGGGCCCTATCGCAGCGTTCAACGCCTTATGTGCTTCAAAGCCATTTGGTGTTGCCATTAGCAAGTGCATTTCTGAGGAAGAAAGTAAGGCCATGCCCGCGCCGGGGTCCGGATCCAGATCCAGTGCTGGTGTTGGCTGGGACGGCGAGATTGTCGTGGAACGTGACGTCGAGAACTTGATTGGTGTCGATCAAAGTTCGCCACTCTTCGAGATGTTGCGCCAAATGCACAGGAGTCAAGGCGAACGAGTTCGGAGAGGAAGGCGGCTGGAGCTCGAGTCCCAATTTGGTTCGTTTTTCTTGCCTGACGTGATCAACAGGCAGGTGGTCTCCGACCACCATCCCAGCTTGCTCACAACCCATCCTCGCATTGTGAGAGACACTCTCAAGCTCCTCCAAAAGCCTGTGAGTCTATACCAGCACGAACTCGGCCGCGCAACTCTGAATCTTTGTAGATCGGGGAAAGGGGCGAAGAACGAAGTCATGGACTGGATGGGCCGTGCTTTGGAGCTCAACGCTGCGCGCGCGCAAATGCAGCCTAGTCAGACCGAAGTCTCTAGCAATCCGTTCGCAATTAATGTCGTGTCTACTCTCCTTCGGCTCTGCGGACCAATTCTCGAACCCAACTCGGACAGAATTAAGCAGATAGATGCTTCGTTTATTTGTGTCGGGAGCAAGAGCAACTCGAGAGCTTTCCCTTCCGACTTGACGAGATTGGGAAAAGTTGAGGACGGGTCATCGTCGTCATCTTCTGCCTCTGCGTCCTCAAAGCAAGAGTCTGAATTCGATTTCGTGACGCGCTGTGTCTTCTATGCGTTGCGAGGCGTCCATTTGGCTCAGGTAGCTTGCGTGCGAAGAATTAAAAGCTATGAGCGACACATTTCGCATATGCATCGCCAGCTGGGGCCTGGCAACGCTCCTAGTCCAGAGAGGATGCAACTCACGGGGCTTATGGGACAATTTTATGCACTGCAAGGCATCACATTCATCCCGGAGAGCTCCAACTCGATTATTAACTTGTACGCGCTCTACTACAGGTGGTTGTTGCTGCACAGTGTTAGCGGCAATTCGGCAGCCCCAGATTTCACGCGTGACATTGAAGAACTCCCAATCCCTCTCGACTCTCAAAGCGAGCTGAGCTCCGTGGTGCTCAACTCGCCAGAACACATTGTCGATGACTCGAGCACCTTCCTCAAGTATTTGACGTACTACGCCCAAGACATACTGGATGCTGCACACCCAGACTCCCTCCGCACAATCTTGGTTGGTTTCGTGGCGTTCATGTCGAGCCCAAAGTATTTGCGCAGTCCCCATCTCCGTGCGGCCCTTGGGGAAAGTATCTTTGCGGTGTTTTTGCCGGATTCCGAGAAGGGTCGAGAGCGTGTTTCTGGCGGGCTGGAGGAGCCCCAGCAGCAGCGAGCTAGCTTCCTTTCCAGCTCCCCGCTTGTTTGTAAATGCCTAGCTCCTGGCTTGTTGGAGCTGTATGGAGATGTGGAGGAAACCGGGTATTACGAGGCTGTGGGGCATCGCCAGCACATCGCTTTGATGCTAAAGTACATCTGGAGCTTGAGTGCCCACCGCCCCGCATTCCATCACTTTGCCTCGTCCACACCTGAGAGGTTTGTCAAATTCGCAAATGGAATCTTGAACCAAACAAATGACGGAGTCGCCGACAGTCTCCAGCGCTTGCGCGAGATTCGGCAGACTCAGTTGGACCAAAAAAACTACGCTATGTGGAACAGCATGTCTGAGGAGGATCGCAGGCAGCGCGAGCAGGTCTTGGAGGAGAACGAACGTTTTGTAGAAAGTGCTCTTCTCCTTGCGGACGAAGTCATTTCCATGTTGGAGTACCTCTCCCTTGACCCCATTTTCGCAAAGGCATTCATGGTGCCTGCGTTGGTGCACCGCCTCGCTGGTATGTTGAGCAGCATCTTGGTGAGTCTGTCTGGGTCCCGCGGTGTGGAGCTCAAGATTGACAACCCGGAGAAATACAACTTCCATCCGAAAGCTCTTTTGAGCAAGGTCTACGAAACGCTCTCCAGGTTTGGAAATGGTGGTGGAAAAGAATTCACAGACGCCGTGGCCTCGTGTGCGTTTTATGACAAGGACATTTTCAGCAAGGCCACTGCGACGGTTCGCAAATTTGGCCTCTTGAATGCAGAGGTGATGAGCTCATTCGACTCGCTCAACGAGCAAGCTTATGCGAAATTTGAGGAGCTTCAACGCCAGGAGCAAGACTTGGGAGAGGCTCCAGACGAATTCTTGGATCCGCTAATGCAAGAGGTCATGGAAGATCCTGTGCTTTTGCCTACGTCCAACACCGTGGTGGATAGAAGCGTTATCGAGCAGCATTTGTTGAACGATAAGACTGACCCTTTCAATCGCCAGCCGCTAACTGTAGATATGCTCAAGCCACAGCCCGAGCTCAAAGCCAGGATTGAGAAGTGGAGGTCTGGCGGGGGTCTTGACTGACGATGAATGTTTGAATAAGACGCTTTGATTGCATAGTGCTCTGGAAAGTGAAAAGATTTTTATACAAAGGTTTCATTACGTATCATTGATCATCATCACCCATGCAAAAGTCCGTTGACCAGCAACTCACTCCGCAGGCCGACCATAGCTCATCTGTGGCAATGTGGTGCGTTACGTCTTTTGAATGTCCACTCCCCATCTGGCAGTGTGACCATGGTACGCTCAAAATTTGCGCAACTGTTCGCATGCAAACAGTGCGAGCGACAGCGCTAAAACAGTTAATAGAGTATGAGAAAATCCCGAAATCAGGAGTGTCCAATTTGACGCACTACGTGCCAGCGGCTTGGCTTTTCCTCGTCTTCTTGAGTGCGCTCGATGCAATGCTCTTGGCAATATCGTCGCTGGAAACCTTTTGGACATTTCGATTTGATCGTGTTTGGCCGGCAAGACGAAACGTGCGCGCAGCCTTGATCTTTCGACTTGCCTGTTGCATTGTCTGGAGGTGGGTGCGGCGTTTGCTAATGATTCCAGTGTTGTCGTAGAGCTCCTTAAAATCTCCGTTTGCCACTTTTCCGACGTTCTTGCGGATTTCCTTTCTCTCTTCGATACTGAGATGTTTGCCCTTTCCTTTATCAACTAGATCTCTAAACACCCTTTCGTCAACGTGAGATTTCAAGACATCCTGTATCTTGATCTGAAAGCCTGTGGGGAGGATCAAACGCTCTTTGGCGAGCTTGGACCAGAACGAAGAGCCAAGGATTTGATTTTGGAGTGAGGTTTGAAAGGAGAACGCAGGGTACAAAAGCCCTGGGTGATTCTCACAAAACGCTGCGAAGCGGTCCACAGAGACGTCTCCATCACCTTTTCCGATGTCGTTCATTCGCTCGATCTTCTCCAAAATTTGTACTTTGGAAGCAATGGGCAAGAGGGAGGTCAGATCGGACTAAACGCCACTCTTGCAAAAGCCGCAAAAAGCTGTGTAAGACTTACCTGCTAGCCTGTTTTTTGCGTACCCTTGTCCATACACATCTTTGCACATCTCCACCATCTCATTGAGTTCCTGCTCAATAAAAGGTCAGAAAAATGATCGCAACAAGACAGCCTCACAAAACTCGAAGACTTACCATACTTCCGCTGCCGTCATAATCGTAGAGATCAAACGCAAATATGATTAGACTTGCCTTCGTCAGGGTGCAATAGTTCCACAAAGCCAAAACAAATTCTCTAAAGTCAACCTGTCCAGATTTGTCCTCGTCGAAGATAGAAAACACTCTGGTGCTGAATGGTGTTTTGCGCAGTTTCAGATGGTCTAGCAGCTCGAAAAGACTCAACTCTCCGCTTCCGTCGGAGTCAATAGAACGAAACACTCTGTACAATCGCCCCACATTGTGGTCCGTCAGACCGAGTAGCCGAAACGTGTCCGCATGCTCCCGGACTTGATTCGGGAGCTTGTACTTGGACGCAGCAAA
Source organism: Parietichytrium sp. I65-24A (assembly GCA_012862575.1). Taxonomy (NCBI): domain Eukaryota; class Bigyra; order Thraustochytrida; family Thraustochytriidae; genus Parietichytrium; species Parietichytrium sp. I65-24A. The sequence continues at coordinate 579,060 of BLSF01000019.1, forward strand.
CCCCATGCTGCTCAGGCCTGACCTCCCTTCACTCGCAACAGTCTGGTAGTCCTGCAGTCTGCCAGCGACAGTCGCCGACCCGTAAACCGACTCGGCACAGTACCTGTCCAGGGCTTGCAAGAAGATGCAGGCTCGGTGCTTTTCATTCACCGTTTGTGCTCTCGCCCCTCCTTCTTTCTCGCTCTCGCTCGCGCAAAGCTTGACACCAATTTGCGGCAGAGGGTGACTGCGTTAAGCCGAGACTATGGCCTGCTGGGATCTGCCCATTGAAAGCGCTGGGATCCGGTGAAAACGCCGCTCACTGTGGCACAGACACACTCACGGTGATGGTGTCAATACAATACCACCTGACTTGGTCTCAGTGAGTAACGACGACGATCTCAGGCGTAGCTCGGAGTATAACCTCTGCAGTTCGAGTACGCGTCTCCGGACAGGTTGGACAGCGATCGACACGAAATTACGTGCTCCTTCCTCCCTATCAATCGAGTCAAATTTGATCGCCGCGTTCCTTCCTTGACACACCTTGAGATGAAACGCTGAGCGAGTCGATGACAGTGTCAATCACAATGTACCGGACCAGACAGATCCTGACTTTGAGTACGCCGCGACACTTTGCAGCGTTCATACCTGCCGCCAGCACAACCAATCCCTGGCACGCAAGTTTCGTATTAATCTTGCAAACTTGGAGAAGAGTTGTGTACCGAGTATTGTACCGGTACAACTAAGCCCGGCAAGTGAAAAGTCTAGCAGTGATTTCCAAACCGCGCGGCAAGTTGTACCGTATTGAGTACTACTCACATTCAGTAAGCTCTCTGTAATGGGTTTTATTTATGATCATGATGTTGAAAGTCATAACGACACTTTTCTTGGAAAAAGTTTGCGCAGAGATTTGTCTCCAAAGTGTAAAGTAGTGGAGCGAGCGAGGCTTTCAAGCTGCCGAGAGGTTGTTTTGATTTTGGAGCACGAGTTTGAAGATGCAGGGATGCTCTCGCGATCGGACGCATGCCGCTTGCTCTTTCTGTTGCACGCTCTCCGAGCGCCGTCGTCAATGAGACCTTCAACGACAGATATCGTCTTTAATGAGTATGGACTGCTCATGAAGTTGGCGATGGCCTATGCTTCGAAACTGCGCTGGATACGTAAGACAGCTTCTGGTCCGGTATGTCTTGCGAGCTGCTTCATAGGACTGCCAACATCTTCCTCGGCTCGCCGACAAAAGAGTTTTGAAAGAAGCAGGACGCAAATTGTCTCTTCTCCATTGTGGTGATGCAACGCATTTGCAACGCGTAACTTGCTACTCGGTTTCCAACTCAGTACCTGGATAGACTGGTCCTGGCATGGTCTTTCTGCTCCGCCATCGCTTTCAAACGCTCACGGCAAGGTCTCACCGTCCCTCATGTTCTCGATAGACATCTATGTATCTATCCGTTGCAACAGAGTCTTGACTCAGACGCCGCCGCGGTTACCGCGGTTATCGCCATGGCATCGGCATATAAACTCCAACATCGCGATACCGGGACTCTCTCTCTTCGCGGCCTGCTTGCCAGATCGTGGGCGGCCGGGCTGCATTCATTCACTAACTCACTCGTTCGTTAGGTTCTCGCATGTTTCGTACTTTCATTGGCTTTGTCATCAGCTCCCTCAGCCGCGTTTGCTCCTCAATTCAGCTCAACTCAGCTCAACGCGGCGGCCGCGATCAATTCTCTATTCTACTGACCGTTTGAGCATCTTTCTATCTTTCTTCAAAAGTTTTGTTTATTTTACAACTTTACAATTTTACAATTAATTGGTTCAACTATCTATCTTGAACTGCCTCTGACTCTCGCACTTTCCCAGTCGATCGATCCCATTCATCTCCGCTCTGATACTAAGGCCAACCAACGACTCAACGCTCGCGATAGTCGTTACCGGTACTGACATCATGCCATGAGTTCCATGAGTACACATCACAACACTGTTGCGAGGACCATCACAGAGTTTTGCTCGGCAAGTGCGGGTCACCGCGTACACATCGGAGACCGGCTTTGCGGAAGGTCGGGGTCTTGCCGTGCGCGGAGTCGTGCAACTTGTGTGCAACTTGTGTGCAAGGGGCTTCCAGGGGATCGGGTAGCTTTGCTGGCTCGTCAGGTCTCCCGTGGAAAGCGTTATATAGGCTGCCTTGCGAGGGAAGCGGGGCAGTAGGCTCTGGGACATTGGCGTGGGCGCAAGGGCAGAGGAAGCAAGAGCGTAAGGGCAATCGAAGGGGCTGGCGCTTGCTATATAGTCCTTCTCGCTGAGCGTCTTATCGGTTGCTTTTGTCCAAAGTTTGCCGGGTCGTTGTCCTTTTGGTTTGATGTCAGGGCTGATCGGGGTGATCTAGGCAGCACTCTGATTGGCACAGAATCAGCGCTGCGCAGGGTGAGGAGCGGCTTGCGCTCGAAGTCGAGAGCATAGACATGTCGGCGTGTCCGAGGTGCAAAGCCCTAGAAGAAGAGCTGCAGGAGCAAGGGGAAAGGCTGCGTGCTGCGCAAGTTCGGGCTTTGGATGCGGCTCGCTCGGCATCCAAAGCGTTAGCCGCGCAAGATGCCTGCACCGCGCGCGCGGAGAATGTTGAGCGGCTCAAAACGGAGGTGTTAGAGCTCAAGTACAGGCTGCGAAGACAAGGCGAGGAGCTGGCTGACGTGCGTGTGAAGACGGCCAAGAGATTGGCGACCCTGACTGGATCGCTCGAAGATGCCGAGGAGGCAATGGAAGCACGTGCCAAGCGTCTCAGAAGTGCCGGAGATGTGCTACGCGCGACAGCGGAGGACCTGCAACGGCATCTCGGGATGTATCACGTGGTGGACTCACAAACAGCTCGAAAATTGATAGAAAAACTCGTCGACGCTTCACGACAGATGCAACGCGCAGCATCCTCGAGGGACAGCAAAAGCCATCGCTCGCGAAGGTCATGCGAGCGTTATGAGGATCTGAGCGATCCTGAGCTTGCCGAAGACCTGAGCAGAGACTCTGAAGACTATGAAGAGACCAAAAGCTCTGTAACACCCTCGTCCCGCAAAGGAGGGGTCTTGGAGGGTATAAAAACCAAAGCTGAGAGGGGCGCAATATTAGCGGCTGCACGTGAGGGGCGGCTAACAGTTGTCGGGTCGCACGCGATTTCGAAGGAGCTGTCGGATCTTTGTTGCTCTTTAGAGAATGAAAATCGCCGGCTTCGGGAGCGTGTGGACGATCTTACCGCGGAAGTGAGGAGCGCGCAGTCAAGCTCCAATCTTGTTCCCAAATATAGAGTAGCAATCGTCCAAGCGCGAAGTAAAGCACGGGAGCTGGAGAGCAAATTGGTAGATCTTGAGAATGAGAATTCTCAATTGGCACTTGCCGATGTAAAAAGAAGAAAATCGAAGGTCCGTGTTTCCGAGCTGGAGGCGCAAATGGAATCTTTGAATAGTAAAGTAGAACAACTTGCCCGAGAAAACAGCCGACTGCGAGATGCAGTCCGCAAGAGCGACGAAAGTGAGCGGACTCGCCGTGATCTTTTGAAGACTATACAGCAGGAGCGCACAGCGTTTTTGCGGGCAAACGAGATTCAGGATAGCCTGCCAACACGGAGCAGAGAGGGGAGTTTTTTTACACACGACTTGGCTTCGACTCGGGAGCCGCTCCAATTCCAGCCCTGCAGAAAAAAGCCAATTGGGGTGGACACTGGGATCGAAGATGTGATTTCGTCCTCTCCAACCTATAGCTTAAACCTACAAACGCCGCATTCTCCCGCGTTGTCAGCCCGATCAGTTGACTTTTCTTCTTTCGGCGGAACTGGAACCGAAGAAGCTGCGTTTTTCAACAAACCAAAGACGGTTAGCGCAGAATCTCTCCCGCATGGGAGGCTCGAGGATGAGACGTGGCGCTTTCGCGAGAGGCTGGATCAACCGACAAAGTCTACGACTTTTGCTGGATTACCTGTGAACCATGATTTTGAAGATATTCCTATGGGCGGCATGGCTCCCGAAAAAGAGAGCAAGGAGTCTGTGACGTATGCGCACATGGGTTACTCCGTTCAGATACCTACTCAGGGCTTTGAAGAGGGAAGTGTTGTCTCGGAATCTGGACTGGGGAAGAACGACTGGGACAGCGCCCCTGCGACCAGACAAAAGGACGCTCATAATATGACTGTGGAGTTGCAGATGGATTTGAACGCTTTGAACAGTGAAATCGCTGCATTACAGCAATCTCTCGCGAATGCTGAGAAACTCTGCACCCCAAAATCTGTGATGAGTGGTACTCCGCGCTCTCTTGTTTCGTCGTTTAGATAAGTAACTGACTCCGAGTCCTTCGTGTTTTCGTATTTAAATTTCCCGATATTGTCTTTTGGTTTTGCAAATTTTGCAAATTGACAGAATTTCGGGATTGAAAACAGCCAAAGCTTGTCATGAAACTATTGTATACCCATGGAAGGCACTCGCAAAAAAGACGGTCCTACATAAACGACAAAAAAATAAAGGCACGTTTGGAAAAAAGAGAATATACCTTCCTCAATTAACGCTCTACTTTGCGACAACAAAAGAAAAGTTTAACTCCATAAAAGGGGCGTACAAGTCTAAGACATGTTTACTGCTCTGGGACATTCAAAGGTCCCTTGCGTGGGCAGTACTTGACCTGGTTTCCGTCAGGAATAAGGAGACCAGCACGGCGCATCTTGACATACTCTTCTGGAGTGTATTTAGTGAAGCCCCACTTCTTGGAGATGACAATCTTCTGTCTGCCAGGGAACTTGAACTTGGAGCGGCGGAGAGCCTCCACAGCGACTGGGATGTGGTTCTTCTTGCAGCGCACAGAGATGAGGATCTGACCAATCTTGACACGAGCGACAACGCCAGCTGGTTTACCGTAAGCGTGGCGCATACCGGTCTGAAGACGATCAGCACCGGCGCAGGAAAGCATCTTGTTGATACGGATCACGTGGAAAGGGTGAGCACGCATGCGCATGTGGAAGGAGTCCTTACCAGCGTTTTTCACAAGGTACTTGTTTGCAGCGATACGGGCAGCCTCGAGAGCCTCACTGGAAACCTGCTCACGCTCGTCAGAGAACATGTGCACGACAGCTGGGAACTCATCTACACCAGCGCGCTTGCGGCCCACATCGTAGATCTTGAGCTTTGGCTCAGGCACACCTCTCAAGTAACGAGACTTGATGTAAGGCTTGTTCTTGCAGTAGCGGTAGCAACGAGCCTGCACGCCATCCCCAAATCCCCCATTCATTCACGCATTCGCACCGATTTCGCATTCGCATTTCGCAACAAATCCCACATCAATCCAATCAGCCCATCGTCAGCAACACATCTCCCTCAAACGCAACGCCACACCACGTCATTGCCCGCACGCAGGCACCTTCCCTCACGCAAACGTCACTTACCGGTCGTCTTCCCATCTTGGCGAGTCTTCACAATTTCACGTCCCCGAAACAAACCTGTCCTCGGACTTGGTCTCCACCAACACACAACAAACAAACAAACTCACACAGACTTTCACTCTCTCTCTTTCTCTCTGCGGCTAGGCCTCAGTTACGTTAGCGTAAGACTCGCTCCGCCCTCTCTCCTCTCTCTCCACGTCCGCGACCTGACCGAAGGTGACCGAACCCTAGGGGGAGGAAAGTCTGCGTTCAAGGACTGGTGCTCCTACAGGACGGGTCGCGGAAACCACGAATGCACCCGATGGAGGGCCGCCGCGACGTCTACGCACTGTTATCGTAGAACAGCAGTAGGTTATTGTTATTTAATGTTATGATTAGATCAGTAGTAGGAGTACGGAATTAGTGGGGGGAAGAATGCCCCGGATTCGTCAGGACAGCCCTACCCTAGTTTCGAAGGGGAAAACTGAGGGCGAACATTCATGAACAGCCTGCGATCCGGCATCGCAAAGCACTCGGCTGTTCGGCAATTCCGGTCCGAGATGCCGAGGCGTGTAAGGTAGCCCTACTCCAGGCTGTAGACCAGTGGAGCGCGGCACGGTTCCAGAAACGAGTCTCCAAAGATGACAGACTGGCTCGGAAAAACTCTCCCTTTCTAATTTCTACCTTTATCGGCTGGTCATTCATAACTTTCAGCAAGCTAGGCGACGTCAGTTCGCGAGTTTCAACACTGAGACGCGAGGTCGCACGTCATGAAATGCTGAGGATAGGAGAACCATTACCTTCACCTATAGCATTCGCTGTGGTACTAGAATAAACTCTACCTGACACTACGACACCACACCAGGAAGCACAAGAATGCTTCTCTGTTCACGAACAATGCTCATTCTTGCAACATTTTCTCTCCTAATTTCCCCGCTATTTCTCTCTCTTTTTTTCTCCATTGCTAGAAAACGATAGAAGTTTGCTATAAAATGCTATAAAATCGAAAATTTTCCTCCAGTGGAAGACCAGAAAAGCGTTCCCCAACCGCGCACACTTCAGGTCAGAAACGTACGGAAGCATACGGAGACGGAAGTGCAAACTGCGACGCCTCACAATCAAAGAGGAAGAAGAGTGGAAAGGAGGTAGCTTTGTAAAAGAGCGACGTGAGAAATTCCAAAAGGAGATAGAGAGATAGAGAGATTAATAATTGAGAGATAGATTGAGAGACGTGAGAAGAAGAAAAGCTCTCATCGTCGAGAGCGAATTGCGAATTGTGAATTGCGAATTGTGAATTGTGAATTGTGAATTGTGAATTGCGAGTGTTGAGTAGCGATGGACCAGACGGAACTGTACGATGAGTTTGGCAACTACATCGGGCCGGAAGTCGACAGCGACTCTTCGTCAGAGGAGGAGCAGGAGCAGGAGACTGGGAACGCTTCGTCTCCGGCGCCTCAGAATGTGAGCGTGGAACAAATTGTGGAGAATGGCGCAGACTCGGACGAGGAAATGGGGCTGGAGCGATCTGCTATCGTTTTGCACGAGGACAGAAAGTATTACCCAGACGCCGATGAGGTGTATCCGGAAGCGGAGGTAATGGTGGAAGAGGAGGACGCGCAGGGCATTGACGAACCAATCATAAAGCCGATCAAAGTGAAGACGTTTAGTTTGCTGAGCGAAAACGCGCCGGAATTGCGGTACAGTTTGGAGTACCTGCTCTCGCTTATGTCAACCCCTGCACTCGTCAGAAACGTTGCAGTGGTGGGGCACCTTCACCACGGCAAAACCTCGCTCTGCGATGTCTTGATCGCGAACACATTTGCACAGCCGGCCAGTTTCGCTGACGGTACGCGGTACCTTGACACTCGAGTGGACGAGCAGCAGCGGAGAATCTCCATCAAATGCTGCCCTATCTCGCTCGGCTTGGAGGATGGCAGAGGCAAGACGTTCGTGGTAAATCTCGTCGACACCCCGGGACATGTCAACTTTTCTGACGAGGTATCGGTCGCGCTCGGGGCATGCGATGGAGTCGTTGTCGCCGTTGATTGCGTAGAAGGGGTCCTCATGTCCACGCGCCGAGCTGTGCAGCAAGCGAGCGCGAATAACATTCCCGTGTGTCTGTGCTTTACCAAGATGGACCGTCTCATACATGAACTGAAACTCCCGCCTACGGACGCGTACCTCAAGATGGTAGGCATTCTCGACACACTCAACTTGCTGCTGAAGCAAGGTGGCTCCAGGCAGCCGGCTTTATCTCCTTTGACAGGAAACGTGTGCTTTAGCTCTGGCGCTGACGGCTGGATATTTTCTTTGCAGTCGTTTGCGAGACTCTATGTGAAGCAGCAGGGCTCAAGCTGGTCTCGAGTCAACGCTGCATCTTTCTCCAGGCAGCTCTGGGGAGATTTGTATTTCGATGCGTCGACGCGCAAGTTTCTTCGAGAGCCTTCCAACCTGATGCAACCTCGCTCCTTTGTACAATTTATTCTCGAGCCGATCTACAAGCTTTACGCACAAACTCTCGGAGAGGACGCAGACACACTGAGCCGGGCGCTTCAGAAATTGAACATTCGGCTTGCTGAAAAAGAGCTCCTTCAAGACGCCAAGCCTTTAGTGAAGACTGTCATGAAGCGCTTCTTCGGGGCCGAAGGTGTTTCTGGCTTTGTAGACATGGTTTCAGAGCATCTTCCAGCCCCTGTCTTAGCCGGGGCGTCAGACCCAAAGACGTATCAGGAGCTCTTGTCGTTGCCGCGTAAGTCATGCCCGGCTATCATCCCTCGTCTCGAGAGTCTAGTGACCATACCGAAAACTTCGGACCAATTCCGGAGGATGTTGGCCTGTGATGCATCCGGGCCTCTTGTTGTAAACGTGTGCAAGGTGTTCCCCTCTCCAGATGGCAAGCAGTTTTCTGCGTTTGGAAAGGTATTCTCTGGAACCCTCCGCACGCAGCAGACTGTGCAGGTGGATGGACATGGGTTTGGTACGGGGGACACGGAGGAGATCTCCACGGGCAAAATAACCGGCCTCTATATTTGCCAAGCGCGTCATCGCGTCGCCGTGGACCAGGTTGTTGCTGGGAACTGGGTGTTGATTGATGGACTCGATGAAACCGTTAGTAAAGGCGCCACGTTGACAGCCGCAAACGAGGGTGCCAGCAGAGTTACATTCCGTGCGCCTCGTTTTGATAATGCATCCGTCGTAAAACTCGCTCTTGAGCCCCTCAACCCAAGGGAGATGCCGAAAATGCTTCATGGTCTGCGCTGCGTGGACATGACATACCCTTTGCTAAAGACGAAGGTCGAAGAGTCCGGGGAGCATGTAATTTTTGGCCCCGGAGAGTTATACGTGGACTGCGTAATGTACGACCTTCGAGAACTGTACGGCGGCATTGAGATCAAAGTATCCGATCCTCTGGTCCCTTTCTGCGAGACAGTGGTGGAGTCTTCTGGATTTAAGGTATATTCGGATACTCCCAACAAGAAAAATCGTTTGACAATTATTGCCGAACCCCTTGAAGACGGGTTTGGAGAGGCGATCGAAAAGGGGAGAATACGAGCCGACATGCCACAGGAGGAGTTTGAGCAGATTGTGACCTCCGAGTTTGGGTGGGACAAACTTGCGGCCAGATCGCTCATGGCGTTTGGTCCAGAAGAAGGAGGGCCAAATGTATTGCTAAACGACACGATTCCGTCGGAAGTGCCTCAGGATTTGCTGGAAGCGGTGAAGAGCACAATCATTCAGGGCTTTCGCTGGGCCGCTAGGGAGGGCCCGCTTTGCGACGAGCCTATTCGAAACGTCAAATTCCGACTGATCGATGCAGAGATCTCCCCAGAACCAATCAACCGTGGAGCAGGTTTCCTTATTCCAGCTGCTAGAAGAGTAGCTTTTTCCGCGTTATTAACGGCTTGCCCAAGGCTGATGGAGCCGCGCTTCAACTTTGAGATTCTAGCTTCGGCCGACCTTCGCGCTTCAATAGACCGAGTGCTGAAAAGGCGACGAGGCGCCATAGTAAAGACATCTCCAGTTCCAGGCACCCCTTTCACCGTGTATCTGGGCAACATCCCGGTAGTTGATTCCTTCGGGTTCGAGACCGACCTTCGAGTACATACTCAGGGCCTGGCTTTCGTGCAGCAAGTCTTTGACAAGTGGATTGTGGTAGACAGCGACCCCTTGGATCAAACCATAGCCCTTCGACCTCTGGAACCTAGTCGAGAGTACGAGTTGGGTCGCGAATTCATGCTCAAGACAAGGCGGCGTAAAGGTCTTTCTCCCGATGTGTCCGTCAGCAAGTATTTTGCGGACGAACCTGAGCTCCTGGAAGCCTTTCGGCGCTACGAAGCTTCAATGCTAGACGACTCTGAGGAGGAAGACGAAGGTTAGCCAAACCCTTCCTTTCTCCCATGACAAACAACTTAAACCGTAACCCGTAAACGAACCACTTAAAAACCATCTCGGCGACGACCCTCTCCAGTTCATTGACCTGCTGCCGTGCACCTCTTCGCGACAGAGCATTTTCCGCCCTTGTCACCCTTGTCCTCGTGTCGCCCAGTTCTCCATCGGCCAACATCGGCCAACACTCATCCTAACACCGTGAAGTAGGTCTCTACATGTAGCGGCGATACAGAGTTAGTCCCGCCACGGGCTTGCGGAGCGCTTGAGCACTTGAGCAAAGCGAAGGAGCCCGTGAGAGAGGTGACTGCGAGTCGAGTGTCCTGTAACAATTGACCAGCACGATGAGCGGGAAAGACGAGGAGCTGGCGAGGCTGTCAGAGGAGTACTCGGAGTGCGTCTTGAGCCACTGGAAGTTTTGTGCGGGTGGGATCGCGTTAGGTGAGTGCTTGCTTTGACTTGCGTTCCCGTTCTGTACGTGGCGTGCTGAGAGACTGACCCTGCGGGCGAGATTGTTTGCACAGGATTGCCTCTTTCCATGAAGACCAAGTCGCATGTGTACTGGGCGATTGGTGGCATCTCTGGCACCGTGATGGACTGGATTAAGTCCATGGAGGACTGCAAAGAGAAGGCCCAGGCTTTGAGAGCTTATGAAGCAGCTTACAAAACGAAGGCGTCGGCTAATTTAGATGACATCAAGAAATCGACCGCGAGCGTAGAGGAGCCGAAATAGATGCTCTATGAGCACCCTTTGAAACAGCGTTGCTTGCAAGGAAATGCAAAGGTGCATTTCGCCAGCTTGAACGCTGCTCCTTCGACGGAGATGAAGAGCTAGTTTTGGGTTGTTCTGGTTGGACCCAGCTGGGATGGCGAGATGTGATGGTCCGCTCTCCAAGGAGAAAGGCGGGCAGAAAAGTGTGGGAAATTGCCGGTTACAGAGAGGGGTGAAAAAATGGGAATCGGATCTCACCACGAGCTTGAACGGGAAAAGGTCGCATAGGTCGAAGGCACCGCAAAAACCTGTTTGAAACATTAATTTGGTGTTGCAATTCAGCTGAGACCTTGATTGAACAAATATAAATACTTTTTTTACTGTTAATTAGAATTACGCAGAAAATTAGTTCTCCTTTGGAGTTTGATCTTGGTCCTCCTCCACCGTGAACTTAGCATTACATTGCGGGCATTCCATGTCTTGGCATCCACCGTCTTTGATAAATGGCACTCCGCATTGCGGGCAGTGGCGAATGGCACTGGCAACGTCTGCTTGCAGGCCATGGGCGTGATCGCCGTTAGACATTTCGCCATTGGATTCGGATGGCCCCTGGTCCGTCGGTGTGGCGGAAAACTTTTCGCGGAGCGCCTCGTAGTGACGTATCTCGTCTTCCGAGACAGACGGAATAGTGTTTCGTAACGAGTTGATGTAGTCGCACATTTTTACCATGACCTGCAATTCGTCTTCGGGAAGAGAGTTTAGGTATTTTCGGGCAGTGAGGGAGGAGTCTGGCTGGGTGGCAATGAAGTCTTGTATTTCCTTCACTCTTCGCTGAAGAGCGTTGGCCATAGCGCCAGAGCATAGAGCATAAAAGTCGGCTCCGGTGAAGTTGAATGGGCAACGCTGGAGCACTTCCTCCAGATCGACGTCTTCGTCGTGTACAAATTTCCTGGACAGAGCCTTGACAACCTTGAGCTGCGCATCACGATCTTTGCAAATGCCGAGGTAGATCAGACGATCAAAGCGACCTGGACGAAGAAGACTCTGATCCAACAAATCCGGTCTATTCGTCGCGCCGATCACAAAAACGTCCGACTTGCCTTGCATACCGTCGATTTCGGTGAGGAGCTGCGACACCACTCTGTCCATGACGCCGCCCGAATCAGAGCCGCGGCCACGTTGCGGAGCAAGAGAGTCAAGCTCGTCGAAAAACAGGACGCAAGGCTTTGCAGCCCGCGCGGTCTCAAACACTTGACGTACTTTGCGCTCACTCTCTCCAATGTACATATCCAGCAGCTCCGGACCTTTGACGCTGATGAAATTGAGATTGCACTCGGTTGCGACAGCTTTGGCCAACAGTGTTTTCCCTGTTCCTGGAGGGCCATACAGGAGAATGCCACTGCGCTGCCGCACTCCGCTGGCAAAGAGCTCTGGATGCTGCAAGGGCAGTTGAACCATGTCCATAATCTCCTCCTTGGCGTGGCCGAGCCCGCCAACATCCTTCCAATACACCTGGGGAATCTTTGGCGCTCCGATGGTCATGGCAGCAGCGCTTGGTAGCTCCTCCAGAGCAATGTCGATAATCTCCTGCGTAAGGACGGGGTGTTCATCGTTACTCGAGCTCGCAGCTGGGTTCGCGATGCTTTGCCACGCATCTTCGAGAGGCGACGTTTTCTGAGAATCTGCCCCCTTGCGATCAAGCATGAGACATGTCGCATTAGCAAAGAGAGCCTTTAGCTCCACGGCTGTGCGGCCAGCTGTTCTTGTGGCGAGAGAGTCGATGGAAACATCAGTCGAGAGTCTAACGCCGTTCATGACGAGGTACTCTAGAATCTCCAGCCTGCCGGCCTTGTCTGGCGCCGGGATTGCAACTTCATGCGTGAAGCATCCCCGAAGAACTGCAGGGACATCGTCCACCCCACAAGTGCTACCGATTACAATCACATTGGGCTGAGAGAAGCTCCTCAGGATATGCACAACCTGTTCGGGGTCGGGCGGCTGAGCAGAGCCCGAGGCCAAAGGTGCAAGGGCGTGTAGGTTCCTCAAGTGTATTATACATGGGGAGAGCTGCGCTCCGTCAAGGAGAAGCGATTTCAGTTTCCTCGCAGCGCGATCCTCTGGCAAGCCCCTCAACGGAGTCAAAGAGGTCTCGAACACGTGAAAGCCAAGTTTGCGTGCGGCGAGGTTGACCATGTGCCTCTTTCCTGTGCCCCGGCCACCATGCAGGAGAACGGAGAATCGCTTGAGGTGGCGAAGCATGTGTGGACTGGCGCCAATTTTGAGGATGCCGAGGAGTTCTGATGTTGCTGACGCTGGCTTGACGGGTGAAGTCGATAGCCGAGCCTCACCTTCGGGCTGGTCACTTGCGACGTCTTCCTTGGCCTCCGCGAGCTTCTCCTCTGCTAACAAATAGCTCAACACCAGTTCCTTGTCAGGTACCCGAGTGTTTACAGCGCCAGCTTGTGCAAGCATGGTCTCTCCGCCGACGCCGTCGACAAGCATGCCCTCGCACTCCAGCTCTTCGCTTGTGGCCTTCTCGCCATCCTGTGATGAGGAAAGCTCAGTGACCTGGAAAAACACGACCTTCTTTGGCAAAGGAACGGATTGGCCCTCACAGTCAAAATCCCAATCAGACAATACTTGCTGCTCTTCGAGGAAGGGATCGTCCATGCCCACATCTTTATTGCCTCCGCTTTCCTCGCCGTAGTCTGTGCTACCCTCGGGCGTGGGCGAGCCATCTCCGCTTGAAATACCGGCCAAGTCGGCAAATGCTGCGATATCGTCTTCGTCAACATCGCTCTCTGGGTCCTCACCCACGCCTTCCAGTTTCATCTCGATAACAGTGGGGATCGCGATGATATCCGAACGGCGCAAGAGCCGCGGCACCTTGAAAAACTCACGGAGTGCAGGGCCGTACTCACTGTGCCCGCTTGAATCCGAGCTTCGAACGCGCGCAATGGTAACCCGCCCAGCCACCTTCGGCTTCCCATCTCCAGCGAGCCGCGGAGCAACTTGCACAGCGGCGCCATCTGAGAGCTTTAGATTGAAAGCCAGCAACGGATTAATGTGCAACCTCTCATCCTCATCCGCAATCTGTGTCGACCTCACCAGCTTTAGCAGCATCGGCTTACTGCCCACGCTCGCCGCCGACACACTGCACCACGCATGACTAATCACTCCCACCCTCCGCAGCGCCCTGAGAGACACATACGCAACTGCAAGCGAGTCCAACCCACTCCGAGCTCCACATCTCTTTGGCCGGTTTCCAACGCACACTCGCATCTTCACAGGCTCCTTCGCATCTGTGCCAGGGACATGGCACACCCTCGACGCGAGCAACATCTTCCAGCTTGAGCCTGTGCTGCTCCCTGACTTGTCCAACTACAAACTACAATGCTCCTCCGACCAATCACAACTCTCTCCGTCTGTCAACTCCGAGATGGAAAACACTCAAACTCCGAACCTTCCACGACTGTCGCAAGACGCAAGACGCAAGTCTGCACTGGAGCGCAACCGCTATCTTGATCCAACAGTTGACAAAGTTGACAAAGTTTCACTTTGTCAGGCTGGAAATCTGGGAATTCCTGAACTATACACGAGTCCGATCCGACGCCAGGGCAAGAACCGAGATCTTCCCCTGCGGCTGTTCGCAAGTGGGTTCTCCGGTTCTCGGCGGAACTCGTCTTGTCTTTGCCGCTGGGAATCTCCTCACAGCTTCTCGCGCTCGCTCGTATGGGACGTGTTCGCCGCACTCCACGCCTCGCGCAGTAGCTCTTCCTCGCTCGTCGCTCCCTACCGCGTCTACCGCAATCTCTAAGACCCCTCCGGTTCTCCAATGGGTTCTTCAGAAGAGAGTATCGGGACAACTAGACAATATTATAGCTGGTAGAGGTCGTAGAGTTTTTTACTAGAGTTCCTTCCTATATAAGTTGTAGATTATCCGGATCTATAGGCTGCGAGAACCGGGTTTTCCTTGGGGATGGACTCGCCGCGCTAGTGGTGTATAGTTGATGAGTATAGCAGGCCGTGTCGGATAGACTGTTTAGTAATTGATAGAACCGAATTTTCAACAACAAGAACAACCCTCCACAAAGAGTGTTGTTTCCTTTCGGATTCAATCGATCAAACTATCAATCTTCAGATTATGAACACGAACTCAACCGAGTTCCTACTATCGTAGCAATACGAAAGAGGTTTTTTCCGATCCCACACGCAATTATACAAATGTCGTCCACACTCATCTTCCGACTCCCGACTCCCACCCTTTCGACTAATTGATGCTATGTGTGCGTCCATGGCCAACACTTATTAGCGCCAGTCGCGCGCGTACTCTTGTGAGGAGTATAGAGTGTAGAGTGAGCGGGGAGGATAGTTTAGCAGCAGCAGCAGCAGCAGCAGTAAACGCCGAGTCCTGTGGTGATCGCACGCGGTACTCTCCCGCAGGTGAAGGAGTCGTGGGGCGCGCGGCTTGATCTTACAGGAGTTGGACGCCAGCAACGCCGTCCGAACACGTCAGTCGACACGGTCGCAGAACATAAGTGCGCCACAACTCTTTTTACGTTTCAGGCTCTTGGGGAAGTTCGAGTTGGAGAGTGCGGCTGCTACTTGGAGGCCGCAGATTTCTACGGTTCACAGTCGGGCAACTGCTCAGGTCGCTCCGGATGTCACTGTCCCAGCGGTTGCTCGTGACTGCACGGCTGGGGGCGGTCCACGCCAGCAGCGTGCGTAGCACTTTCGCTACTCGCAGGAGGAGAAATGTGCTTGCCATCTCACGACGATTCGAAGGTACCGCACGGCGCGGGAATGCGGAGAACGCTCCTGGTGCAGCGAATAATGCAACGAATGCAACGAATGCGCCTCTGAGCACGGCAGAGACAGCAGCAGCGAACGGATCGGGCGGATCTGCGGCAAGCGAAGGCGCGAAGAGCAAGGGCTGGGAAGTGCCATGGGGCTTGTTGTTCGTGGTGGGCTTTGTGGGTTCGATTGGTGGATACTTTTACCGCGGCCGACGCAACCAAAAGTCGGTGACCGCCTTGCAAAACCGGATTCTGGATGTTGCAGCACTTGACAAAGACGAGGTGGAGGAGATCCGGACTCAGAATGCACTCACACTCGAGCAGTTTGACATTGTGCGCGACGTGGTCCGGAGGCGGTTCCCCGCGGGTACAGCTCGCCCCAGCGACTTCTTTTCGCTCGTAGGAGGCACTGTTGACCCGCAATCACGGTCGCTGAAGGCCGGTCATCTGGTGGAGAGGTTGGCCGGCAGCTTGGAAGAGAGATTCGGGGCTATGGACGTCCGTGATCTGCTCACTGCAACGACGATGGCGATTGATTCGGAAATGGACGCGAGGGTCGGTGCTCTTTTTAAGCTGTACGCGGCGGATCGTTCCAGTGGCAAGATGCGCACAAGCGAGGTTATGGACGCCGTTCGCGGGCTTGTTCGCACGCACCAGCTCCCCGTGCGTTCGCTGACGCGCGAGATCAACCAGTATCCATTCAATCTCTATGAACCATCCAAGCCTCTATTTCTCACCACGCGCGCGATTGAGGAGGTTTCCAAATGGCGCAAGAAGCAAAAAATCCTTGCCGGATACGAGGAGGAGATGGCGCAGGAGCTCAAAGGTGTTTTGGACTTTGAAGACAAGAAAGATGCTATCAAAAGAGAAGCCGCAAAGAGCAAGGAGCCTGTGGATGTAGAGTCTAGAGTGAGCGCCCTGGAGCCCGCGCCCGAACTTCAGGACGATCCGCTGTGGACTCTTGAGGACTTTTCTGAGATTCTGTATTCCAAGGCGGTGTGTGCATGGGGAGAATGTCACGCGCATCTTGACAAGTTGGAGCGCGAGGCAAAGGAGAGAAAAGAGGCCGAGAAGAATAAGCCGAGCACTTAGGGCACTCACGGGAGTAAAGTGTCCTTCTTTACCCTTCTGGAAAAGGATGGACCAGAGTGACCTGCATCGTCTAGCAAGTTTAATGTCATTAAAACTGTTTCTTTTGCTCTTGCTCATTCTTTTGGGATCATTGACATGCGCGCAATTCAATTCGATCAAATTTTTGGTTTAGCAAAACAAGGATTGTCGGAATCGGGTCACTCTGCCTCGTTACAGAGAAAATGAACGCAGTGAATTTAAATTCGTTTGTGTTTGTGCACAAAGCCAGGGCATATATATCTGTAGAAAAGAGCGCATTTTACTCATTCAAGAGGTCAATGACCTCGGTCATGAAACTTTGCTTTCCGCTCATCTTGTGTTCATAGGCCATCTGCGTAATGGTTTCAAAGACATCCACTACATTCGTTCCATCCGCAGCAGATACAAATTGGAAGGGCAGGTCGTTTTTCTTTGGGAATGAGAACGCCTTTTTGGTTACGTTCATATCCACGTCTATCTTGTTGGCAACGCACAGCACAGGGACGTTTTCGGCGTACTGCCGCAGCTCTGCCAGCCATTGGGCCAAATGCTGATATGTGGCTTTCCTTGTGACATCAAACACTAAGATGCAACCATGCGCACCAAAGTAATACGAAGGGTGCATCTTTTGGAACCTCTCCTGTCCAGCGGTGTCCCACAGCGACACTGCAACACCCTGTGTGTCTCCGTTGCGGTCCTTGACATTGGCTTCATGATTAAAAAGCGTCAGCGCATATGTCGAGTCTTGCTGTGGATTGTAGTCGTCCATCAAATACCTTTCCACGAGCTTTGACTTGCCCACTGCCGAGTCTCCCAACAGAATGATCTTGAGTGGGACATTCTTGCCTTCGCCAGCCTTGCCTTCGCCAAGCTGCTCCTTCTCCTCGGAAAGCATCTCCTCCTCCGAACTGCGGCCTTTACCAACTGCCTCTGGCCAGTCCTCGACAAAAGGAATGGGCGACAGAGCTGCCTTTCGCTCGCCTTGCAACGCTCAGTCTGCGGCAATTCTTCCCGCTGCACTCGAGACTCCACGGCGCATATGAATGTTTCGAACGACTCGAGATTAGTCAAGACAAAGACAAAGTCAGCTTGAAGCTCGTGTTACAAGAGGCGTTGCACTTGGCGACTCTCCACTCGCTCAGCCAATTCATGATCATCCTCAGAGTAGTCAACGGCCATCTTGCACGCTCGCTGTCAGGTCCAACTGCGCGTTCGTTTCTGTTCGCTCTTGATCGCGATCATTCACGAACGCCCATGAGCGCCCAGGAACAGAGAATGTTTCCTCCCCTGCCCACAACACCAACGATGTGGCGAGGCGGAGCGTACTGCGAGTTACGGGAAATCATCACCCCACTAGGGCTGGCCTTACAGCTCCTCACTAGACAAATACCTACTTCAAGTGTGCGAAAGAGACTGGAGACTATAATTACCCGTACTCGGTATCGTGGCCCTAGGAACGGATCTCAAAAGTCGGAACACGACACGCTACTAAGTTCTAATACTAAGTTAATAAAGCGCATAAAGTTTTCCATTCAGTGAGGATGTGAGCAGTGACTGTGCTCCGACCAAACTGTCAGTCCTGATTGAACTTGTTGCCTCACAGTCACTCACACCACCCACCCAATCTACTGTGCCACTGAGCATCACTGAGCCATCGTCAGTAATACTACCTCCACTCGTACTCTTCCGGCTAGTCACTGTCACTGCTGTGCCTTTGGCCTACACGTCCTCCATGTTGTCACATGTTCTCACTCTTGTAACTCGTGTCACTGTTTCACTATGTTTCACTATGAAATCTCTCTCTGTTAGACATGAGAAAGGTAGACGTTCAAGTAGTGCTCGAATACCATTCTTTCGCACGACACGAATGGGTTAACTTTCGAGCTCAGTGACAGCGACGACGGGGAGACGGAGAGCAGAGGCCATCCATCCTCCGGTCTTACTCGGGACTTGGGGAGTTGGCGCTATTGGGCCAGCAGCAGAGGGCTGGAAAGCCGGATAGGATGGCGCTCGCGGCGACTTGGCGCGTGGTGGCAGTGGTTGCGGCCTTGCTCCTGGGCGTGGACGGCGCTCCGAAAATTTTTGGAGGGGTTGCTGTTGGAGAGCTCAAGTATCCATGGATGGTGAGCTTGGAGGTGCTCTACCCTGCTAGTTATTTTGGTCGGGCAACTGCGCAGCATTTCTGCGGCGGCTCGTTAATCTCTGCAAGACATGTTCTCACGGCAGCACATTGCCTGACTAGTCTAAAGTCGTCAACAAACCTGGCGCTTTATAAGGCTGTCATGAACACGACAACAGTAAGCAAACTGCCATCAACTGGTCTCAAGTATTACGGAATCACGTCCGTAACGTTGCATCCGAACTATGACGAGGAAACTTCCTTGAACGACATTGGCATCATTGAGCTCTCTGAGGATGCTTTGATCGAGCCTGTGTCTGTCGCTGGCGAGTCCTTCTCTGTTGCCAGCAACTCAGCTGCGAAAGTGATGGGTTGGGGAACCGTGCCAGCCTCTGAACTCGGCATTCTGCCTGAGCCCGCGAACGAGTTTTCTTGCGCCAACTGTGGGCTCTCGTGCTCCTCTGAGTGCAGGTATGGATTCGCGAGCTGCGACGAAACGCTCTGCTATAGCCCCTCGCTAAATGTAAAGTCATGTGATGATTGCGGAGTCTCTTGTGAACCTGGGTACTGCTACCTCGCGACGTCGTGCAGTAATGTTCGGTGTATGAAGGATGAATATCTGGGAGAAGAGGAGCACCGGATATTGCCGGATGACCTGCGGGAGGTCGATATTAGCTTCCTTTCAGATGCATCCTGCGCGAGATATGGATGGGAATATGACGATGCTTCGCACGTCTGCGCAGGAACCTTGGCAGGCGGGAAGGACTCTTGTCAGGGTGACAGTGGTGGTCCTCTTTTGGTCACCAATTCGTCCGGCTCTATGGTGCAAGTTGGCGTGGTCTCCTTTGGCAACGACTGCGCTCTTGCTGGCTACCCTGGCGTGTATTCGGATGTGCGCTACTTTTCAGATTGGATCAACTCAACGGTTTCATCCTTTACGTACCCGGATCCGGAGCAATCCCAAAGTCCAACATCTCTCGACCTATCGGAATCCCCGGTCGTATCGCTGCCTTGCTTACTGGCCTGCTCATGCCTTGCTGCTCTTCTTTTTGCACAATAGAAATGGAACAACCCTGCTGTACTAGTACCTCCTGTCTCTCTCTCCCTTTTCTTCCTTCTTTTTTTTTATGGCGTTTGCGGCTCAGTGCCGGATTTCCAAACGGCTCGTCTCCTATGGGGATGTTGCTCATGGTTGCACTGTTTGTGTGTGAGCACAAAAATTTTCAGCGCTTTGATTTTCTGCTCAACTTCTCTGCTAGTGCTCTAGAGAGCAAGCCTCTTGCAAGAGGAGACACGCGCGCCTTTATTCGCCGCATGGGTGGGTTCCACTTGTCACTTTTCCACCACTATGACAGGGTTACAGCTGCTCACTGTCGCTTGCCTCCGCTGTGCACCGTTCCCATCTGTCCAAGCAATCATCGTCATTACATCGCCAAGGCTTCCATGTTTTTTATACCCGAGAACACCGAGAACATAAAAGTACGATCAAAACAGCGCTAGCACACATGTCTTACCACTCTTCTCTTCTCGTTGGTCTCACTATGTCTCATTTGCTAAACTTTTCCTATCTTTGCCATTCTTCGCATACACCACCACCTCGTCCACACTTTTGCCTACAATGCCGCACAGTGTCCATCGCCAGATGTGGCAAAACCCGTTCCGACTTCACTATAGGTGTTTTCTCTGTCCCCATTCCCAGTTCGTGGCTATCAGTAATTGTTTTGACCAACTCTCAGCCCTCTCGCCAATCGTCCACGATCCTTTTGCTCTTGTCCATCATCTGTGCACACTCACATTGCGCCAGACCTGGAACACCCAGACACTTTAGCGCCGCCATCATGTGTTGTTACGCCCGACCTGCGCGAGCCAGCTAGCCGGCAAATAAGACTAACCGTGGCCGCGCCGCGATCTAGCTAGCTAGTAGCTACTAGCTAGCGGGTCAGGGACCCAGGGCGACAGTACCATGGTACGATGAGGTAGGCGAGTGGGAAGAATGGAGGTAGGAAGCAGCGCCAGGCGAAAGGTGAGTATCAGGTACCCGTATCTAGTGTCCGTCTGTCTGTTTACGACTGTCTACGAGTTAGACACAGTCAGTGAGGGAGTGAAGAAAGAAAGAAAGAGAGAAAGCTCTGTACACTCTGTACCAGAACATCTACAAGCTTACAAACTACAAACACTGTACTAGCTAGCAACTTGTACCAACCAAGTCGCGGCGTTTCGGGTGTTTGGGATGTCAGCTTCCTCTCTCTAGCTAGGGAAGGCGGGCAAACAGGGCAAATCCGATTGGGAGCAGTGCAGGCAGTCGCGGTTTGTGAGCGACGAAGGGAGCGAGAACGGGAAGAATGGCGCGCGGACGACTTGCTGCAGTTTTGTGCGCCGTGCTTGCGGTGCTGGCAGAGGCAGGAACGGAGACCAAGATTTATGGAGGCGTGGCCGTGACGGAGCTCACCTACCCGTGGATGGTCAGTCTCGAAATTGTTTATCCTGCAAGCTACTTTGGCCGCGTCACGTCGGCGCACTTTTGTGGAGGCTCGCTCATCACTAGCAAGCATGTTCTCACCGCAGCCCATTGTCTCAGCGATATTTCCTCCTCTTCGCTGAGCTACTACAAGGCTGTGTTGAACACGACAACCATCAGCAAGATTCACTCAAGCTCGCTGACTTACCGCAGCATCAAGTCGGTCACTGTGCACCCAAATTACGCCACAGATACCTCGTATGACATTGGTATCGTGGAGCTTGAAGAGGAGGTCAGTGGTGTAGCGTTCCTGAGCCTCGGAACGAGCTCCAACTCGGTGACCACTGGGTCAGCATCGACGGTTATGGGATGGGGAACCGTGCCTGCGTCAGAACTTGGCGTGCTTCCGAGCCCTACAGATGAATTTTCTTGCAGCAACTGCGGCTTGAGCTGCACTACTGGAACATGCGTGAATGGATTCACCAGCTGTGAGGAAACTCTGTGCTATTCCCCGTACCTCAACGTCAAAACTTGCTCGCAGTGTGGAGTCTCATGCGCATCAGGTTACTGCAGCCCAGCAAGCTCTTGCAGCGACGTAACATGCATGTACAACGAGTACCTTGGAACTGAAGAGCATGAGATTCTTCCTGACGTGATGCGCGAGGTGGAAGTTGACTTTTTGGCCGACTCTTCTTGTGCGGTGTACAATACGGAGTATGTGAGCTCGAGACACGTCTGTGCAGGAGTATCCGGCGGAGGCAAAGACTCTTGCCAAGGAGACAGTGGCGGCCCTTTGGTGGTTGACGATGGATCCGGAACGCTGGTGCAGATCGGTATCGTGTCCTATGGAAACGGTTGTGCTTTAGCCGGCTATCCTGGAGTATACACGGACGTGCGATACTTTACAGATTGGATCGCCGCCGAAGCGTCAGTAACTCCAAGCCCAACCAAAGCGCCAACCAATAGCTCGTCAACAAGTAGCCCAACTATTCCGGTACCGTCCAGTGGTACTCGGAGCGTGGTGGTTTCTAGTATCGCAATCTTGGTGTACATGGCAGCCCTTTTCTGAGCGACTTTGACCTGAACGATGGAAATCATTTGCTCACCACTCGGTTTATTTTTTACTCGACCGGAGAATGGTATTGAGAATTACGGTAATAAAAAACAATTTCTGAGGAGTTTTGACTGCTTCTTCGCCACTCAAATAAACTGAAGCTTCACGTTTATTGGTCAGAAGACGACATTCCTTCCGCAGTGAAAAGAGTTTGACCTCCTTCACCACACGAATTGTCTCTCCGCTCTTTTCCCTGTGCCAAAATCTAGCTTGGTCCTCTCTGCTATATTCTAATAGCTACTCTAAAGTAGTATCGAAGACCAACCACGCAGCGGAGATTGCCCCAAGAGAGCCTATGGAGCTGTGTTCTGCTTGCTTTTACTGTTTGGTTTAGAACACCAACCTTAATTTAAGTTCCGCGTCGCTGGAGTCTAAAGTCGCAGCATTATAGTTCAGGGCTTCAGAATACCCCTATGGTTCGGTCCAGTCGTTTCGATACCTTCAACAACAGGGTTCTGACTGTGAGTACTGAATACTCTTGATCAAATTACTGAATTCTTGCAAGTTCACGAAATGCCTGGGCAATTCTCATCGGCTTGTCGTAATCTTTCAATCCTTTTTTTGTTTCCGGAACTCAACAGTATGACCGGGCGCCTCTGACATGCGAGTAATGCGAGTTAAGTTTCTTGAACTGATTGTTCATCACACACTTGGAATACCTTTTTCAGAACTAAGATGGACAAAAGTCGAGTAAGCTAACCTAAGGCTCATGCACAGTATGCACATGTATGCACAATTACTGCTCAGTGGCAATTTCCCGAAATGAGACACGGTCCAGCTACCCTCTAATCAAACATGGGTATACATGGGTTATGACAGGTGTGCAAAAGCTCCAGTTTAAGAGTTGCCCTAAGTGCCTTGTGCTATAAACAACGAGGTAGGAACCAAATTCAGAAGCATTGACAGACCTGACAGACCCTCCAAAGTTGGTGCGGGGATTGCGGACAAGTGCTGTTTGGGAGCGACGAAGTGAGCGGAGACGGGAAGAATGGCGCGCGGACGACTTGCTGCAGTTTTGTGCGCCGTGCTTGCGGTGCTGGCAGAGGCAGGAACGGAGACCAAGATTTATGGAGGCGTGGCCGTGACGGAGCTCACCTACCCGTGGATGGTCAGTCTCGAAATTGTTTATCCTGCAAGCTACTTTGGCCGCGTCACGTCGGCGCACTTTTGTGGAGGCTCGCTCATCACTAGCAAGCATGTTCTCACCGCAGCCCATTGTCTCAGCGATATTTCCTCCTCTTCGCTGAGCTACTACAAGGCTGTGTTGAACACGACAACCATCAGCAAGATTCACTCAAGCTCGCTGACTTACCGCAGCATCAAGTCGGTCACTGTGCACCCAAATTACGCCACAGATACCTCGTATGACATTGGTATCGTGGAGCTTGAAGAGGAGGTCAGTGGTGTAGCGTTCCTGAGCCTCGGAACGAGCTCCAACTCGGTGACCACTGGGTCAGCATCGACGGTTATGGGATGGGGAACCGTGCCTGCGTCAGAACTTGGCGTGCTTCCGAGCCCTACAGATGAATTTTCTTGCAGCAACTGCGGCTTGAGCTGCACTACTGGAACATGCGTGAATGGATTCACCAGCTGTGAGGAAACTCTGTGCTATTCCCCGTACCTCAACGTCAAAACTTGCTCGCAGTGTGGAGTCTCATGCGCATCAGGTTACTGCAGCCCAGCAAGCTCTTGCAGCGACGTAACATGCATGTACAACGAGTACCTTGGAACTGAAGAGCATGAGATTCTTCCTGACGTGATGCGCGAGGTGGAAGTTGACTTTTTGGCCGACTCTTCTTGTGCGGTGTACAATACGGAGTATGTGAGCTCGAGACACGTCTGTGCAGGAGTATCCGGCGGAGGCAAAGACTCTTGCCAAGGAGACAGTGGCGGCCCTTTGGTGGTTGACGATGGATCCGGAACGCTGGTGCAGATCGGTATCGTGTCCTATGGAAACGGTTGTGCTTTAGCCGGCTATCCTGGAGTATACACGGACGTGCGATACTTTACAGATTGGATCGCCGCCGAAGCGTCAGTAACTCCAAGCCCAACTAACGCGCCAACCAATAGCTCCTCAACAAGTATCCCAACTATTCCGGTACCGTCTAGTTCCTCACCCACCACTTTCCCCACTAATTCTGCACCGTCTATTTCCTCACCCACCACTTCCTCAGAAAATGACTCGGCTGGCTCACCAACATCTGCCCCATCTGGTGCCCAAAACATTGTATCTTCGATGTCAAGTATTACGGCAATGGCCATTTGCTTTGTCGTATTTTTGTGAACAAAAGAGCACAAAACGCACTTGCATGTTTCTGTTGAAAAGAAACTTAGCAACCATGAGTGCAGAAGGCGAGAGGGAGGAACTCGGGGCGTGAGTCTTGCGTGCGACGCAGCTAAGACAAGACAAGAAGACAGGCGAAGGCTACACTTTGTTCCGTCCACGTAGGCAAATATGAGCGAGAAGAAAGACTAGTTTTGTTAATTTGAATTATACTTCATTACAATCTCCTTCGGCTACTTTCCACTCCAAAGCGCTCTACAAAGCTGGCCTCCAATGCGCCATCAAGTGAAGCCACGAAGTGAGAGCGTAAACAAACCCTATCGGAAGGTGGGGTGATGCGCCATTTCCCAAAGATAAATATTTTGAACGTCCAAAACGTTCCGAATTCGCGGTCAACGAGCGCCCGAACTCAATAAACATCTCGAGCAGCGGAAGTTTCCCCTCCAGTGAGGTACCTGCTCCTCTCGAAAAATGCTTAGGTAGGTCATCCAGTGTCAAGTTGACGCACAAGGAAAATGCTCTGCTTGCAGGTGTATTTCGCAACAATTCACTGAAGAATAGGCGCCCGAGAGACTACAAATGTATGGTTCGCAAGAGTACTGTGCATTACTTGAAGACTGAACAAAAACATGCTGTTTTAACGTCGACTTGACAATTTTTTCCTTTCTTGGTTGCTGTAGAATTTAGCAGTGCCGATATTCACTGTCAGTGTACACCAATCTACAGAATGTGACCGGACAAGGAGTGAAATGACCGAGACAATACAAGTTTAAAAAGCTCGCCGTGGCGAAGGCCAATTTAGCGACTACTGAAGCAGCTCGTTTTTGAGCACAAAGGGGGAGAGCGGCGACTTTGGAGAAAATGACTGTCCCTGATTCGTCGGCGAGTACTGGCCCTGGTAAGCAAAGTTGTCGTACATGCGCATTGCAGCGACCGAAGATGTCGCGCTACCTGCGGAGCAATATGACGAAGTTCGAACGGGAGTTTGCTTGGCGCATAGGCGAGGGGAGTCATACAGAGTGGGCTCGTATCCGCCAAGGTCTACATCGTCGACGGGCAGAGCTGTGAAGAGCGAGTCAAAATTGGACGTGTCGAGATCTGGCATGTGGCAGTCACTGTTCCCAGAGGAGCAGACATTTGTAAACTCTTGAGGGGTACACGAAAGCTTGGGCTTGTAGCCGGGAGTGATCTCCTTTTTCAACAACTTGTCCCAGTCAATTCCATTAAAAAATGCGTGCGCTTTAATCTCTCCAAACCCCTGAGCGCCAAGCCGCCGCAGCGGATCTCGAATGAGTAGTCGCCCAATAAAATCTCGTGCGCGCTCAGACATATCCGCAGGGAATTGGAGAGGTGCCGTGCGGAGTCTGTAGAACAGCTTGCGCTTATTTTGTGTGTACCACGGCGGGAGTCCAGTGAGCATTTCGAATGTCACCATGCCCAAGTTCCAAAAATCAACAGCCTTGCCATGACCTTTACGTTCTAAGAGCTCCGGGGCGAGGTACTCGGGAGTGCCACAGAAAGAGTTTGTTCCCGAATTAAGCTCACGGATACCATCCTTGCAAAGACCAAAGTCAATCAGCTTGATGTGCCCATCGGAGTCGAACAGCAGGTTCTCTGGCTTCAAGTCCCGAAACACAATATCTAGGCTGTGCAAATGCTCCAGAGCTAGCACAACCTCGCCAATCCACACCTTTACCCACTCCTCCGTGAAGAACCTTGCCTTTCCGAGATGGAAAAACAGTTCTCCACCAGGTACATACTCCAACACCATAAACAGTCTTGTGCGTGTCTGAAATGCAAAGAACATGTCCACAATGAATGGGTGGCTCACCCGCTCCATAACCCTTCGCTCAGTCTTTGTGTGCTCCACCTGCTTGCGCTTGCGGATGTTAGACTTTTCTAAAATTTTCATCGCATATAATTTTTGCGTTTGGCGGCGCTTGACGACAACTACTTTGCCAAACGAGCCCTTGCCAACCACGCGTAACGGCTCAAAGTCGCGCAACGAGACCAAGCGGGTCGACTTTGGAGAGACGCTGCCAGTGCTTTGAGCACTGTCTTCGGAGTCCATGGAGGTTGAATCCGAGCCGAAGGTTTCTTCCGATCCAACTTTTTTCCAAAACAACTTTCCTCTGTCTTGGGCGTCCCATTCACTCTCATCTAACATGTCAATATCATTGTCCGAAGCACCGTTGTATGCTTGCGACACCACGGTGATCGGCAAGTGAGCTGGCAAGGTGGATTGAACAGCCAAAAAATCTAGAATGACCTTTCTCTCAGGAGCCGATGTGCATGAAGACACGACGAGCTTGATCCACTCATTGAGTTGCCCCTGGCGTTCGTCTAAAAAGGTCGGGTCCATGGTCCCGAGAAATTTCTTTGGGGGCGGACATGGGATCCCAGCTTTGATATTTGACCCCTCCTGGGGAGTCTTGCAGAGAGCAGTATACAGGTTCCTAAACTCTGAATACCTTCTCCATGTGGACCACTCGGTCTTGCCTGTGCCTTGCACCCCGGTTCCGTTTGCACTACTGCTCTTTCCGTTTCCGCAGTGCATCTGACCCGAATCTTCGCCCCCAAGCTCTTCGGTGTGCACGCTCCACTCGGCAGATCCGTTTTGTGGGTTCTCCAACGCATGTCCGGCACTAACGCTCACGCTAATCTCAAAAATCGTATACAGCTTATTGGAGTTCTTCTCCCTGGCGGCCGACCTTGACACAATGGCGCAGCGTACCACCTGCATTTGCTGTTTGCCCTCATCCATTTCCTGCCTCACCAAATAACCCTCGCGACGCAGCTTTCCTTCTGTCAATCTATACCCCGCAGGCACCGTCCGCCAGGCCAAGCCAACGACTCACAGCAGCCTTGCGCTGATCCTCTCGCTCACCTCCAGCCCCGCCTCGAACATTCGCCACGGGCCTGCCTGCCTTGTCCGTCAGTCCGGCACAGCAAGCGAGGAAGACCCACTCTTCTCTTCCGCCGCTGCGCACGCCACAGCCTGGCACCCAACGAGCGTCGCCGCCACTTCCGTCCGTCCGACCGGCTCGAACAGCAATACCGCCCACAAGGTCGCTCCCCAACGCTCTCGACGCACGACCCAGTCACCACAGGCGCGGACACTACCGTCGGCTCTTCCTTTCGCAACTTGGCAGGCTTCAACTTTCGCGGACCTATGTGTGCCCGACCAGAGTGCAATGCGTTCTCACTGACTGCGAGCACTGCGAGTACATCGAAGTTTACTGACTCTGACTTCTCTGAGTACTGCCCCGTGGTGGGCCTGCAAGACAGTGAGTACCGTACTTGTATAATACCTTGCACCGGTTTTGACTCTCTGACCTGTCTCACACTCTCATCCTTCGTCCCTAAGGGGTAGCTACTGTTTTAGCTAGAAAGGGTAGGACTCGGAACCTAAGGCTCTGACGATTGAATGAATGAATGAAATCGAATGACGAGGCCTCGAGATTTGGTTGCCTTACTTGCGATTTGAAAAGGGCTACGAGTAGAGTCCCATGTGCAGTGCTACCACCAGCCTATCAAGCAGTGTAGAGGTCGCCGCATCACCGTGGTGCTAGGCTAGCTCGTGAGGGATTTTGTCAGCACACTCACAGTCCGTCAACTTACCAATAAGCCTAAGCTTGATACGCTGACGAGAGAGACTCTGAGGATCTCGGGAGCCGAGAGTGTAAAGAGCGAGGTGCGTGATGGCCACTATTGCAATCGCAGGCGTTACTGTAAAAGTGACTTACAGTTATTTCATTCACTCATCACAATCAACTCAAAACGAAAGCAGTGGAGGCCG
Source organism: Parietichytrium sp. I65-24A (assembly GCA_012862575.1). NCBI lineage: Eukaryota > Bigyra > Thraustochytrida > Thraustochytriidae > Parietichytrium > Parietichytrium sp. I65-24A. Next base: position 607,200 of record BLSF01000019.1, read on the forward strand.
GTGAAGCTGTTGGTTGATGATTGATTGAGATCATACTCAACAGTAATCGCTCCATGCTATTACATCGTGTAGAGCTCATAGAATCGCATGCACGGCGAGCAGTTGGTGTCTGCGGGAGGGCATCGGAGGCTACACACGTGGCTGCGGCTTGCCATGAATCGGTATAGTATTCATAGAGTAACGGGTCCCGCCACCATGACCCGTGACCGACCTCTACCCGCTAGTAGCTATGAGGGTAAGAATCACCATGAGCCGGAGGAGAGGGAAGAGCCTCACACCTTTCCGGTTGCTAAGCATAAGCCGCATTCTCTTAAGTACTTACTGAACAATGGCGTTTGGAGAGAGAGCTGGACTCTCCAGATTGGCGATTTGACAGCGAGTTGGACTAACTGTAAATTATCTGCTCCATCCCTCCATGCCAGAATTCTTTTGCGGAGCCTTGATGAGATTCGCGCTCAGCAAGAGCTGGAGCTCTAGAGCTAGCTAGCCACTGCCACACGTGCCAGGCAGTCAGTTTAGCATTCCTGTAGAATTATCCAGTGTGCACCTAAGCGAGCATGCAGTCTATAGGATCGGCCGCTTTAGGGAATAACGGTAGGTGTGGTACTCGTATCGGAAGTAGCCAATGAATTCGATGTCACTTCACTGCATGTTACGGAAATGAAAATGAAAGATTCAAAGTGGTTGGTAGTACTATTAGATAGTACTCGAGTACGCTAGCTATTAGTACTCGATTACTATCTACTCGAGTACGCTAGCTATTAGTACTCGATTACTATTCACTAGTACCAATACAAAATAGAATGAGTAATTCAAAACTCAAAAGTCACGACTCGAAAGTTCAGAACCCGTTTTTCAACGCTCATGGCTCGTAAAAATGACGTCTGCTCTGTCTCTGATCTGTCTGATCTGACTGACCAGAATTTAGAAATGCACACTGTCAGAACCACATGGTCAGAACAGAACGAAATCTTTCGAACACAAAATTCCAGCTAGGAGCCTGCTATCTCAAGCTGCACTGTGCCTCTACTCTACTCTAATCTCTAGAGAGCTCTAAATAGCTACTACTTCTAGAGTAGTAGTTTACAATAGATAGAGAAGACTATCGTAGACGAGACAACAGTGACGACAGAGAAAGGTTTCGCTCTGTGCTGAGCTGACAGTGCCAGTGCTGCAGAATTTTAAGAAACGATCTTCGTACTGACATTACTGACATCTGAGTACCGGTAAAGCAATACAAAGCAAAAGGTTCGAGTATGCAAAACGCGAGTGGCCTACGCTGTAAGCGCCCATGGCGCGATAGACTAACATGGAATCCCATGCACAATGCGAGAAAATCTTTAGAAATTCTTCTGACTCTACTCTATTGACTGCACTCTGGCTAGTAGTGACATCATGTCAGTTTCCCAGGCAGCGATGAAAAAAAAAATTGAAGAGTTTACAGCGAATGCAAACTTTGAACTGCTCAGGTCGTTCGCGGGTGGGTTGCCCAGTGGACTGCCCGATCAACGCACTCCGTTCCGCACGGCGTGTCTCGTCCTCGGAACCACCTCACCTTCCGATAAGGTTTGTTTTCGCTGCACTTCGTGGCTTCGCTTGCCTCGGAACGTCCTACGCACCTGGCAGTCTTTTGGAATCAAGAGGAGCAAGAAGCATCAACAGGCGCAGTTTTTCTTTTTTCGATGATCACTGGCACTATAGTTAGTGTTTACTTACTGTTAGCGAGTCTTCGAGAACATACCGAGTACTCGTACTAACCTAACCTAAACTGCTCTGTCCTCACAGTGTCACGATCACACTATTAATTCACACGTGAAGTACACACCTGCAGTAGAGCCTTGGTACGTGAAAGTATGGCGCTCGCTATGCCCGCACAGTCCATTCCATGTTCCACGGAGGCGGACGACAATGAGTAGCTGTAATCCCTGCGATAGTGGGGCTGCGCATGTCCTACTGCCGAGCGGTCTGGAATCACGGTCAAGAGAGACTCAACTTTGAAAGTGTAAATGCACAAGTGCGTTGCTCGAGTTGTTCCAGCGGAGGCGAACGAAAGTGAGCAGCTGTAACCCTGCCCTAGTGGGGCGGAGTTGGCCTTGCAAGAACGACAACTTATAAAGCGCAACATCCCCGGACACAAAGGTTCGAGGAGAATCACGCATAAGCCAATCAGAGTAGGTACTGAGGATGCCGCGGTGTCCACAATGTCCACCCTTTTGCTTATCTCATTGATGAAAGTACTCGGAAAGTCTTAGCTTGATGGACCGGTCCCCCTAGCAGTGTACTCGGAAAGCTGCCAAAAGAATACCCACTCGTGGTTGTGTGTTGTGAGGTGTTTTTTGTGAGGAAGAATATTCACTTTTTATGCGTAAAAACCTGAACGAGCGACATCTCGCGGACAAAGAAACCACCACATCGAACAGAACCCAAACCTCCTTGGCTGAACTGGGGCTGGCTCAACTGAAAGCTAGCTAGGAACGCTGGGACGTGATACGTGAGTATACGGGCAGCCGGGCCTTTGTGTCAAGACGGCGCCATGAGCACTCGGAACGAGGATCGGGAGGAGATGTCCAACAAGGTCTCGACAGACCTTCACTTGCTCCAACACGGAGACATGAGCGCAGAAAACACGAATCAGCAGGTCTCAACTGAGAGTTACGGCCATGGACCCCGCGCACCGTCCTCGGCTTCGTCGCACAGTACCAGTATTCCGGCGCATGAAACAGCGGTGTTCACCCCGACCGACTTCTTGGTGTCGCGTTCGCAACAAGGGCGGCTACCTCCTCCCAGGCCGGCACGAAGCATTGAGAGCAAGACGATGGAGAGCCACGGTCATGGACGCCACGCACCGTCCTCGCATTTCGCATGGCCCTTCACTGAAGGCCCGGCACTCCAGGCGGTGCTCCCCCCGAGCGAACCTTTGGTTTCCCACTCGCAAAACGAACGCCCAGCTCCTGTAAGGCCGACACGCAGCATTGAGAGTAAGAAGAAGGAAGTGGCTGCGCCCGATTCCCAGGTAAATCGTACGGTGAATCGTGATCTCCACACATTGGAGAATGCGCCAGTGGTTGACTCGGCACTGGAAATGCCCACACGAACGGCACCAGGCCTCCGGACTGCGGACACAGAAAGAGACAGACGAAGCCCAGCATCGAGGCCTTCCGACCCAGTCCCCGCACCGCGACAGACTCCCTTCAATGCAGTAAATGCGAGTGTGAATCTTCCACGTTCCCCAACTGCGATGCGGCAAAGCCCATATTCAACTTCACATCATGTAGCGGTTGATTTCAAGTGTTCCGCTTCGCTGCCAGAGCCTGAGCCAATCTGGAAAAGCAAAGAGGACAAGAAGAATGGCTGCGCCCCTTTAGAATATCGCGTTACTGTTGGCCAGGAGGAGATCCGCGTCAAACAGGATGGAAATGCAGTTGTTTTGAGCAGGCCTGCAAACCCTACGATGCTAGTCCGCCTGTTTATCAAGATGATCTATCTCTATACCCTCGCCCTCATGTTTGCCTGGTCCCTCAGCTTTCTTTTCATTGTCGTTCACGAAGTGATCCTCCTCATTATCAGTGACTGGACCAAAGGTTGGCTGGCAGTTCCAGCCACTGTAGCGTTCGTCTTTGCGTGGTCTCATATCCTGGCATTGCAGCTAGAGATGTCTTGGGACCTTTTAGGGTCGTCCGCAGTGATGCGGACCAGCTATTTCGCAAGATGCTTCCCGAACAAAGCAAAGCACATCCCCGATGCCGTGTGTGCTTTTCTCATCTTACCGCCGGTTCTTGCTCTTCTCTTCGCGATCTGTTTCGGTTCTTGGGATGCCACTGAAGTAATTTCCATCGCCCAGCTGGTCTCAATTATTTGTTCGAGCATCCTCCTTGGATTTTTTATTCTCGACACGTGTATAGGCCGCTGGAAGCTGGTGTGCTCTATTAAAGCAGAAGTGTCTAAGAGCAGCTTGGATTACTTCCCGGAGCTGCGCGGCCGTTGGGCTTCTTGGTTTTTTACTCGGTTGACTTATCAGCTAGCGGTGATAGACTGGACTAAGGGCGGGTCAGAGGACCAACGGCCTATGAATCTCACCAGAGTTGCGCAAACGTTTTACACGACTCGCGAGGACGGGAAACCGGTAAATCTAAATAATTTTGCAGGTATTGCTCTGAAGAGAAAATCATCTCCTTCCAAGGTGGAGATTGTGTTTCTCATCCTAAGCGCGATCATAGTCGTCTATTATCTATGGAAGGTGGCTCTTCTTTTCAGTACGCTTGGCGGTATTTTTGTGGCACTCAGACGTCTCGCGAGCAAGGGTCTAGAGAAACGTGCCAAGAGCAAGGAATCATCCGACGGGCCCGGTATTGGGACAAGGAAAGGTAACGAAACCAAGGTTTCCCTCATGGATCTCGTGAAGGCCTCGCTCGTCTTTTCCTTTTTCCGTCGGCTGAGACCTGGCAAACCTTCCAGGTCTGGATTGCGCCCCGTTATGCTCGCCTGGCCCACCAATTTGTGTGCAAATCTTGTTGCAGCAGCTATGCTGCTACTTCTCATCTTCTGCACAATCGAGTTTTTGTTTCTCCACCCTGATCCCATATGGGTTGCGCTTTACTTGATATCCATTGCGACCTGCTGTCTATTTTGGGCCGTTGACGTCCAACCTTGGTATATCTTCTATGGCAAGTCGAGCCGCACCGAGTCCGTGGCTGTCAGTTCTCAAACACGGGATCACAATGCCCGCATGTCGAGCGTGAAGCCCGCTTGGTTTCAGATGGCGCATATCTTAGACACCCCGGGCGCAGGTACCAGAGTACGGCCAGAGGTGGGGGATGGGGAATTCGCGTCCTACGTGGGCGATCGGCCTCGCCCAACACGCAAAGAAGCGAGTGATCACCGTAAGAGAGTGCGGTGCGAGCATCGCAGCCTGCAGTCGGCTCATCGGCACTTGCGATTCACAAGGGATCGCATCATTTTCAAGTGGGTCGTTTTTGGCGTACTGATGTATGCATTTGTCTTGTACAAGCTTTCGAATTATTTACTAAATGGAATGAACGATGGCAATCCTCAAGGCGAAGATTCCATGGAAATGCTAGAGATTCCTGACCCCCTGTATTGGTCGGCGCAAGCAGCGCGAGGATACGAGTCATGCATGCCGGATCTGATATTTCGCCAAGACGTGCCTCCCGAGTTACTTCTGCATGACTACTCTTTCCTGTCCGCTTTAGCATACGTTTCGAGTGTGAAAGACATTGAGGAGAAATTGGGGCAATATTTTGCACACCATCTCAATGTAACCCTGAAAGGATCTAAGAATGGGGAAGCCGGTGTATGGCTAACGGAGTTTGACGTTGGTGAGTTTACAGTGGTTGCTGTGCGCGGTACCACATATCGTTGGCGAGACATCGCAGAAGACGTGGGTGTGTGGGCACCATCTCTCCTCTTCCAGCTGATTGCATGGGCGATCCCATTCGGCGATGCATGGGATATCCTCGTCCGCGAGCTTATAGGGCTTTTGACCGGCTTTCGATTGCAGGAGAATTATCTAAACGACGTTGTGAACCACGTGCGCATGCTCAAAGACGCTGGTGCACGCGTTGTTTTGACGGGTCATTCTCTTGGGGCTGGAATCGCAATGCTCGCCGCAGCGACAGAGAATGTGCCGGCCATCGGCTTCTCTGGACCGAACAATGGATTAGGCGGTGCACGACTTGTTGGGGATGCTATTGAATCTTTGGAGCGAAACGCTTTTAATGTAATCCCAGAAAAGGATGTGGTTCCACGAGTCGACCGTCGCCCCTTTCACGTGCAAAACATCTACTGTCGCGATACATCCATCACTGCTTGGCTCGCCTGCCACGCGATTCAACGCACCACTTGCGAGCTCATAGACAAATGTCGCTCGCCAAGCCAACCACGCCAAGCCACTCTCAAGACTTGCGAGTCGCTCGGCTACCTTGAAGGCGGTTAAGATATTTGACACAGTCTTCTCCGTTGACTCTGATGCTTTTCGTGACAATTATGGTGGGCTCTATTATTTGACTGGGCAAAGAACGGCCTTGAAGCATCCGCTCGCGCTTTGCGATATGCTTCTGCCGAGACACCGTCTTCCTAAGTGTGCAACATTAAAAAATGACAATATCGTTTAGCTGCACGGCCTTGATGATTTACAGTTATTTCGGTTGCGGATCCTGTGCCACAGACATGGCACAGTTCTCAGCTCTGAAGTTCTCTGAAAGGATCAATGTAGATAGAAGAGGAGAGTGGGTTTGGTGGTTCTTGCTCTCAACCTCACCAAGCCATTTGTCAGCGAGGGTCATCAACTACGCTCAGCATTCATGCGCTGATGCGGATGGTCTCCGGGATCGTGTTTTCGCGAATCTCGAGCGCCTTGCGTCGCACGTCGAGGCTTAGGTTGGCGAATCTGCCGTTCTCTGCTTTTCCAACCATCTCTTCAGATTTGAGTTGCCCTTGGAAGTTCGGTCTACCTATTGTCTTATGTTAGGTTAGGTTAAACCCCTATCGGAAGGTGTGGTGGGCTATTGCATTTCCATATCGGTACGGTACCCTTCTTAGGGTCTCCTCTCCCGCTTGCTAATCCCCATTAGTTTACTGACTAGGCTTCCTTGATATATTCTTGCTAACTCGGTTGTAGTAGACAGGGGTTCGGGGGTTCGGGGTTCCCCCCACCTACCCGGTAGTCTTCCGTAGCGAATAGAAAAAACTTAAGCGGGCGGGCCGCCCGCAACCAGAAGTGCGGGGACAGGATCCTTGGATTTCGATGGAAGTGACATAAGTTTTGTTGATGAAAAGAAATTTGATTTGACGTGAATGTTGATGATCGAGTGAAGCGTTGGTTGTTATAGGTTGAAATGGTTTTGTCGGACTGGAACCAGGTGATTTTGTCCTGGCGGCCAGTACAGATGAGCATCTCGATGTGCAAGGGATAGGCGGTCGCCGAAGTCATCATGGAGCATAAAGTCGTCAATTTTGGCGCGCTGAAAGAAGTCCTTCTGCTTGTCGTCTGCAAGTGTTTTAAGCTTTTGGATCTCCGAGCGAGGTTCGTTCTGGACGAGGGCAAGTAGGTACAGCCGGGGTGCCTTGTGGGGTTGCCGATGGAGGTGCCACTGCTGTGAGAGTCGTATTTGGGGAACGAAGCAGAAGGCGGCAAGGATCCTCGACGCCAGGAGATGGCGAAGAGTGTGGAGCTCTCGGTGGAGTAGGTAGGAGGGTAAACGTGGGTTCAACGGCTGTCGGGTTGGGCGACATCGCACGGCTTCCAGGCAGGCGCTGGAGAAGGGGAGGCTGAGCCGTTACACTCGGGCGGACGATATTGGTAGAAATTAGTGCCGAATCTGAGTCCGAGTCAACGATTGCAGTTGCTGCTGCTGATGAAGAGTGTGGACCCTGTGACGGCGGTGCTGAACGAACCTTCTGTCACTACGAGAAAGTAAAAGGCGAAGCCATCGTTCAAGTCCAATCGTTACACGCCCGTTCGCCGCCTTCTCTGGTTCTCCGTGGCCGTAAACGAAAAGAGTTGGAAAGCAGTTCGACCAAAACCCAGGCGAGAATTCGCTGACCAAGTCTCCGTGGATAAGCACGACGCCGTCTATCTGAGGAGGACTGCTTTCTACAATGTAACTTGGAGTAGCTCTTAGGGGACCACCAATATTATCATCGTCGCCACCAACAGAGATTGGGCTACAGTAGTCGCTTGTTTCGCTGTATCCCGCATGAGGAGCATCTGCTTGCGCGTCAGTCATGGAGTCGTTCAATGTCTGCCTGCCGGGAACGATAATGTTGAGAGAGTTCTCGTCCAAACTCATGAAAAGAACTGGAGGGACACCAGACTCGTGACTTTGTGCACGAGCTTTTTGTGTGCTTAACATCCAGCCTTGCTCCCAAAGCGGTGATCGAGACTCTCTGTAGACGTTCATGTGCTCATACCAAGCGCGAACAACCGGTGTCCGTACCACAAGATCCTTGGAGGCTTTGACAAGGTCATGAGCTTCTTCGATAGAACTCACCTTTGACAGACAAACTACGCGAAGAGAATTAGACAGCGCGTCAATGCCTTCCGTGATAAGAGGCTGTCCACTTTCACTCACGAACAACCCCGCTGCACTCTCGCGACTAAACGCCACAGCATTACCGGTAATGACACGATTGCGGTTCGGCCTGAATCCACCGTGTTCCCCATCGTATTTGACTCGATATACCCAAGAATTTATTTTTATTGTGGCTAACAACAAACTCTCTGCGAAGGTGGGTTCGAGAAGGTTTGTCGGCTTAGGACCAGGGTCAATGAACATGTAGCTCAGTGGCGGAGCCTTCCTTTTGCGCAAACTTTGTATGCAAGTTTGACATACGTCGAGCTCCTCGTTGTGTACCCCGTCGCTGTGAACTACCAATCGCCTTTTAGTGAAGAGGTGCGTTGTGCGCGTCTCAAGTGCACGAATACGCTCTTTCCCGCTGAAAGGATGAAGAAACTTCTCCTTTTCGACGTTATACTCTAGTGGATCGAGCATCTTGTGCATGCAATGGAAACGACGAAGAGACTTTTTGTCGTGAAGAACTCCACAAGGAGCGCACGCAAAGATGGGCATGTTCTCCTCGTTATTTACCTTGATCAAGAATTCGTTAACGACGTCCGCAATCTCATTGTTCGTAAGCGGTGTTAAATTGTCCACGGTAGTGTCGAAAACTTGGTCCATGGGGAGATCCAGGCCGCCCATGGCGTCTGTGCTGACGCGTTGAATGCATTCATTGCGTTTGCTATGCCTCGCATTGCAAAGAGTGCAGAGCCTGTTTTGGCATCGAGAGGGGTTATTCCCGCAAGGTTTTAACTTTAGTTCAACGCAGCCGCAGCCCTTCTTGGAAGGAGACTTCGGCGATGAGCTCTGCGAACTTTGAACTTGGTCCATGAGGAGATCCAGGCCGCCCATGGCGTCTGTGCTGACGCGTTGAATGCATTCATTGCGTTTGCCATGCCTCGCATTGCAAAGAGTGCAGAGCCTGTTTTCGCATCGAGAGGGTTTGTTCCCGCAAGACTTGATGAGCTCTTATCCATTTCAACGCACCCGCAGCCCTTCTTCGAACGACTTTTCGGCGATGAGCTTTGACTTCTTTGGCTTCCCGGCAATAAAGGGCAAGGCTTTCCAGCGAACAGCGAAAAGGTTTTTACACCTGCATTTGTGGGTCTTGCAATGAGCGAGAGGAAGTTCCGATCCACGCATGTCGCCACATGAAGACCTTGCAGAGTGCCAAGTATTGCAGAGAGTGCAGAGTTTGTTTGTTCATGTTCTGAAATGGGAGGGCTTTTCTCGCAAGGTATGGTACTCCAGTACTAAGTTTGACGTAGCCGCAACTTGCAGTGGTGTCTCAAGACGCAGCATTTCGGTATTATCTGTCGAAAGCCAACATGATTTCACGCGCGCGAGACTCTTTGCTTATGCTTCCTGCTAGCAGAATGCCTCAAAAGCCAATTACCGGCCTGTGAAAGAATATCCCGAAAGAGGGAGTGGAAATCCCGAAAGAGGGATTGCGAAGAGCCATGGAGAATCATGGAGACCGAAGTTTGACGTCCACTAACGTAAGAAGACTACAAGAGATTGTATGAGTTTTAAAAGTCTAGTGCCTCATCTCGTAGTAACCCATATGTAGCCATGTAATGCCACAGCAACCTACATTTAAGGACCCACCAGGGAATCCTCAATGCTTAACATGCCTACTAATTTTGGATAAATACATTATGCGTATTCTCTATTTTAACATGCCTACTAATTTTGGATAAATATGTTATGTGTATTCTATATTTTAGTTATGGCCAATGCTCCGGGCCAATTAGGGAAAACTGCTTTTTCTAAAGTTTTCGGTAAAATGCTGCTAAAGGAATGGGAGTCATTACTGCCTAACATGCCTAGTACTTTTGGATAAATATTCTAATATTGTAGGTAGGGCGATTCCTCCTGGCAATTAGGGAAAACTGCTTTGTAGAGTTTCCAATAAAATGCTGCTTAAGACTGTTCATTTGCAATCTCGTGAAGATGGAAAGTCAGTGCTTCCGCACTTCTGACAATGAGCCGGTTTGGTGGTCG